>JAZGUH010000553.1:0-484311 GCA_037893225.1 Hippasteria phrygiana
TATTTTTAAAGGCCAAACATGAAAATGTACAGTTAAAATTGAACGTGTTACAGACAGCGGGTGTAATGATTTTAAATCTCTCTCAGTATACCTGCGGTTGAGGAGTGCGGGAGGCACATCCCCCGGGTACTCATCACTCGGACATGATATATTAAATATAAACTGTCCATTTTTACAAATAGAAACTTTGTTTCTATTTTGGGAGTCTGCAACTCTCCTAAAAATGCTTATATTCTAGATTGAAATGCTTAATATATTCCGTTGTTTTTACACCTACCGAACAAAACGATACGCCAACTGAATTTATGTCGGGTCAACCGGTCGCAATAACTTACAAATTGTAAAGTATAATTCGATACTGAACTAAACGTGGGCGAATTCTTTCGTTTAGTGTCTCACTTAAATATGAATAACTTTTGTATTTCTAGAAAAATAGAAACTGAAAATAGAATTACTCGAAAGAGCACGGATAGTACATCTTTAATAACTGAAGACAATCTGTAACGTATACAAGGCGTCATGTACTTACATCTTGCTTGAGCCGGCTGAGGCTGATGAGCTGCCTTTCCCCCAAAAGTGTCTTGTGTGATGTGTCGACTACGGGCTGTGCGTGCGCTTCAGACAATCTAGATTTCGCCGTAATAAGCGTGATGATATTTTTTGATGACCCCCCCCCCAAAAAAAAAATTGTTTCATGGGAAAAATTTGTATCACGTCCATTTTATTTTTAAATTTAGAGGTGGGTCTGAAAGTTTTTAAAAGAGTTAGAAGTACTTGATCAGGGCGGCGGAAGTAATAAAGAAATATGCAATTCTTAATTAACAAGTTCCTAAATAACTTGTTCTCTTTTCTGTCCTTTAATAGTACAAAATACATAAAACTGAAATTGTACGGTCACATAACTTTGAAACAGATTTTTTTTACATAGTGGCCGAACACACCGTCTGGTTAATTTCGACCATACGGGTAATTGAAATCCCCACAATCCAATAAAAAGACAGCCGCATAGCCTTCAGTTCAAGCACACTTGAGGGAGCTTCATGGAACCTGTTGAAAGGGAGGGTGAAATTTCAAAATGAAAAGGCTTTTTTTTCTGAAGCTTGCACTCATGTTTTTATATACACTTGTATTGTAAGCTATCCACATGGATCTATTTTATACACTTTTATGTTAGTTTGTATCTTTGGTGTGGCAAGAAGGAAGAAAAACGCACCGGGAAAATTATGAGAATGTTAAACCTTTGACAAATATTTTAGGGAAAATCGCAAAAGAGAATTGTTCAAAACTTTGCAAATTATATTTGAATTTTGTTTTACCCTGCTAGGATAATGTTATCCCCGCAAACGTTTTAATTAGTACTGCGCACCACTTCAACTCTACAAAAATTTTATTTTTAGTGGAATTAAAACTGTGCTTCTGCGTAGCTCCTTCACCAGCTCCCCCTTCCCCCAACACCCCTCCCCCAACACCCCTCCCACCCACACAAACTCTAGTCCTTGGGGTTCAGTCACATGATCCAAATACATGACCCATTCAGTAGGCGGAAAGCACATAGCGCATGCACGTACATGTGCACCATGGTTTTACGTATGTGCGTGTGATGAGTGGGTCGATTGGTGGATGCCAGAAATAGGTTGCCGTGAGTGTTAATAATTTAACACTGTTATATGCATTACTTTTCTGTTAGTGTTAGATAGGACCATGAATGATAAGACTGACTGCCTTTTCCTTTGTAAACTGTGTGCAGTTAGGTGTGTGTATAAAAGTATGATAAGGGATTTTCGCTTGTGACCTTGCAAGTTGCATTGACCATGCATTGACATGCTTTTTATTTTGTAGAAATTGCACAGTGACAGTGGTACATTAGTACATGGGTAATTTTTGAGTCGCTATAAAAATAATATAGTGATAGGCCCTAACTTATTCTATCTAGGCGTGGGGCCCACAAGTTTTTAAGGATCATTAAGCCATATAGGCCCTGCTGCTGATACTGCTAGGAATTGTGTGTGTGGCGGTTTTCCCAAAACCCCAAAAAGTTTTGCACACGCGGAGTCTCAAAAATGTGCGCAGTGTGCCAGTGCAAGTCTACTATCATATATCGCAGCTGCGTGTGGAATTTATGTGCTGTATAGTACACTGTGCATGCTGCGCTTACCGCGCCCTTTTCCAATTCCATGGATGGCGTACATGATGCGTAACAACACTCGGCAGAATCGGGCCAAGTATCACCCAGTTTTTATCAGCGTTTAATAGTATTCCTAATTTAAAGGTATTAGGCGGAAAGATGAAGGAGTCTGAGGTAACGACCAAACATAAGTTTTTGATATTGAGGTCAGTTGTTTCATTCGTTTGATGCCTTGTAATGCTTGTACGTATCCGCCCCTCCGGAACTATACATTAAACCCCAGGCCCCCCCCCCCCCCCCCCCCCCCCCCCCCCACCCCCCCCCCCCCCCCGCCAGTGAAGTGGTATAGGTCCGTCGGTGCCCGGCAATTCGGGGCGTGTTTGTTTCACGCAGATCAGGAGCGCGATCAGTGATCCGGAGCGTCGAAAGCTGCTCCGGATCACGTTTTTTGTGATCCTGCTCGCGAGGTGGGTTCGCAAGATCCAAGATGGCGACGTGCCAGACGGACAGAGAAAAGTGACGGTATTTTTTCGTAGATTTGAAGCATTTAACGAGCTATTGTGACAGTATTTACTCATAATTCTTTTACAGTGTATTTTTGTTATTAAAGCTATATGTACGATTTATTTACTTTTCTGGAAAAACTAGATAGTTTATCATAAAAATAGCCCTACAGAATCTGAAGCAGACGACATTGTTGTGTAATACAAATTCTCCCAGCATGCAACCTATATAGCGAGAGGGTATCGCGATCCTGTTTGTTTTCGTTCGGCTCTGGATCACCTCCCGATCTGTGTGAAACAAACAGGCCCACAGTTTGCTGTAAAAATTACTCGCGCTTTCATTGCCTGTTAGCGGGTTTTTTTTTTTAAACAAAAACAATGAAATCAACAGCGAGCATCTTCCTTGGGATTTGAAGTAGCTGGTACTCATGTGGCAAAGGTGGACTGGTCCATGTAAAGAAAGTAGGGGGCGTTAATTCACAGCGTGTCCGCCGCAATACTCGCACGCACCGAGATAGCCTGTACGTGCCTGTATAACTATGGAAAGCTAAAGCGGAATTCATTCAAAACACCGTTTTTCTTGCAAGAATAAAAAATCATTCAAGATAAACGCAAAATTATCATGCAAGATCAAAATTTTCATGCAAGATCAAAATTTTCATGCAAGATTAAAATGTTCCTGCAAGATCAAAATTTTCCTGCAAGATCAAAATTTCAATGCAAGACCAAAATTATCATGCAAGAACAAAATTATCATGCAAGACCAAAATTATCATGCAAGACCAACATTTCTATGCAAGACCTAAATTTCAATGCAAGACCTAAATTTTCGTGCAAGACCAAAACAAATCGGGCAAGACCAAAATTGTCGTGCAAGATGCACGTGACTATTCACGTGATAAAGCCGGCCGTGGGTCGAGTCGCAAAAACATTCTCTTCGTTATGTACCTAAGGAGGATGATTTCTTTTTGATTTCGCTGAATAGTTAGAAAAATATATATTTCTTTTAACGGAAACAGGCTGAAAAGTTACTAGTCTGGAGTTACTAGTCTGGCGCAGTTCACCGTGTGTATATGACGTCTGGGAGCCATACAAAAGCCACAGGCAGATCGAGGCGAATCGCAAATACCCCACGACCGCGCGCTGACCTACCTACAGGGCGCGCGCGCCAGATCAGATTACAATTGCAATGACTGCTGCATGCATGATCCTGTAGTTATGATACATACTGCATGTACAAGTATTTTGTATGTTTGTGCCACCAAAAATACACGATAGGCCAGTCGAACATAGTCCGTGCCACCCACCCGCCGGCCAAACGCCAAAATGTACCATGACGAACCAAACGAAAATAAGTAAATAAGTAAATCTGTATTTATAATTGTAAAATAAATAATGTACCAGCCCCTTCCTATACAAAAATAAAGTTGTAGGCCTATGTATCGAAATAAATTTTGACTAAAATCGGCTGTGCGTGCAATGATGAGCAAATCAAAGTAAAACAGCTATACTTATGACGATATTGAGTCCACGACCTTGTGTTACATTTGACGGCAGGACTTTATGGAAAGTTACATCATAAGAGTTATTTCAACACTAGCAAATAATAAACACAATAATAACAGTTATTACCAATAAATAATATGAATGATTATTGAATTTGTCAACGAAGTAGTGCATCTCGAGCTGTTCTCAATGGGGGATACCCCCGCCCCAAACGCAACCCTAATTTTCACCTGTTTTGCACGAATTATTTGCTTATTATTACTGTTTATGACATGAACAATTCACATACCGAGTACATGGATCGAATGTACTGTACATGTAATGTATGTACTGTACAGTCACATGTACGTGTACATTACATGTAGACTTGATGTGCGGAAATATTGTTTCACACAGCGAGTTGTTGATAAGTGCCAGTGGAATAGCGACCAAGTGAAGTTGTTTCAGCTCCATCTATCAACTGTTTCAAAAAAATGTACGTATAAGTTCTAGATTAAACATTTTTTGTTCGCTGCTAAAGAACTGTCTGCAGCCACTACCCCTCTTTTAGTAGCGTGATAATTTTGTTATTGAAGTGACAGGTCAAAATAAGCCTGAAGCTTTTTATCGACCTAAGTTTACAAGCAAAATACAAACAAGATACATCCAAATGAATGTACACATAATACATAGACTCTTACGGATACCCCGCCTGTGGGATTTTGTGTACAAAATTTAGCACAAACTGTCCCACAGCGACAAGACACGTTGCAGTTTTGCTGTGCACATTTACATGGACAAGCACCCCGTGTGCCGAGTCGTCCTCTCTGGCAAGAGTTTCGGCATGTACATATGTCATAGGTTCTCCAGCGTAAGGTTCTACTTCTATATCGCCAACCTCCAATTCTATGCAACTTTCAGACAAATATTCCATGGCACTTGTGTACATGTGAATGAAATTTTATGAAATAAACAGATGAAATTTGAACGTTTTTTCTAATAATCTTACTCTTAGAGAACTGAGTGCCACGATGTGTGCTACTTGTTTATAAGTATACGTGTACACGTATGTGTATTTCAGTACGCAGACGCTGGACATAATGCGTGCGTGTTCCAGAACAGCCATAACAAACGGATGGAGGTTAAAAATAGCACATAACCGAAATGAAGCGCAACGGGGCGCACTCCAATATTTGATTCGTTAACGCGAGATGGCGCGACGACACAGCCCCTTTAAGGGAAAATAAGTGATGTCCGGATATGGAACTCTTTCCGCACGCCGGTGTTTTACGTGCGGCGATAGATAATTATTATGGAACGCCCAATCGACCTTCTTTTTTTTTGCATGCGCCTATTCATTACGGGTTTGTATAATGTTATTATTGAACTCCAGCCTGCGTTTTTGCAGCAATTTTCTTAATAAGGGTTTTACCGGCTAGGAACAATAAACCTCCGTCCATAAAAAGTAACCGTTGACAAAATTACGGCATTTGACACTGCTAAGCGCGGTAACTTTTCTATTAAAATAGCAGCTGAGTCGTACCTATACGTGCATATATATATATTTTTGAATATTCAAACCTGCCAAAAAGTATTTGAATATTCGGTTGACTATCGAATATCGAATATTCAGTATATTTGGGACAGCCCTAACACCAAGTTATAACAACACACAACTGGTTTATTCTTAAGCCTCTCTCAGTATGGGCACAATTAGAATAATGAGTTTTACTTGAAATGCACTGATGAGGTGTATTTATAACACGATCTTACTTTACTGAGGTTTACTTCACCAACTTTTACGAATCAGGTAAACCTCTACAATAACTGTGCTGACTCGGCAGCTAAGGGTCACTTCAATTACTTTATGCAAATTTGTAACCTATGCTACACAGCACAGAGAGTTATTCAACCTCTTACAGGTGGGCACCAACCCTCACTTATGGTAAACCTGCAACTGTAACTCAGAATAATTTCCCTAGTTACTACCAAATTTCTATTGAACCAGTTAGCCATGATCAGCTAAAAGGACTAACACATGTTTCATAGTATTTATGTAGTAAAAAGTTTCCAGTGTCAGTGCTGGGAGGCATCATTTTTTTATAGGTCCTTTTCAACATCCCAAAGGCCTGAGGTTTTTACAACTGATTGTCTGTTGATTATTTGCATTGACAGAAATTAGTGTCAATTACAAAGACCATAGAGCAAGGACTACTTTTTCAAGATGGAATACGGAAATCATGTTCGTCCACTTGGAGTTACCACTGTCTGTCTCTTTGTGGTATATTGCTTGGCTCTTCCAAATCTGAGCGACTGTCGCCAAAATGCGACAAACCCACCGAATATCATCTTCATCCTGGCCGATGACTACGGTTTCCATGACATCGGTTACCATGGCTCCAAAATCAAAACACCCTGGTTGGACAAACTTGCTGCTGAGGGCGTGAAGCTGGAAAACTACTACGTCCAGCCGATTTGCACTCCAACAAGAAGTCAGCTGATGAGCGGCCGATATCAGGTAGATTTAGGTCCACATTTGGGGGGGGGGGGTTAACCCTGCCCCTCCCAGATCCTTTAAAAAGAATGATTTTACTTAAAAAAAAAAAAAAATACCAAAATCAGTCAGGAACAGCAAAATCCTGAAAAATAACTAACCCTCCTTGATAACAACTATCAAAACAGATGGCACAACCTTCTTCTCTTATCCTGCACAACAATTTCCCAGCTAAATTCTCAAACTTAAAGGTTGTGCCAAGTGTTTATACAATTCTGAACACAATGGATGGGTATTCTCCGAGATTTGCTGTTCCTGACTGATTTTGGTTGGGGGTATTAAAGTAAAATCCACCAGGGTTTTGGAGGATTTTGTAGGATTGAGGAGAATAGAGCTTGATGTCCCTCGATTCTGTAAAGATCATGCTGTTTGGTTTAATGGGAGATTCATTGGCAAAAATGTATGCAAGGTTATGATAAAATGCAAAACAGATTGTGTAACCTAGATGCATCTCTGAAATTCTTTGCCTGATGCATGTTTCCTTTACGGTCTGATCTTTCCTGCTTCAAGAGGAATATTAATTCATACCCATCATTAATTCTTTTTTCTTCTGTAGCTCCGTACATGTACAATCAAAATTTTACAAAGCTGATAATTTTTTTCTTAGATCCACACGGGTCTAGAGCACTATATTATCTGGGAAGTCCAACCAAACTGCCTGCCTCTGGAAGACAAAACCCTCGCTGATAAACTCAAGGAACTCGGCTATGCAACCCACGCAGTGGGCAAGTGGCATCTTGGGTTCTACAAGAAAGCCTGCTGGCCCACTAGGCGTGGCTTCGATACCTTCTTCGGTGAGAAAAAAACATCTGTGTTTGTTTCTATATTAGATTTTCTTTATTCGCTTTCCCAAAAAATTATGGAACTTTATTCTGCTCCTGTTCCAGGGTATTACACCGGAAAAGAAGGGTACTTCTCTCACAGGCGAAGCTGCGGTATGCCTGGTTTCAACTGTGCAGGCTTTAAGACTGGACTGGATTTCCGGGACCAAGAGCAACCCGTGCATAACTACTCCGGCCAATACTCAACCCACCTGTTTACTAAGCGGGCTCAGCGGATTCTGGAAAATCACGACCCTAAAAAGGTAGTGCATGCTAAAACTGCTTTTTATGAAGCTTTAGTTTTCAAAGTAAGGAAAGAAAACTGGCAGGAGCAGTTTTTGAACCTGCGACCTCCGGAATACCGTACTGACACTGCCAACTGAGCTGTGTTGCCGGTCTCCCAAATTGTCACCCCCACCCCCAAAACCCCACCCCCAAAACCCCACCCCCAAAATCCCACCCCCAAAATCCCACCCCCAAAACCCCACCACTAATCCCACATCCAATCCCACACCCAATCCGACGACCAATCCAACACCCAATCCCACACCTAATCCCACACCCAATCCCACACATAATCCCACACCCAATCCCACACCTAACCCCACCCCCAAACCCCACCCCCAAATCCCCACCACATTTTGTCAGCACCTGTTTTCAATAATGAAATAGTCAAAATATGCCTTTGATTTGTTTTCATCGCCCCTTTTTGTTCCTGTCTTTGTAGCCGTTCTTTCTCTACTTGCCATTCCAAGCAGTGCACAGTCCACTGCAAGTCCCCAAGAGGTACGAGGAGCCTTACAAAAATGTGACCGATAAAAACCGGCGTGTATACTCTGGGATGGTCTCATGCATGGACGAAGGTATCGGCAACATAACCCAGACTATGACTCGTCTTGGCTTATGGAGCAACACAGTGCTGGTATTCTCAACAGGTATAACTTGTACATTGATGGCAAACATTTGTAGATATTTGAGAATGTTTTATCATAGCGTCTCTCATGAATCAAAAATCCTAAAGATAAAAGTGTGCTTCACCAAAGAATGTCAATATGGCAGGTTGACACAACATGCTGTCAATTCGCAATATTGACAATTTTCCACAAAGCACAGCCTCACTTTTCTGTATTTTGTCCAAAAGTATAATCTGAAAATAAAGCCCAGCAAACACAAAACGTTCCAAAAACGTTTTGGTTAGGTTCTACTAGGTCGCTTACGTCTTCGTCTTAAAAGGACGTTTTTAAAACGCGTATAAAACGTTGCAGATTACGTACAATTCAGAGGTTTTTCCAGGACGTTCTAACAACGTTTTACGGCCGTTAGAAAATGTACCTACATGAAACGGTCTTTTGCGACGTTTGAAAAACGTTTTTCGGACGTCAGAAAATGTACATAAATTCAACGGTCTTCTAGTGACGTTTTAAAAACGTATTTCCCCGAACGTTTAAAAAACTTTGAAATCAAACGTACAGAAACTAACACAAAACGTTTTGGTTAGGTTCTGTATAGGTTACTTACGTCTTCGTCTTCAAAAACGTTTTTAAAACGTGTCTTAAACGTTTCAGTTTACGTATAACTCGGAGGTCTTAACTACGTTTCTCCAGAACGTTCGCGTAATGTTTTTTGGACGTTGCAAAATATACCAACATTAAACGTTTTTTTGTGACGTTTAAAAAACGTTTTTTTTCTGGACGGGGATAACTAACCAATCAGAACTGAGGAAATTTGTGTTCACAAAAGTCATGTAAAATGTTGGTGTTTAGTCCAAAATCACACTTTCTTGACCATAATGTGTAATTATTCAAACAATTTTAAATAGAAATATGGATTTTTTGCAAACATAGGGGATTTTTTTATTAAATCTCCTTTTGTATTCAAATATTGTAATTGTTCATGGAAAACCATGACTTCATCATGGCAGGAAAAGTTGAATATAAAGGTAACTCACGACAATTCCTAGTTTGAAGTGTGTAGTAGGTTATAGTATTTGTATACATTCGTAGCTTTATATATCGTATCTTTCCATATATAATCCCAGCCAGCAAGCCCGAATGGGGCCCTGTTGGGCCTTTGATGGGCAACTGCGTGGTCCTAATTGGGTTGCCCATGGGCCTCATACATTTTTGGCTGATGGGGCCACTTAAGGGCTAGCCCAGACCTGCCCAAAAGTGTCCCACATGGGTGTAATATGTTACTATTTAGTCTGGTTCCCACTCCATTCATTTCTGTAAATTTGCACTTATTATCTGGCAACGTAGCTTAATTCCAGTAAGTTTTTAATACGTTCTTTATGTTCTGGGAAAGTTCTTGGAACGTTCTTAGAACGTCACAAAGTTACGTTTTTAAAACGTCCAAAACTGTCCACAAACTTTCGTCCAAAAAACGTTTTTTGGAGACGTCGGCAAAACATAAGAAAACGTTCAGAAAACGTGTCGAAAACGTTAAATGGTTTGCTGGGAGGCAATTTAGCCACCAGTATCAAATGATCGAGAGGAGTATGCTCATAGCGATTTTTGGCAAGGTATGCGCACCTTAAGTTTGAAAATTTGTGATAGCATTGTAGCGTGAGCGGTAGCAGCTTTTTCGGTGTTAACACTTTTAAAAATAAATTCAAAATGGCCGCTAATATGCTTGTTACCGGATTAATTATATGTGGTAACAAGCATTTTGGCGGCCATTTAAAAAAAAAAGGGTGATAACACCCAAAAAGCTGTCACCGCTGCAAGGCTATCACATATTTTCCAACTACAGGGGTGCATACCTTGCCAAAAATCACAATGAGCATTATTCCCCTCATTTGATACCGACCAACCCCCAAGGCTGATGGCCTATAGGTACTTTGTGCGACTCAAGTTCACCATCAGATTTTTCAGAATGTGGGTTCAGATCCAGGCAGGGATCATTTTGTCTTTGAGCAAGACACTTTGCTGCAATTGTTTATCAATGGAAACTTGCTAGCGAGGGCAGTGTTTTCCTGGCTTGTTCAGGCAAATGCGTTACTATTAGCTTAAAGACAAACTAAAACGCCAATTTTTTTTGACTTATCTGATAGTTTATGCCTCCCCAAAACTAATGTAACAAGTTTCATGATTCTGAAAAATCAAAAAAATGTTTTTGAGCCTTTTCTTTCTGAGCCACTTTGACTCGATTCAGAAAAGGCCGAGGTCAACTGCGTGCCGTATCGCGCGAGTATTGACGTATCGTGTAGAAACATATGACGTCACTGTATTATACGACAATGTTTTACGTAGAGTCTGTACGTATTTTTTTGTCTAATGCTAGTATTACTTGCTGTGCTTTTTGCTCATGATTCAGGAGTAACACTACGATAAACATATTTTAAAGTGTTGACATCTTTGTGAGACACATTTAGAATTGGGGTTGTAGGCTTGTTCTTGCTGAAAAGCTAGTTATGAGTCATACTTTCCTTTGTTTGCAGTCTGCTTTTATTGGGACCTGCGCGGTGAGTTGTGTGTGAGCTGATGCTATACTCTAGTCTGGCGACTTTGCTTATGCAGCCCTCATAAGGACCCGCACCGGCCTTCTCAGAACTATACACACAATTTATATTATAAGGTACCAGACTCAATCGCATGTAGCGCATGCGGTACCGTGCGTGTACAATGCATGTTGAGTCAAGCGAGCGTGGACAGGGAGACGGCCGGGGCTCTGGCTGCTCGAGACGGCAACCGCAGGGAACGTCGTCGCGGTGGCGGTTCGCGTGAGCTCGGTGCCTTTAGAGTTGGAATGGCTCCAGCCTTCAAACGGAATTGTGCCTTCAAACCCAGCTGAGTTTTCATACTAACACTATCATCTATACAGTCTTTGGCGAAATGTTCTGCACATATTTTCGACCATTTCGACAGCCCAAAATCAGATATTGTATTGTCTACAAAGCGGACCCACTGTCGCCTTTGAGCTCCATTCAGCACTGGGAATCGCAGTAAGGTTAGGTCAGGGTTTTTGTCGCTGTTCCTCGTGCAACCCCCAACTACACACGATCAAGGCATAATGATTATCTCAGAACCATGCTCATACTGAAATAATATCAAAATTAGACAAAATAGACGGGAAAACGGAGGAGTTAGGTCGACAAAAACTCTTCAGCAGCATCAACTCCACGTACGTACATGCATAGTGTTTGGCTGTAGCATCAACCGACTCTACACGTGTACGTCACGGGGTCACGTACATACATTTAACATACATAATGAGCTTTCGCGAAACAGGATAAATGGTTCAGAATAACAACCCTTTTTTTTTTTAATAAGGAAATTCCTCTCGTCTGCAAACTAATCTCCATCAGTTAAAAGAGTATTCAAACTGTCGGAAAAGTCCAAAAAGTCCAAAAAACTATTGGCGTTTTAGTTCCTCTTTAAAGTTGGGGTTATGTGATGTTTAAGCAAGAATTGATGGATGTTGCATTATAAATCAACACAGAGTAACTTCCCACTTTTCTTTTTAAGATAACGGTGGTCAGATATACGACGGGGGGGGGGGGGGGGGGGGAGGGCAATTGGCCTCTCAGAGGCTGGAAGACTTCTCTGTGGGAGG
Organism: Hippasteria phrygiana; assembly: GCA_037893225.1. Lineage (NCBI taxonomy): Eukaryota > Metazoa > Echinodermata > Asteroidea > Valvatida > Goniasteridae > Hippasteria > Hippasteria phrygiana. Next base: position 12,043 of record JAZGUH010000553.1, read on the forward strand.
GTGGTGTACACAGTGTCGGGTTCGTTCACAGCCCTCTCATACCCAAGAGCGTGCGGGTACCAGCAGCACAGCAATAATACACGTTAGCGACTGGTTCCCAACCCTCGTAGCAGGGGTCGTAGGGGGTAATGTCGACGGCCTGAGGCTGGATGGCTTCAATGTGTGGTCGACGATCAGGTGACTATGAAGGCTGCCAATAATTGACTTTCCTTTTTTCCTTGTACATGTAGATAATGGTGGCGAGATTTACGAAGGCGGTAACAACTGGCCCCTAAGAGGGTGGAAGGAATCTTTATGGGAGGGGGGCATGCACGGGGTGGGGTTCGTCCACAGCCCTCTCTTGAGTGAAAGTGTCCGGGGCACGGTGAACAGAGAACTGATCCATGTGAGCGATTGGTTCCCGACGATAGTTGCCGGGGTTGCTGGAGGGAGTGTGGCTACCTCATTGGATGGCTTCAATGTGTGGGATTCTATCAGGTGATTGGGGTGAAAGCCATGATAGCCACAAAATATAAAATTATGTTGACCCTGCTAGATCAACCAAGGTTTTTTATTATTTGGCTTTCTAAGGAAGACGACTGTAAAAAGAATTATATTTTTTAAATCACTTCTTCAGTTATTAAATCTGCCTATGCTTTGGCTTTCACATTTCATCTTGGCAGTGTTTTTTTCTGCTCTGTTCCAGAATTTGTTGGTGCAATGCTACATGCAGCACATTAACATTATTGAAAAATATAGGTGGATTGGATGTGAAATTGACTTCAACTGCAGACCTGTGTATTAGCATAGAGGAACAAAATAGAACAAATACAATATTACGCTGTTCCAGTGCTCCACTAAATAAGTTATCTGGCCATGTGTTCATGTTTCTGAAGTCGTCAACAACCTTTTTGTAGTCTTGACGAATCAAATTGATTCCATTCAGATTGTGTTTTCTGCTGCAATATATCTTGGTTTTACACGTAAAGCCATCAGAGAAATAGCACATCAACTTGATAAATCGGAACGATCTATTTGAATATTTCATATTTGTGTAATATGGATACATGTATATACATACGTGCAGTTTTAAATATAATCTTTTCTTCATTTTTTTATTATTTATTTTCCTCTTAATGGGGGTAAGCTCAGGCAAAGTCCCCTCGGGAAGGAAATTGTAATATGCTTCTTGGATAAGGCGAAATAAAAAAAAAACCTGTTTCTCGTCCCCGCCCGCTTCCTTTTTTGAGGCCGCCTGGATTTATTTTTTATTTTTTATTTCCAAAAAATGAGAAAAAAATATTAAAAACTGCAACAAATTCATCGGGAAAACTAAATACTTGCGAGTTCGAAGTCTTCTATGTAGACTCCCCGCGACTTTCTACAGCGTGTAGCTACTGTACCGTCGCTAAAAATGTCTTCGCATGAGTCTATAGCGAGTTCGAAGTCTTCTATGTAGGCTCCCCCCGACTTTCTACATCGTGTAGCTACTGTACCATCGCTAAATATGTCTTCGCACGAGTCTATTTAGTTTCGTTGTGGATTGTGTAAATATAATCATGTGATCGTGAGTGTAGTTTTTACATACAGTCGTTTTAGCCGTAATTCATACGATTCCATCGTACATTGACTAAATGCGACTGGTAAAAGAGGCAACAATATCTACTGGTCTGCATTGAATTTGATACTTAGTCTAATAGAAGTGTAAAACATGGTGCTAACACTATTAAAACAATGTAAATATGTTCTGTTCTTGTAAAACATGGTGCTAACACTATTAAAACAATGTAAATATGTTCAGTTCTTGTAAAACATGGTGCTAACACTATTAAAACAATGTAAATATGTTCAGTTCTTGTGTGGCTAACAATTGTCCCTTTTATTTGTAACATTTCATTTATAGCGAACACATCAGGGATTGTCAGAAATCTCTAATGGCGGCCATCTTGAAAAATAAAAAATAAAAAATAAAAAGCCCCTTTTTTTCCTTTTTTTTGAAAACCCGGACGAGAAACATGTTTTTTTTTTTACTTGGCCTAATATACATACATGCAGTTTTTAATATCATTTTTCTCCTTTATTCTCATTTTTTCTTTCTTTTAATAGCCAAGGCAAAGAGTCCCCTCGAAAGGAAATCCTACACAATATCGACCCCATACCATATCCAGAGGCACCTCATATGGCTGAGATTGAGCACCAGACTACAGCTTACGCTGATCACTATTACAGCTTCTATGGCAACCGGTCTGGTTCCTTTAATACCACAATACGAGCAGCTATACGGGTTGGAGACTGGAAACTCATCACAGGATACCCAGGTTGGTATTGAAAACAAAAACAACAGATGTAATTTACATATGTATGCAGCGCCCTCGTGTGATGTCAGTGAGACAGTGGCAGGGCAAATTAATGTGCATTGCAGCAGAATTTTTAATCCCAGCATTTTATACAAAAAATAGACATCTTCAAAGTTCTATTCAGATCCGGTGCGTAACACTACTTTACAACTGCTCTGTAAAACAATTTTAAACCGACAAACTAAATTAAATATGTGCTTTGTAAATCTTCATTGACAATGACACCATAATTACCTGTAGTCCATAATCTTGAAAGATTGAGGGCGCTGTCCAATTAAATTTTATGCACAAAAGTAAATCCGTACATAAGTTGCTTTTTAAATAGGTTAGGGTTAGCAAGTGTATGAATTTAATGCATTAAAAGTGCATTTATGACGGCTGGTACCTGTAAAATAGCATCTTGATAGCACCCTCAATCAGTCAAAAATATGGCCTCTTACCATAACTTCAGAAAATTAGAAAGCTTCTAGTCATGCTTACAAATGACGTGGTATCCCTCGGGTTAAACTGTTCTAAAGACTCTGTTTACCTCATTATTGCAAGCAATTATCAACAGTTGTTTCATGCATAGAAAATTATTTCTTTTGTGGGAAAAGGAAACAGAAGTATAGTACCACTACCACCTCACATCAGTGCTATTTACAGTTCTATCGCTTTTCAAATCAAGAACTTGTATTTCCTCTACTACCCTTTTTTAACCCACAGGAAACAGCAGTTGGATCCCACCTCCTGATTCAGGGATAACCCCCATTCACCCCGTCGAACCCAAGGGTAAACACGTCTGGCTGTTCAATATCCGGGAGGACCCCAACGAGCATCATGATTTGTCTGACACCCAGCCTGGTATGGTCAAGCAGTTGGTTGAAAGATTGCAGTACTACTACAGTAGTCTGGTACCACCTTTCTACCCCCCTGGCGATCGAAGAGCGAACCCGGCCCTGCATGGGGATATATGGACTAACTGGGAATAACAAGTTGTTGGAATGACCACTGTGAATTTACTTTTGTGATAAGCGAGTCTATAGTTCATCTTGGCCCCACCAAAGTTTCCAACCTGTTGTCATTAACAAAAATCTATTTACATTTTCAAAGTGAACAAAGAAACTGACAGGAGCGGGATTCGAACCTGCGACCTCCGGGTTACCGTACCGGCGCTCTACCAACTGAGCTATCTTGCCCTATGTTGGCGGTTTCCCAAATTGTCAGTATCTTTGTTCGGATTTAATTATTTTGAAATACCTTACTTGACTGTAAGTAAATACATGTAGTCTCAAACATCATGTGAAATCATGGCATCCGGTATGCTGTCATTTTCAAGAAAAGTAGATTTTTGTATCAATTTCCAGCCATGGTCGGCCGACCAGCATTGGAAGTCCACATTATGTTTGGCAATTGGTTACACATCCGTGAACGGGTGCAAGCCAGCTGGTCTAGTTCCCCAACCTGATAATTCCCTGACGTCTATAAATTGCTGCATTTTGTCCAAAGTAGGATCAGGGAACGAGTATTTTTTCTCTTTCTTTTCCCAGCATCTATGCACACAAAACTTTAAACAGGTCAGTGTTACAGTATTTGCTTTAAAATACTATAACCCTGAATATATTCATTTCTGAAACTTAACACAGAAAAAAGCAAATATTGTATACTACTACTTTTAAATACTACTTAAAAGTGTAACTTTCAGTAAGAAAACTGTGATTATCATTACGTGCAACATACTTTACAGCTCAAATTTACTTGTTTGTAATCTGAATTTTATTGCTTGTTTTAGAACTGATGAAAAATGTGAGGAAGAGGCATATTCTTTTCAGAAGGAACTTCCTTTTCCATCATGGATTGAAAATCCAGCTTTGACTATAAGCCTGCTCAGCAGGGCATTGTATGTTTATATTTGTATATGTAGTAGAGGTGATCAGTTAAGATTCTGGTATTGAAAGCAATTTTCGTCTTCCTATTATTTTAAAACTATTTTTTTATTGTGGAATTCCATGCAGAGTAATATGTTTGTACATCACTCTGGTAACTGAATGTCTTTAGAAAATGACAAAAGTAAGAAGGGCCCGACTTATTAATCGAAGCAGAATCTTTCCTCAAAGGTTAATTTTAATATGTATTTTGTTTCGGGTAATTCCAGTTTGGAAGTCGTTTATAGCAGTACATTATTTCACTTCAATATTCTCAAGATACATTTTCACAAGTCGAGGCTTCCAATTTGCATTATTTTTCAATTAAGAACAAGTCGTTTGTACATGAATTTGCATGCAGTTACTCATCGGTGAATTTGTTTTAAAGGAATCATGGAATAGGATTTTTATGGCTTGAACACATGAAGGCAAGCTTCATTTCCATGCTACTATGGATTTCCAGCTCATTTGTAGAACTTAAAGGGAGTACTTCCATCATTTTGGTTTTTATGTTAATGACAAATTCCATATTCATGAGCCAAGGCGTGATGTCACCAAAGGTACAACACAGGGCCCAATAGCTTCGTGTATATCAAACATATATTTCTTGAAATAGGATGATGGACTTCATTCTCATTGTAACCACTTGTTTGAAATCCTTTAGCAAATAATTATTTAACACTTTGTTGGTGGGTATTTTTTAGGATTTTAGTCGTCTTGTTATGCTCTTTTAAAAAGGAGTGCATTTTTACCATCTAAAAGCAGTGCCGTAGCATAAACTAATCAAATCATTTTCTATGAATTGGAAACCACCGTCTTTTCACCGACAATGAAAACACACGTAAAAACAAGTTGCATGTTTCCTTTAAGTCTCGAGTTTGATTTTTTCGTAATATGCGGTGATCATCTTGGCAATCTCCTCCACGAAAACCTTGCTCTTCTGCATCTCCTCGTCCGTTTCTTCCTTTGCCTTTGTGATCTTGTCCGGGTGGAAGTCACGGAGAGCTTTCAACAGCAGCTTCTTGCGTTTCTTCAGGGTCTCCTTGTCGCATTTGCCTTCGGTCTCCTTGAGCTCCTTAAGCTCGGTCTTGGTGAACTTCTTGTTACCCTTCGGGAATGGATGGTGTTTGAGGAGGTGTTGAAGCAGGCTAAACGCGTTGTCATTGGCTTCCTTCAGAGCTTTAATCTCGTATGTTTTTGATTGAGACTCGCCCTTTCCATCTTGTGATTCTGACTTGGCTCCGAGCCAACTGAGCAAAGTTAAATGCCGAAAAAGCTATGGGGTCAAGGCTAAATATAAAAGACATGCCGAATTCAGCAGAAGCATACACAAAAGTGGTAAACAGATTTTCTTGAATACTTTAAATGACCCCTTCACAAAACATGGGTGCTTTAACATTGCATACTCTATGTGGACCTGTGAACAAAAGAGGTCCAGACGAAGCAAGAGATTAAACCTTATGTGGACTTGCCCACATCAACATCAGGTTTCCCCCTCTCTGAAAAACAGCCTTGGAGGAATGTTGGGGTTAATATCTGTCGCAAGATGAAGGGGAATACTTAAGGGATCACGGTTACAATTTGGGGTGAAAGAGCGTTCACAGTGCGTGTAAAATAAGCTTTTGTCTCTACATGAAAACAAAGGGAAGTCCACACAAGGTATGAAACGTAAAGCAGTGTGTCCCTGTACTTAAGCAAACCCCCGTAGACTTTGTCCACAAAATTCCTTATGGAGACAACCTAACCCATACAATTGCCTAGTGGGAGACCTATTCAGTCCCTTAATTTATCGCTATTGTTTTCATGTCTCCACAGGGTACGGTATATCTGTCCAAAGGGGAGAACAATGCCATGTCTCCACATGGGATGTAAAAATGAGATTGTGTGAATGATTGAGTTTGTATAGCTATTCAAACCGTGGACCTTTAACAAAGAGGACAATAGGGTCCACGATTGAGTCGAGGTCTACGATTGAAAATCGTGTACAAAACATATGGGAGCCTGGCCTTCCTAAAAAGTTATAGTATAAACACAAGAGGAACAATGGGAGGTCCGCGATTGCCGGTGTTTACACACTTGTGTGTGTGCGTTTGTATAGCTATTCAGACCGTGGACCTTTAACAAAGAGGACAATAGGGTCCGCGATTGTGTCAAGGTCAACGATTGAAAATCATGTACAAATCATATGGGAGGCCTTCCGAAAAAGTTAAGAGTATAAACAAAAGAGGGACAATAGGAGGTCCGCGATTGCCGGTGTTTACACACTTGTGTGTGTTTGTTTGGGTGTTTGTTTGGTTTTTTGTGTGTGTTTTTTTGGGGTGTGGTATTTTTGTTTTGGCTTTTGTTTTTTTTACTTTACAAGACTTACGTGGGCTACGGTTCAATTAGGCCATTTATTAAGGCCATTACAGGGGCAAAACAATGTGTTGCTTTTTGTGCACTTTGTAATCCCTTTGTACTTGCGGCATCCTTTCCCCACGCATATACCTTTTGCTTCATCTTCTGTTGGGCAGACTCGTCCCTCGCGCGCTCTTCATCCTGGATCTTCTTGAAGCCTTTCAAGCACTGCTTGTACCACTGATGACCTGTGAAGGTCCGGGGCTTGGCTGCCTCCACGAGCTCCAAGCAGCGCTTGTAGTAGAACTTGGTTTTGGTCTTGGAAAGCAGTATCTTCTCGTTCATCAGGCCCAAGTATAGCTCATTGCCGCCGCTTCTTGCTCCAAGTCCAGTTCAGCTGCCTGTTATTCATGAATACTATTCACGGTCATTTTAAATGACCAACCACAGCCATATAAATTAAATTGGATTTATTATAACTGCAGCAGCTGCAGCAGCAGCAATAGAGCAGCGCTCATGGCGCTCGAGGTAGAAGACAGTTTAGGGATGCGAATTGTGAGAGTATGTTGTTTGTACAGATAGGTTTTTTCTCAAATGTGATGAATGGAGATGATTTGACAGAAGAAGGTTGGTTCCACACTCTGGCTGATGCTGTTAAAAAGAATCGACTTCCCCCAGGTCAACCCCAGCCCGACCCCCATCCCCCGGCACAAACACAAATACACACATGCGCTAATATCCGCGTTGATTCGAGACATGGCGGCTGAAACAAATTTTAGTGCGGTAACCAGTTTGTGAGAACCCGATGAATTTCAGACACTCCAAAAAGAAACAAGTTGGGATGGTATTGTATGATTGTATTGCAAATTGTATGTGTTGTATAATCGACCATACAGATCTCATGCATTCTAGACCACGCAGCGACCGGAACAGGGCCACATGAAATAGACAGGCCCAGTCCATGACAATTTCAATTTAAGTTTCTCACCTTAAGACAGGCTTGTTTGAACCAGTCCACGGCAGTCCAGAAGGCGTCCATGTTAACAAACTCGTCACCAAGCAACAGTTCCTTAAGCATTGCCTCTCCGCACTTCCGGGCTTGCATGGACTCCGCAGTGCAGATTTGGAACACTGAATCCTGCCTGAGGACCCAGGTCTAAACAAAGCTCTTTTGCGTGAAGATCTGATTGAGTAAGTTTGCCTTTACGTAGAATTGCCAGCGCCTCCTCAACCGGTTGATGTATGTCATGGAGGCATGTCAGGCACTCCCTGTGGTCTCCTTTCTCCAGCAGACGCACTGAGTGTTTGAACAGGACTTCAGCAATGTGGTATTTAGCCCTAGCCAATACCACACCGTCCACTAACACCACCGTTACCTTGTACATCTCCCTCAGCTTACCCTTGGCGTCATTAAAGTTATCGGTGATGATCTCCAAGACCTCGAAGTAAGTGGCCCCTATCTCGTCTTGCAGCCTACTTCTCTAGTCTTCCTCAAAGCTGAAGCTCCCCTGAGCAATGCTTGGCTCATGAACTTCAAAGACTGTCGGATTGAAAGAAGAGCCTTTTCATGTCCTTTGTCTTTGTCGTCCTTTATGTACACTTGGGCCATCCTCTTTGAGGCCATTCCCAGGTTTTTGGTTGCTGAGGACCAATCTCGATCCTTGCTAGGACCACTAGCTGCGCTATCGGCTTTTCTGTAAAGGTCCATGGCATCCTGTAACCTTGCAGACTTGATGACAGGTGCTAAGCCCTCTTCGAGAGCCGCCTGGTACCTCCAATTGCCAGCCTGGCGCAACTCTGATGACGCCATAACTATTTTCCTGCCAAATATTTTTGTTTAAAATGGAGGATGCATATTAAACGGAACTTTTTCTAATGGCGTCTGTGTGTGTAAATGGAAGATCACAGCTATACCACAAACTGCGTCAAAAGCACATCATCACAACATGTAACGTTAAAATAGAGATTGCCCTTTCCCGACGTAGTGTATGAAGCACTGTATGCTCATTGGTTTCCGGGAGCCTGGGGGAAATCACAGGCTATTACTCGGGTGGGATGGGACTAGAACCCGCGACCTCCTGCTTACTAGTGCAGAAGTCTAACGTTAACTAACAAAAATATAATAGAATGTATTCAAATTTACCTAGTCAGTTTCCCTTGCGAATTATAAGTTAAAAAGTCGTATCCTCATTGAGTGATCCCCATAATGTCGCTTCCCAGGTTGTATCGTAAAATCGGGTGTGATCCCTGGCTATACGGCATTCTGGGTTTATGACTTCTGACTAGAAGCCACCCGAACAAAGATTCTGACAATTTGGGAGACCACCAACATAGGGCAAGATAGCTCAGTTGGTAGACCGCCGGTACGGTAACCCGGAGGTCGCAGGTTCGAATCCCGTTCCTGCCAGTTTCTTTGTTCACTTTGAAAAAAAAATAAACTAGATTTCTGCGTCTGTTTTGAACAGATCACCGTCGGGCTTTTCCGTTTTTTGTTTAATTTTTTTTAATGACCTAACAAACCTATTACAAAACGAATTTTGAAATTAGCATGTTCTGTAGATGAGATATGGCTTAAGGGTTCAAAACTTTAAAATTGTTATAAAACTTGTATGATGACGTCTCGTAAATTTTCATCTATAACACATGCTGGCCTATCTGCATACCAAGATTGAACCCACTATCGGACGTATGGTTCTCTAGATATAGCACCTTAAATTTTGCACCTTTATGATGACGTCACGTGACCCAAGATCACGACGGCCCTTGTCAAAACAGACATTTGCGACGTGGTCTTGGCCTGTGTCAAGATTGGAGTCAACTTTCATCTATAACATGCCGACCTTCCAACATACCAGGTTTTAACCCAATTGGACCTACGGTTATATAGATATGGGCCCTTCAAAAATGCACCTTTAATTAAGGTGACAATATGAAATACCCAGGATTTTTTGCGGGGGGGGGTCTGAAATTTGCCCAGAAATGGGAATCCCAAAATGTTTCGTCTGCGAATGTGGGGGGGGGGGGGGCTGACACACTTTATCACCGTTGGTGGCGCCATTTAACCTCTTTGTTTTGTTTCTACGGTAGGGTTTCTGCTTTTCTGGTTTGCAACTTTAGGCGTAGGCCCCTACAAGAAAAAAAATTGGCAACAAGCAGGGGGGTTCGACCCCAACTCCTCCCCCCCCCCCCCCCTCCCTCCCGATCTGCGCCTGACAAGTAGCCTTGTTGTGGTCATCTTTTCTATTTTTAAAGGTCAAACATGAGAATTTACAGTTAAAAATGAACGTGTTACAGACAGCGGGTGTAATGATTTAAATCTCTCTCAGTTTAAAGGGACACATTGCTTTGGATTTTGCGATTTGGGCTATAAAACTGAAATGGATATGGTTGGAAAGCTTTCTTAAAAGTCGAATATAGAGATTCACATAACTATCGCTTCAAATTGCGTGTTTTTTTTTATTTCGTGACAAATAACGGTCCGCCATTTTGTAGAACCAAATTTTTGACTCCACAAAATGGCGGACCGTGTTCACCAGTCGTATTTCCAGTCGCAGCTTGTTGAAGTACGTTCTGTTAATCCATTTTGATGTACTGTGGCACGGCGCGCAGCACTGGCGATATGTGTCGCGAGGTAGAGAATATTGTACCTGGCGATCATCTGATAGGTTTACAAGGCCACTAGCTGCGGCGCAAGCCTACAGGTATTTACGACTGGAAATAAGTCTATGTTTCGCGGGTCAGATTTTTGTTTTGTAATCCCTACTCACTAATTACAACAAATTATAAGTGTTTTTTTGCATGAACAACTCTTATAAAAGATAAGGAACATTTCCAAACAGCAAAATTTCATGACATTTGAAGGCAATGTGTCCCTTTAAATATACCTGCGGTTGAGGGAGTGCGGGAGGCACATCTCCCGGGTACCCATCACTCGGACATGATATATTAAATATAAACTGTCCATTTTACAAATAGAAAAATTTTTCTATTTTGGGAGTCTGCAACCCTCTTAAAAATGCTTATATTCTAGATTGAAATGCTTATATTCCGTTGTTTTTACACCTACCGAACAAAACGACACGCCAACTGAATTTATGTCGTGTCGCAAATAACTTTGTAAAGTATATAGGCGCCTAATTCGATACTGAACTAAACTGGGCGAATTCTTTCGTTTAGTGTCTCACTTAAATATGAATAACTTTTGTATTTCTAGAAAAACAAAAACTGAAAAATAGAAATTACTCGAAAAGAGCACGGATAGTAGATCTTTAATAACTGAAGACAATCTGTAACGTATACATGTACTTACATCTTGCTTGAGCCGGCTGAGGCTGATGAGCTGCCTTTCCCCCAAAAGGTCTTGTGTGATGTGTCGACTACGGGCTGTGCGTGCGCTTCAGACAATCTAGATTTTGCCGTGATAAGCGTGATGATATTCTTTGATGACCCCCCCCCCCCCCCCCCTAAAAAAAAATTGTTTCATGGGAAACATTTGTATCACGTCCGTTTTATTTTTAAATTTGGAGGTGGGTCTGAAAGTTTTTAAAAGAGTTTGAAGTACTTGATCAGGGCGGCGGAAGTAATAAAGAAATGTGCAATTCTTAATTAACAAGTTCCTGAATAACTTTTTCTCTTTTCTGTCCTTTAATAGTACAAAATACATAAAACTGAAATTGTAAGGTCACATAACTTTGAAACAGATTTTGTTTACATAGTGGCCGAACACCCGTCTGGTTAATTTCGACCATACGTTAATTGAAATCCCCACAATCCAACAAAAGACGGCCGCATAGCTTTCAGTTCAAGCACACTTGAGGGAGCTTCATGGAACCTGTTGAAAGGAGAGTGAAATTTCAAAATGAAAAGGCTTTTTTTTTCTGAAGCTTGCACTCATGTTTGTATATACACTTGTATTGTAAGCTATCCACATGGATCTATTTTATACACTTTTATGTTAGTTCGTATCTGTGGTGTGGCAAGAAGGAAGAAAAACGCACTGCGGGAAAATTATGAGAATGTTAAACCTTTTGACAAATATTTTAGAGAAAATCGTAAAAGAGAATTGTTCAAAACTTTGCAAATTGTATTTGAAAAAAATTACCCTGCTAGGATAATGTTATCACCGCAAACGTTTCAATTAGTACTGCGCACCACTTCAACTCTACAAAATTTATTTTTAGTGGAATTAAAACTGTGCTAGCTGTGTAGCTCCTTCACCAGCTTCCTTCACCAGCTCCTCCCCCCCCCCCCCCCCCCCCCCAACACACATACCCCTCCCACCCACCCACACAAACTGTAGTCTTGGGGTTCAGTCACATGATCAAAATCACATGACCCACTTAGTTGGCGGATCGGTGCATTAAGCTTGATTTCAAGTCCGAGATTGCGGTTATTTTTTGTCTGCAACAACAGCCACGTGCATCAAAATAATGTTAACTCAAAAGAGGACGCAAGAGGGCGCTATTTCCAGCACTCCAGTACAGGCCGCGCCGACAAAAACCACGATCACAGATATGAAACTGATAGGATTAGGACTGACTGCCTTTTCCTTTGTAAACTGTGTGCAGTTACGTGTGTGTGTGTGTATAAAAGATGATAAGTTAAGGGATTTTCGCTTGTGACCTTGACATGCTTCTTTTTTGTAGAAATTGCACAGTGACAGTGGTACAGTACTAGGTAAGGATACTGAGTCGCTATAAAAATAGGCCTAACCTATTCTAGGCGTGGGGCCCACAAGTTTTAAGGATCATGTTTAAGCCATACATTTTGTATAGGCCCTACTGCTGCTGATACTGCTAGGAATTGTGTGTGGCGGTTTTCCCACGAAAATATTTATTATCCTCCAATATGCATGAGCGGAATACATCACTTAGACCTCGTTGTGCACGATGGGCCATGACGGAAAAAGTCAAAGTATTTTCAAAGAATAAGTTGAATTTTTTTTACTGAGGTTTACTTCACCAACTTTTAGTTTACGAATCAGGCAAACCTCTGCAATAACTGTGCTGACTCAGCAGCTAAGGGTCACTTCAATTACTTTATGCAAATTAGTAAACCTCCTATGCTACACAGCACAGATAGTTATTCAACCTCTTACAGGTGGGCACCAACCCTCACTTATGGTAAACCTGCAACTGTAACTCAGAATAATTTCCCTAGTTACTACCAAATTTCTATTGAACCAGTTAGCCATGATCAGTTAAAAGGACTAACACATGTTCATAGTATTTATGTAGTAAAAAGTTTCCAGTTTCAGTGCTGGGAGGCATCATTTTTGTATAGGTCCTTTTCAACATTCCAAAGGCCTGGGGTTTTTACAACTGATTGTCTGTAGATTTTTTGCATTGACAGAAATTGTTGTAAATTACACAGACCATAGAGCAAGGACTACTTTTTCAAGATGGAATACGGAAAACATGTTCGTCCACTTGGAGTTACCACTGTCTGTCTCTTTGTGGTTTATTGCTTGGCTCTTCCAAATCTGAGCGACTGTCGCCAAAATGCGACAAACCCACCGAATATCATCTTCATCCTGGCCGATGACTACGGTTTCCATGACATCGGTTACCATGGCTCCAAAATCAAAACACCCTGGTTGGACAAACTTGCCGCTGAGGGCGTGAAGTTGGAAAACTACTACGTCCAGCCGATTTGCACTCCAACAAGAAGTCAGCTGATGAGCGGCCGATATCAGGTAGATTTAGGTCCACATTTGGGGGGGGGGGTAACCCTGCCCCTCCCAGATCCTTTAAAAAGAATGATTTTACTTTAACAAAAAACCTACCAAAATCAGTCAGGAACAGCAAAATCGTGAAAAATAACTAACCCTCCTTGATAACAACTATCAAAACAGATGGCACAACCTTCTTCTCTTATCCTGCACAACAATTTTCCAGCTAAATTCTCAAACTTAAAGGTTGTGCCAAGTGTTTATACAATTCTGAACACCAATGGATGGGTATTCTCCAAGATTTGCTGTTCCTGACTGATTTTGGTTGGGGATATTAAAGTAAAATCCACCAGGGTTTTGGAGGATTTTGTAGGATTGAGGAGAATAGAGCTTGATGTCCCTCGATTCTGTAAAGATCATGCTGTTTGGTTTAATGGGAGATTCATTGGCAAAAATGTATACAAGGTGATGATAAAATGCAAAACAGATTGTGTAACCTAGATGCATCTCTGAAATTCTTTGCCTGATGCATGTTTTCCTTCACGGTCTGATCTTTCCTGCTTCAAAAGGAATATTAATTCATACCCATCATTGATTCTTTTTCTTTCTGTAGCTCGGTACAATCAAAATTTTACAAAGCTGATAATTTTTTTCTCAGATCCACACGGGTCTAGAGCACTATATTATCTGGGATGTCCAACCAAACTGCCTGCCTCTGGAAGACAAAACCCTCGCTGATAAACTCAAGGAACTCGGCTATGCAACCCACGCGGTGGGCAAGTGGCATCTTGGGTTCTACAAGAAAGACTGTTGGCCCACTAGGCGTGGCTTCGATACCTTCTTCGGTGAGAAAAAACATCTGTGTTTCTATATTAGATTTTCTTTATTCGTTTTCCCAACAAATTATGGAACTTTATTCTGCTCCTGTTCCAGGGTATTACACCGGAAGCGAAGAGTACTTCTCTCACAGGCGAGGCTGCGGCATGCCTGGTTTCAACTGTGCAGGCTTTAAGACTGGACTGGATTTCCGGGACCAAGAGCAACCCGTGCATAACTACTCCGGCCAATACTCAACCCACCTGTTTACTGAGCGGGCTCAGCGGATTCTGGAAAATCACGACCCTAAAAAGGTAGTGCGTGCTAAAACTGCTTTTTATGAAGCTTTAGTTTTCAAAGTGAAGAAAGAAAACTGGCAGGAGCAGTTTTTGCACCTGCGACCTCCGGAATACCGTACCGACTCTCTGCCAACTGAGCTGTGTTGCCAGTCTCCCAAATTGTCACCCCCCACCCCCAAAACCCCACCCCCAAAATCCCACCCCCAAAACCCCACCCCCAAAATCCCACCCCCAAAATCCCACCCCCAAAATCCCACCCCCAAAACCCCACCCCCAAAACCCCACCCAAAAACCCCACCCTCAAAACCCCACCCTCAAAACCCCACCACTAATCCCACCACTAATCCCACCACTAATCCCACCACTAATCCCACACCCAATCCCACACCCAATCCCACACCCAATCCCACACCCAATCCCACACCCAATCCCACACCCAATCCCACACCCAATCCCACACCCAATCCCACACCCAATCCCACACCCAATCCCACACCCAATCCCACACCCAATCCCACACCCAATCCCTCACCCAATCCCACACCCAATCCCACACCCAATCCCACACCCAATCCCACACCCAATCCGACACCCAATCCGACACCCAATCCGACACCTAATTCCACACCTAATTCCACACCCAATCCCACACCTAATCCCACACCCAATCCCACACCTAATCCCACCCCTGAATCCCACTCCCAAAATCCCATCCTAAAACCCCACCCCCAAATCCCAACCCCGTTTTGTCAGCACCTCTTTTCAATAATGAAATATGCCTTTGATTTGTTTTCATCGCCCCTTTTTGTTCCCATCTTTGTAGCCGTTCTTTCTCTACTTGCCATTCCAAGCAGTGCACAGTCCACTGCAAGTCCCCAAGAGGTACGAGGAGCCTTACAAAAATGTGACCGATAAAAACCGGCGTGTATACTCTGGGATGGTCTCATGCATGGACGAAGGTATCGGCAACATAACCCAGACTATGACTCGTCTTGGCTTATGGAGCAACACAGTGCTGGTATTCTCAACAGGTATAACTTGTACATTGATGGCAAACATTTGTAGATATTTGAGAATGTTTTATCATAGCGTCTCTCATGAATCAAAAATCCTAAAGATAAAAGTGTGCTTCACCAAAGAATGTCAATATGGCAGGTTGACACAACATGCCGTGTCAATTTGCAATATTGACAATTTTCCACAAAGCACAGCCTCACTTTTCTGTATTTTGTCCAAAAGTATAATCTGAAAACAA
Organism: Hippasteria phrygiana; assembly: GCA_037893225.1. Lineage (NCBI taxonomy): Eukaryota > Metazoa > Echinodermata > Asteroidea > Valvatida > Goniasteridae > Hippasteria > Hippasteria phrygiana. Next base: position 27,660 of record JAZGUH010000553.1, read on the forward strand.
AGGCTTGTAGTAGGCCATCAGCCTCGGTCCAAAAATTGGGCCGCCGGTATCAAATGATCGAGAGGAGTAATGCTCATAGCGATTTTTGGCAAGGTATGCACACCTAGAGTTGGAAAATTTGTGATAGCATTGTAGCGTGAGCGGTGGCAGCTTTTTCGGTGTCAACACTTTAACAAAAATATTCAAAGTGGCCGCTAATATGCTTGTTACCGGATTAATTATATGTGGTAACAAGCATTTTGGCGGCTATTTAAAAAAAAAAGCGTGATAACACTTAAAAAGCTGCCACCGCTGCAAGGCTGTCACATATTTTCCAACTACAGGGGTGCATACCTTGCCAAAAATCACCATGAGCATTATTCCCCTCATTTGATACCGACCAACCCCCCAGGCTGATGGCCTATAGGTACTTTGTATGACTTAAGTTCACCATCAGAGTTTTTAGAATGTGGGTTCAGATCCAGGCAGGGATCATTGTGTCTTTGAGCAAGACACTTTGCTGCAATTGTTTATCATTGGAAACTTGCTAGCGAGGGCAGTGTTTTCCTGGCTTGTTCAGGCAAATGCGTTACTATTAGCTTAAAGTTGGGGTTATGTGCTGTTTAAGCAAGAATTGATGGATGTTGCATTATAAATCAACACAGAGTAACTTCCCACTTTTCTTTTTAAGATAACGGTGGTCAGATATACGACGGGGGAAACAATTGGCCTCTCAGAGGCTGGAAGACCTCTCTGTGGGAGGGTGGTGTACACGGTGTCGGGTTCGTTCACAGCCCTCTCATACCCAAGAGTGTGCGGGGTACCAGCAGCACAGCAATGATACACGTTAGCGACTGGTTCCCAACCCTCGTGGCAGGGGTCGCAGCGGGGAATGTCGACAGTCTGAAGCTGGATGGCTTCAATGTGTGGTCGACGATCAGGTGACTATGAAGGCTGCCAATAATTGACTTTCCTTTTTTCCTTGTACATGTAGATAATGGTGGCCAGATTCACAAAGGCGGTAACAACTGGCCCCTAAGAGGGTGGAAGCGTTCTTTATGGGAGGGGGGCGTGCATGGGGTGGGGTTCGTCCACAGCCCCCTCTTGAGTGAAAGTGTCCGGGGCACGGTGAACAGAGAACTGATCCATGTGAGCGATTGGTTCCCGACGATAGTTGCCGGGGTTGCTGGAGGGAGTGTGGCTACCTCATTGGATGGCTTCAATGTGTGGTATTCTATCAGGTGATTGGGGTGAAAGCCATGATGGCCACAAAATATAAAATTATGTTGACCCTGCTAGATCAACCAAGGTTTTTTATTGTTTAGCTTTCTAAGAAAGACGACTGTAAAAAAGAAAATTATTTTTAAAATCACTTCTTCAGTTATTTATTTATTTATTTATTACATTTCTTTACCCAGGGTGTGCCCAAACAGTTTAAAACTGGTTTCCATTGGGGCCCTGCATATTATTAGTTAAAATTGAATATTTACACATTCATACAAAGTATTTAAACAAATACAATAATGTTTACACAAATAAATATATCTTCGGTTAACTTTTCAACTCTCCCGTAGAAGCCTATTGCTGATTTACGGGATGGGCGAAAAAAACCCGCGGAAAAAAAAACCCTTTTAGGGTGAAAAACAAGGGGAAATTCCCATCCGGTTCCAAAGTATTTTGGCAACCAAGTTTATAACTCCGCAGTTCAGCGTAAATTATACAGAAATATCACTGACAGATGGCTTTACGTAGCTCCGATTTAAATGTACTTAAAGAGTTTATGGTTTTCATTTGTTCAGGCAGATTATTCCATATACTGGCACCACTCACAGCGAAACTTGTCACGTAGCATTCCTTTTTGGCGAAAGGAACTTTCAGTGCCATTTGGGTCGATTGTCGTGTTTCACGAATCACTGTAAGTGGTGTAAACAGATTTGTCATGTACAAAGGAGTCATTTTGTTAAGGCTTTTGAAAACAAAGATAGCCTTTTTGAACTGAACTCTTTCTTTAAAAGGAATCCAATTTAGTCTGGCAAACATATCAGCTGAGGGGGTGAGGGAGGTACATTTAAGGATTATCCGTGCTGCTCTTTTTAGACATTTGTTGAGGGTATTGTCGTGAGATATGTACCTTCCTCCCCACACCGTACAGCAATACTCTAAAGATGGCATAACTAAACTTACAAAGAGTGTGTGCAGGCTGCTTTGGGGAACGTAATCACGAATTCTGTTTAACACACCCAATTTAGACGAAACAGTCTTCCTTACGTATTCAACATGTGTACCCCAACTTAATGTTTCATCAACAACTACACCCAAGCATTTACAAGATTTCACTTTTTCGATAACCTTATCAGCAATGCACACGTTTAGGTCGACGTTGGATATTTTCTGCCTTGAACCAATAAGCATACATTTGGTTTTGTTGGCATTTAATGCTAGTTTGTTTCTTTGGCACCAGTTGTGAATACTAGCAAGAGCTACATTCAAGTTCCTTTCTATTTCGTTAATACTAGAGGAGCTACAAGTTAACGTGGAGTCATCTGCATACATAAATAAGTTGCAATTTTGGGGTATACAGGATGGAAAATCACTACTATAAAATTAAATTAAATTAAATTATTAAATCTGCCTATGCTTTGGCACCTTTCAGTTTTCACATTCATCTTGGCAGTGTCTTTTTCTGCTCAGTCTGTTCCAGACATTTTTGGTGCAATGCTACATGCAGCACATTAGTTATTGAAAAATATAGGTGGATTGGATGTGAAATTGACTTCAACTGCAGACCTGTGTATAAGCATGGAGGAACAAAATAGAACAAATACAATGGTATTACTGTTCCAGTGCTCCACTAAATAAGTTATCTGGCCATGTGTTGATGTTTCTGAAGTCGTCAACAACCTTTCTGTAGTCTTGACGAATCAAATTGATTCCATTCAGATTGTGTTTTCTGCTGCAATATATCTTGGTTTTACACGTAAAGCCATCAGAGGGATAGCACATCTACTTGATAAATCGGAACGATCTATTTGAATATTTCATGATATTTGTGTAATATGGATACATGTCATACGTGCAGTTTTAAATATAATTTTTTCTTCATTTTTTAATTATTTTTTTTCCTCTTAATGGGGGTAAGCTAAGGCAAAGTCCCCTCGGGAAGGAAATTGTAATATGCTTCTTGGATAATATACATACATGCAGTTTTTAATATCATTTTTCTCCTTTATTCTCATTTTTTCTTTCTTTTAATAGCCAAGGCAAAGAGTCCCCTCGAAAGGAAATCCTACACAATATCGACCCCATACCATATCCAAAGGCACCTCACATGGCTGAGATTGAGCACCAGACTACAGCTTACGCTGATCACTATTACAGCTTCTATGGCAACCGGTCTGGTTCCTTTAATACCACAATACGAGCAGCTATACGGGTTGGAGACTGGAAACTCATCACAGGATACCCAGGTTGGTATTGAAAACAAAAACAACAGATGTAATTTACATATGTATGCAGCGCCCTCGTGTGATGTCAGTGAGACAGTGGCAGGGCAAATTAATGTGCATTGCAGCAGAATTTTTTATTCCAGCATTTTATACAAAAAATAGACATCTTCAAAGTTCTATTCAGATCCGGTGCGTAACACTACTTTACAACTGCTCTGTAAAACAATTCTAAACAGACAAACTTAATTAAATATGTGCTTTGTAAATCTTCATTGACAATGACACCATAATTACCTGTAGTCCATAATCTTGAAAGATTGAGGGCGCTGTCCAATTAAATTTTATGCACAAAAGTAAATCCGTACATAAGTTGTTGTGTTTTTTTATAGAATGTAACGCATTTTACAGTCTGCTTTTTAAATAGGTTAGGGTTAGCAAGTGTATGAATTTAATGCATTAAAAGTGCATTTATGACAGCTGGTACCTGCAAAATGGCATCTTGACAGCGCCCTCAATCAGTCAAAAATATGGCCTCTTACCATAACTTCAGAAAATTAGAAAGCTTCTAGTCATGCTTACAAATGACATGGTATCCCTCAGGTTAAACTGTTCTAATAAAGACTCTGTTTACCTCATTATTGCAAGCAATTATCAACAGTTGTTTCATGCATAGAAAATTATTTCTTTTGTGGGAAAAGGAAACAGAAGTATATAGTACCACTACCACCTCACATCAGTGCTATTTACAGTTCTATCGCTTTTCAAATCAAGAACTTGTATTTCCTCTACTACCCTTTTTTAACCCACAGGAAACAGCAGTTGGATCCCACCTCCTGATTCAGGGATCACCCCCATTCACCCCGTCGAACCCAAGGGTAAACACGTCTGGCTGTTCAATATCCGGGAGGACCCCAACGAGCATCATGATTTGTCTGACACCCAGCCTGGTATGGTCAAGCAGTTGGTTGAAAGATTGCAGTACTACTACAGTAGTCTGGTACCACCTTTCTACCCCCCTGGCGATCGAAGAGCGAACCCGGCCCTGCATGGGGATATATGGACTAACTGGGAATAACAAGTTGTTGGAATGACCACTGTGAATTTACTTTTGTGATAAGCGAGTCTATAGTTCATCTTGGCCCCACCAAAGTTTCCAACCTGTTGTCATTAAAAAAAATCTATTTACATTTTCAAAGTGAACAAAGAAACTGACAGGAGCGGGATTCGAACCTGCGACCTCCGGGTTACCGTACCGGCGCTCTACCAACTGAGCTATCTTGCCCTATGTTGGCGGTCTCCCAAATTGTCAGTATCTTTGTTCGGATTTAATTATTTTGAAATACCTTACTTTACTGTAAGTAAATACATGTAGTCTCAAACATCATGTGAAATCATGGCATCCGGTATGCTGTCATTTTCAAGAAAAGTAGATTTTTGTATCAATTTCCAGCCATGGTCGGCCGACCAGCATTGGAAGTCCACATTATGTTTGGCAATTGGTTACACATCCGTGAACGGGTGCAAGCCAGCTGGTCTAGTTCCCCAACCTGATAATTCCCTGACGTCTATAAATTGCTGCATTTTGTCCAAAGTAGGATCAGGGAACGAGACTACAAGAACAGTATTTTTTCTCTTTCTTTTCCCAGCATCTATGCACACAAAACTTTAAACAGGTCAGTGTTACAGTATTTGCTTTAAAATACTAACCCTGAATATATTCATTTCTGAAACTTAACACAGAAAAAAGCAAATATTGTATACTACTACTTTTAAATACTACTTAAAAGTGTAACTTTCAGTAAGAAAACTGTGATTATCATTACGTGCAACATACTTTACAGCTCAAATTTACTTGTTTGTAATCTGAATTTTATTGCTTGTTTTAGAACTGATGAAAAATGTGAGGAAGAGGCATATTCTTTTCAGAAGGAACTTCCTTTTCCATCATGGATTGAAAATCCAGCTTTGACTATAAGCCTGCTCAGCAGGGCATTGTATGTTTATATTTGTATATGTAGTAGAGGTGATCAGTTAAGATTCTGGTATTGAAAGCAATTTTCGTCTTCCTATTATTTTAAAAGTATTTTTTTATTGTGGAATTCCATGCAGAGTAATATGTTTGTACATCACTCTGGTAACTGAATGTCTTTAGAAAATGACAAAAGTAAGAAGGGCCCGACGTATTAATCGAAGCAGAATCTTTCCTCAAAGGTTAATTTTAATATGTATTTTGTTTCGGGTAATTCCAGTTTGGAAGTCGTTTATAGCAGTACATTATTTCACTTCAATATCCTCAAGATACATTTTCACAAGTCGAGGCTTCCAATTTGCATTATTTTTCAATTAAGAACAAGTCGTTTGTACATGAATTTGCATGCAGTTACTCATCGGTGAATTTGTTTTAAAGGAATCATGGAATAGGATTGTTATGGCTTGAACACATGAAGGCAAGCTTCATTTCCATGCTACTATGGATTTCCAGCTCATTTGTAGAACTTAAAGGGAGTACTTCCATCATTTTGGTTTTTATGTTAATGCAAATTCCATATTCATGAGCCAAGGCGTGATGTCACCAAAGGTACAACACAGGGCCCAATAGCTTCGTGTATATCAAACATATATTTCTTGAAATAGGATGATGGACTTCATTCTCATTGTAACCACTTGTTTGAAATCCTTTAGCAAATAATTATTTAACACTTTGTTGGTGGGTATTTTTTAGGATTTTAGTCGTCTTGTTATGCTCTTTTAAAAAGGAGTGCATTTTTACCATCTAAAAGCAGTGCCGTAGCATAAACTAATCAAATAATTTTCTATGAATTGGAAACCACCGTCTTTTCACCGACAATGAAAACACACGTAAAAACAAGTTGCATGTTTCCTTTAAGTCTCGAGTTTGATTTTTTCGTAATATGCGGTGATCATCTTGGCAATCTCCTCCACGAAAACCTTGCTCTTCTGCATCTCCTCGTCCGTCTCTTCCTTTGCCTTTGTGATCTTGTCCGGGTGGAAGTCACGGAGAGCTTTCAACAGCAGCTTCTTGCGTTTCTTCAGGGTATCCTTGTCGCATTTGCCTTCGGTCTCCTTGAGCTCCTTAAGCTCGGTCTTGGTGAACTTCTTGTTACCCTTCGGGAATGGATGGTGTTTGAGGAGGTGTTGAAGCAGGCTAAACGCGTTGTCATTGGCTTCCTTCAGAGCTTTAATCTCGTATGTTTTTGATTGAGACTCGCCCTTTCCATCTTGTGATTCTGACTTGGCTCCGAGCCAACTGAGTAAAGTTAAATGCCGAAAAAGCTATGGGGTCAAGGCTAAATATAAAAGACATGCCGAATTCAGCAGAAGCATACACAAAAGTGGTAAACGGATTTTCTTGAATACTTTAAATGACCCCTTCACAAAACATGGGTGCTTTAACATTGCATACTCTATGTGGACCTGTGAACAAAAGAGGTCCAGACGAAGCAAGAGATTAAACATTATGTGGACTTGCCCACGTCAACATCAGGTTTCCCCCTCTCTGAAAAACAGCCTTGGAGGAATGTTGGGGTTAATATCTGTCGCAAGATGAAGGGGAATACTTAAGGGATCACGGTTAAAATTTGGGGTGAAAGAGCGTTCACAGTGCGTGTAAAATAAGCTTTTGTCTCTATTTTTCTTAACTACATGAAAACAAAGGGAAGTCCACACAAGGTATCAAAAGTAAAGCAGTGTGTCCCTGTACTTAAGCAAACCCCTATAGACTTTGTACAAAAAATTCCTTATGGAGACAACCTAACCCATACAATTGCCTAGTGGGAGACCTATTCAGTCCCTTAATTTATCGCTATTGTTTTCATGTCTCCACAGGGTACGGTATATCTGTCCAAAGGGGAGAACAATGCCATGTCTCCACATGGGATGTAAAAATGAGATTGTGTGAATGATTGAGTTTGTATAGCTATTCAAACCGTGGACCTTTAACAAAGAGGACAATAGGGTCCACGATTGAGTCGAGGTCTACGATTGAAAATCGTGTACAAAACATATGGGAGCCTGGCCTTCCTAAAAAGTTACAGTATAAACACAAGAGGAACAATGGGAGGTCCGCGATTGCCGGTGTTTACACACTTGTGTGTGTGCGTTTGTATAGCTATTCAGACCGTGGACCTTTAACAAAGAGGACAATAGGGTCCGCGATTGTGTCAAGGTCAACGATTGAAAATCGTGTACAAATCATATGGGAGGCCTTCCGAAAAAGTTAAGAGTATAAACAAAAGCGGGACAACAGGAGGTCCGCGATTGCCGGTGTTTACACACTTGTGTGTGTTTGTTTGGGTGTTTGTTTGTGTTTTGTGTGTGTTTTTTTTGGGGGTGGTATTTTTGTTTTGGCTTTTGTTTTTTTTACTTTACAAGACTTACGTGGGCTACGGTTCAATTAGGCCATTTATTAAGGCCATTACAGGGGCAAAACAATGTGTTGCTTTTTGTGCACTTTGTAATCCCTTTGTACTTGCGGCATCCTTTCCCCACGCATATACCTTTTGCTTCATCTTCTGTTGGGCAGACTCATCCCTCGCGCGCTCTTCATCCTGGATCTTCTTGAAGCCTTTCAAGCACTGCTTGTACCACTGATGACATGTGAAGGTCCGGGGCTTGGCTGCCTCCACGAGCTCCAAGCAGCGCTTGTAGTAGAACTTGGTTTTGGTCTTGGAAAGCAGTATCTTCTCGTTCATCAGGCCCAAGTAGCTCATTGCCGCCGCTTCTTGCTCCAAGTCCAGTTCAGCTTCCTGTTATTCATGAATACTATTCACAGTCATTTTAAATGACCAACCACAGCCATATAAATTAAATTGGATTTATTATAACTGTAGCAGCTGCAGCAGCAGCAATAGAGCAGCGCTCATGGCGCTTGAGGTAGAAGACAGTTTAGGGATGCGAATTGTGAGAGTATGTTGTTTGTACAGATAGGTTTTTCTCAAATGTGATGAATGGAGATGATTTGACAGAAGAAGGTTGGTTCCACACTCTGGCTGATGCTGTTAAAAAGAATCGACTTCCCCCAGGTCAACCCCAGCCCGACCCCCATCCCCCGGCACAAACACAAATACACACATGCGCTAATAGCCGCGTTGATTCGAGACATGGCGGCTGAAACAAATTTTAGTGCGGTAACCAGTTTGTGAGAACCCGATGAATTTCAGACACTCCAAAAAGAAACAAGTTGGGATGGTATTGTATGATTGTATTGCAAATTGTATGTGTTGTATAATCGACCATACAGATCTCATGCATTCTAGACCACGCAGCGACCGGAACAGGGCCACATGAAATAGACAGGCCCAATCCATGATAATTTCAATTTAAGTTTCTCACCTTAAGACAGGCTTGTTTGAACCAGTCCACGGCAGTCCAGAAGGCGTCCATGTTAACAAACTCGTCACCAAGCAACAGTTCCTTAAGCATTGCCTCTCCGCACTTCCGGGCTTGCATGGACTCCGCAGTGCAGATTTGGAACACTGAATCCTGCCTGAGGACCTCCAGGTCTAAACAAAGCTCTTTTGCGTGAAGATCTGATTGAGTAAGTTTGCCTTTACGTTGAATTGCCAGCCCCTCCTCAACCGGTTGATGTATGTCATGGAGGCATGTCAGGCACTCCCTATGGTCTCCTTTCTCCAGCAGACGCACTGAGTGTTTGAACAGGACTTCAGCAATGTGGTATTTAGCCATAGCCAATACCACACCGTCCACTAACACCCCCGTTACCTTGTACTTCTCCCTCAGCTTACCCTTGGCGTCATTAAAGTTATCGGTGATGATCTCCAAGACCTCGAAGTAAGTGGCCCCTATCTCGTCTTGCAGCCTACTTCTCCAGTCTTCCCCAAAGCTGAAGCTCCCCGGAGCAATGCTTGGCTCATGAACTTCAAAGACTGTCGGATTGAAAGAAGAGCCTTTTCATGTCCTTTGTCTTTGTCGTCCTTTATGTACACTTGGGCCATCCTCTTTGAGGCCATTCCCAGGTGTTTGGTTGCTGAGGACCAATCTCGATCCTTGCTAGGACCACTAGCTGCGCTAGCGGCTTTTCTGTAAAGGTCCATGGCATCCTGTAACCTTGCAGACTTGATGACAGGTGCTAAGCCCTCTTCGAGAGCCGCCTGGTACCTCCAATTGCCAGCCTGGCGCAACTCTGATGACGCCATAACTATTTTCCTGCCAAATATTTTTGTTTAAAATGGAGGATGCATATTAAACGGAACTTTTTCTAATGGCGTCTGTGTGTGTAAATGGAAGATCACAGCTATACCACAAACTGCGTCAAAAGCACATCATCACAACATGTAACGTTAAAATAGAGATTGCCCTTTCCCGACGTAGTGTATGAAGCACTGTATGCTCATTGGTTTCCGAGAGCCTGGGGGAAATCACAGGCTATTACTCGGGTGGGATGGGACTATAAGAACCTGCGACCTCCTGCTTACTAGTGCAGAAGTCTAACGTTAACTAACAAAAATAAAATAAAATGTATTCAAATTTACCTAGTCAGTTTCCCTTGTGAATTGTTCGACGAATTATAAGTTAAAAAGTCGTCCTCATTGAGTGATCCCCATAATGTCGCTTCCCAGGTTGTATCGTAAAATCGGGTGTGATCCCTGGCTATACGGCATTCTGGGTTTATGACTTCTGACTAGCGCCCACCCGAACAAAGATTCTGACAATTTGGGAGACCACCAACATAGGGCAAGATAGCTCAGTTGGTAGACCGCCGGTACGGTAACCCGGAGGTCGCAGGTTCGAATCCCGTTCCTGCCAGTTTCTTTGTTCACTTTGAAAAAAAAATAAACTAGATTTCTGCGTCTGTTTAGAACAGATCACCGTCGGGCTTTTCCGTTTTTTGTTTAATTTTGTTTAATGACCTAACAAACCTATTACAAAACGAATTTTGAAATTAGCATGTTCTGTAGATGAGATATGGCTTAAGGGTTCAAAACTTTAAAATTGTTATAAAACTTGTATGATGACGTCTCGTAAATTTTCATCTATAACACATGCTGGCCTATCTGCATACCAAGATTGAACCCACTATCGGACGTATGGTTCTCTAGATATAGCACCTTAAATTTTGCACCTTTATGATGACGTCACGTGACCCAAGATCACGACGGCCCTTGTCAAAACAGACATTTGCGACGTGGTCTTGGCCTGTGTCAAGATTGGAGTCAACTTTCATCTATAACATGCCGACCTTCCAACATACCAGGTTTTAACCCAATTGGACCTACGGTTATATAGATATGGGCCCTTCAAAAATGCACCTTTAATTAAGGTGACAATATGAAATACCCAGGATTTTTTGCGGGGGGGGGGGTCTGAAATTTGCCCAGAAATGGGAATCCCAAAATGTTTCGTCTGCGAATGTGGGGGGGGGGGGGGGGCTGACACACTTTATCACCGTTGGTGGCGCCATTTAACCTCTTTGTTTTGTTTCTACGGTAGGGTTTCTGCTTTTCTGGTTTGCAACTTTAGGCGTAGGCCCCTACAAGAAAAAAAATTGGCAACAAGCAGGGGGGTTCGACCCCAACTCCTCCCCCCCCCCCTCCCGATCTGCGCCTGACAAGTAGCCTTGTTGTGGTCATCTTTTCTATTTTTAAAGGTCAAACATGAGAATTTACAGTTAAAAATGAACGTGTTACAGACAGCGGGTGTAATGATTTAAATCTCTCTCAGTTTAAAGGGACACATTGCTTTGGATTTTGCGATTTGGGCTATAAAACTGAAATGGATATGTTTGGAAAGCTTTCTTAAAAGTCGAATATAGAGATTCACATAACTATCGCTTCAAATTGCGTGTTTTTTTTAATTTCGTGACAAATAACGGTCCGCCATTTTGTAGAACCAAATTTTTGACTCCACAAAATGGCGGACCGTGTTCACCAGTCGTATTTCCAGTCGCAGCTTATTGAAGTACGTTCTGTTAATCCATTTTGATGTACTGTGGCACGGCGCGCAGCACTGGCGATATGTGTCGCGAGGTAGAGAATATTGTACCTGGCGATCATCTGATAGGTTTACAAGGCCACTAGCTGCGGCGCAAGCCTACAGGTATTTACGACTGGAAATAAGTCTATGTTTCGCGGGTCAGATTTTTGTTTTGTAATCCCTACTCACTAATTACAACAAATTATAAGTGTTTTTTTGCATGAACAACTCTTATAAAAGATAAGGAACATTTCCAAACAGCAAAATTTCATGACATTTGAAGGCAATGTGTCCCTTTAAATATACCTGCGGTTGAGGGAGTGCGGGAGGCACATCTCCCGGGTACCCATCACTCGGACATGATATATTAAATATAAACTGTCCATTTTACAAATAGAAACATTTTTCTATTTTGGGAGTCTGCAACCCTCTTAAAAATGCTTATATTCTAGATTGAAATGCTTATATTCCGTTGTTTTTACACCTACCGAACAAAACGACACGCCAACTGAATTTATGTCGTGTCGCAAATAACTTTGTAAAGTATATAGGCGCCTAATTCGATACTGAACTAAACTGGGCGAATTCTTTCGTTTAGTGTCTCACTTAAATATGAATAACTTTTGTATTTCTAGAAAAACAAAAACTGAAAAATAGAAATTACTCGAAAAGAGCACGGATAGTAGATCTTTAATAACTGAAGACAATCTGTAACGTATACAAGGCGTCATGTACTTACATCTTGCTTGAGCCGGCTGAGGCTGATGAGCTGCCTTTCCCCCAAAAGTGTCTTGTGTGATGTGTCGACTACGGGCTGTTCGTGCGCTTCAGACAATCTAGATTTCGACGTAAAGCGTGATGATATTCTTTGATGACCCCCCCCCCCCCCCTAAAAAAAAAATTGTTTCATGGGAAACATTTGTATCACGTCCGTTTTATTTTTAAATTTGGAGGTGGGTCTGAAAGTTTTTAAAAGAGTTTGAAGTACTTGATCAGGGCGGCGGAAGTAATAAAGAAATGTGCAATTCTTAATTAACAAGTTCCTGAATAACTTTTTCTCTTTTCTGTCCTTTAATAGTACAAAATACATAAAACTGAAATTGTAAGGTCACATAACTTTGAAACAGATTTTTTTTACATAGTGGCCGAACACCCGTCTGGTTAATTTCGACCATACGTTAATTGAAATCCCCACAATCCAACAAAAGACGGCCGCATAGCTTTCAGTTCAAGCACACTTGAGGGAGCTTCGTGGAACCTGTTGAAAGGAGAGTGAAATTTCAAAATGAAAAGGCTTTTTTTTCTGAAGCTTGCACTCATGTTTGAATATACACTTGTATTGTAAGCTATCCACATGGATCTATTTTATACACTTTTATGTTAGTTCGTATCTGTGGTGTGGCAAGAAGGAAGAAAAACGCACTGCGGGAAAATTATGAGAATGTTAAACCTTTTGACAAATATTTTAGAGAAAATCGCAAAAGAGAATTGTTCAAAACTTTGCAAATTGTATTTGAAAAAAATTACCCTGCTAGGATAATGTTATCACCGCAAACGTTTCAATTAGTACTGCGCACCACTTCAACTCTACAAAATTTATTTTTAGTGGAATTAAAACTGTGCTAGCTGTGTAGCTCCTTCACCAGCTTCCTTCACCAGCTCCCCCCCCCCCCCCCCAACACACATACCCCTCCCACCCACACAAACTGTAGTCTTGGGGTTCAGTCACATGATCAAAATCACATGACCCACTTAGTTGGCGGATCGGTGCATTAAGCTTGATTTCAAGTCCGAGATTGCGGTTATTTTTTGTCTGCAACAACAGCCACGTGCATCAAAATAATGTTAACTCAAAAGAGGACGCAAGAGGGCGCTATTTCCAGCACTCCAGTACAGGCCGCGCCGACAAAAACCACGATCACATGAAACTGATAGGATTAGGACTGACTGCCTTTTCCTTTGTAAACTGTGTGCAGTTACGTGTGTGTGTATAAAAGATGATAAGTTAAGGGATTTTCGCTTGTGACCTTGACATGCTTCTTTTTTTGTAGAAATTGCACAGTGACAGTGGTACAGTACTAGGTAAGGATACTGAGTCGCTATAAAAATAGGCCTAACTTATTCTAGGCGTGGGGCCCACAAGTTTTAAGGATCATGTTTAAGCCATACATTTTGTATAGGCCCTACTGCTGCTGATACTGCTAGGAATTGTGTGTGGCGGTTTTCCCACGAAAATATTTATTATCCTCCAATATGCATGAGCGGAATACATCACTTAGACCTCGTTGTGCACGATGGGCCATGACAGAAAAAGTCAAAGTATTTTCAAAGAATAAGTTGAATTTGTTTACCGAGGTTTACTTCACCAACTTTTAGTTTACGAATCAGGCAAACCTCTGCAATAACTGTGCTGACTCAGCAGCTAAGGGTCACTTCAATTACTTTATGCAAATTAGTAAACCTCCTATGCTACACAGCACAGAGAGTTATTCAACCTCTCAGGTGGGCACCAACCCTCACTTATGGTAAACCTGCAACTTTAACTCAGAATAATTTCCCTAGTTACTACCAAATTTCTATTGAACCAGTTAGCCATGATCAGTAAAAGGACTAACACATGTTTCATAGTATTTATGTAGTAAAAAGTTTCCAGTGTCAGTGCTGGGAGGCATCATTTTTTTTATAGGTCCTTTTCAACATCCCAAAGGCCTGGGGTTTTTACAACTGATTGTCTGTTGATTATTTGCATTGACAGAAATTAGTGTAAATTACACAGACCATAGAGCAAGGACTACTTTTTCAAGATGGAATACGGAAATCATGTTCGTCCACTTGGAGTTACCACTGTCTGTCTCTTTGTGGTTTATTGCTTGGCACTTCCAAATCTGAGCGACTGTCGCCAAAATGCGACAAACCCACCGAATATCATCTTCATCCTGGCCGATGACTACGGTTTCCATGACATCGGTTACCATGGCTCTAAAATCAAAACACCCTGGTTGGACAAACTTGCCGCTGAGGGCGTGAAGCTGGAAAACTACTACGTCCAGCCGATTTGCACTCCAACAAGAAGTCAGCTGATGAGCGGCCGATATCAGGTAGATTTAGGTCCACATTGGGGGGGGGGGGGTAACCCTGCCCCTCCCAGATCCTTTAAAAATAATTATTTTACTTTAAAAAAAAAAATACCAAAATCAGTCAGGAATAGCAAAATCCTGAAAAATAACTAACCCTCCTTGATAACAACTATCAAAACAGATGGCACAACCTTCTTCTCTAATCCTGCACAAACATTTCCCAGCTAAATTCTCAAACTTTGTGCCAAGTGTTTATACAATTCTGAACACCAATGGATGGGTATTCTCCGAGATTTGCTGTTCCTGACTGATTTTGGTTGGGGTATTAGAGTAAAATCCACCAGGGTTTTGGAGGATTTTGTAGGATTGAGGAGAATAGAGCTTGATGTCCCTCGATTCTGTACAAATTATACTGTTGGGTTTAACCCCTTGCGTATGGATGGCGCCATAGGGCACAAAAAACACTGTCACCAGGCCGGATGACGCCACTGGCCGCTGTTTGTGCAGTTTCAATCCATTGTAGCGGTTCGATTTGGCTGCCAGAACCACTGCAACACCCCGACGTCTCCCGTAAAATACCGTGCTCAAGGGGTTAATGGGAGATTCATTGGCAAAAATGTATACAAGGTTATGATAAAATGCAAAACAGATTGTGTAACCTAGATGCATCTCTGAAATTCTTTGCCTGATGTATGTTTCCCTTCATCTTATGATCTTTCCTGCTTCAAGAGGAATATTAATTCATACCCGTCGTGGATTCTTTTTCTCTCTGTAGCTCTGAACCTTGAGTGGCTTTTTTAGCCTTGTTCGGAGCATTAAAAAAAAAAAAAAAAAAAATCATCAAAATTTTACAAAGCTGATGATTGTTTTCTCAGATCCACACGGGTCTAGAGCACTGGATTATCTGGGATGTCCAACCAAACTGCCTGCCTCTGGAAGACAAAACCCTCGCTGATAAACTCAAGGAACTCGGCTATGCAACCCACGCAGTGGGCAAGTGGCATCTTGGGTTCTACAAGAAAGACTGCTGGCCCACTAGGCGTGGCTTCGATACCTTCTTCGGTGAGAAAAAACATCTGTGTTTCTATATTAGATTTTCTTTGTTTTCGCTTTCCCAACAAATTATGGAACTTTATTTTGCTCCTGTTCCAGGGTATTACACCGGAAGCGAAGAGTACTTTTCTCACAGGCGAGGCTGCGGCATGCCTGGTTTTAACTGTGCAGGCTTTAAGACTGGACTGGATTTCCGGGACCAAGAGCAACCCGTGCATAACTACTCCGGCCAATACTCAACCCACCTGTTTACTGAGCGGGCTCAGCGGATTCTGGAAAATCACGACCCTAAAAAGGTAGTGCATGCTAAAACTGCTTTTTATGAAGCTTTAGTTTTCAAAGTGAAGAAAGAAAACTGGCAGGAACAGGATTTGAACCTGCGACCTCCGGAATACCGTACTGACACTGCCAACTGAGCTGTGTTGCCAGTCTCCCAAATTGTCTCCCCCCACCCCACTCCCAAAACCCCACCCCCAAAATCCCACCCCCAAAATCCCACCCCCAAAATCCCACCCCCAAAATCCCACCCCCAAAATCCCACCCCCAAAATCCCACCCCCAAAATCCCACCCCCAAAATCCCACCCCCAAAATCCCACCCCCAAAATCCCACCCCCAAAATCCCACCCCCAAAATCCCACCCCCAAAATCCCACCCCCAAAATCCCACCCCCAAAATCCCACCCCCAAAATCCCACCCCCAAAACCCCACCCCCAAAACCCCACCCCCAAAACCCCACCCCCAAAACCCCACCCCCAAAACCCCACCACTAATCCCACATCCAATCCCACATCCAATCCCACACCCAATCCTACACCCAATCCTACACCCAATCCTACACCCAATCCGACACCCAATCCGACGACCAATCCAACACCTAATCCCACACCCAATCCCACACCTAACCCCACCCCCAAATCCCACTCCCAAAATCCCACCCCAAAACCCCAATTCCAAATCCCCACCACATTTTGTCAGCACCTGTTTTCAATAATGAAATAGTCAAAATATGCCTTTGATTTGTTTTCATCGCCCCTTTTTGTTCCTGTCTTTGTAGCCGTTCTTTCTCTACTTGCCATTCCAAGCAGTGCACAGTCCACTGCAAGTCCCCAAGAGGTACAAGGAGCCTTACAAAAATGTGACCGATAAAAACCGGCGTGTATACTCTGGGATGGTCTCATGCATGGACGAAGGTATCGGCAACATAACCCAGACTATGACTCGTCTTGGCTTATGGAGCAACACAGTGCTGGTATTCTCAACAGGTATAACTTGTACATTGATGGCAAACATTTGTAGATATTTGAGAATGTTTTATCATAGCCTCTATTATGAATCAAAAATCCTAAAGATAAAAGTGTACTTCACCAAAGAATGTCAATATGGCAGGTTGACACAACATGAGGTGTCCGTCAATTCGCAATATTGACAATTTTCCACAAAGCACAGCCTCACTTTTCTGTATTTTGTCCAAAAGTATAATCTGAAAACAAAGCTTAGGCAATTTAGCCACCGGTATCAAATGATCGAGAGGAGTAATGCTCATAGCGATTTTTGGCAAGGTATGCGCACCTAAAGTTGGAAAATTTGAGATAGCGTTGTAGCGTAAGCGGTAACAGCATTTTCGGTGTTAACACTTTTTTTAAAAATTCAAAATGGCCGCTAATATGCTTGTTACCGGATTAATTATATGTGGTAACAAGCATTTTGGCGGCCATTTAAAAAAAAAAAGCGTGACTACACCTAAAAAGCTGCCACTGCTGCAAGGCTATCACATATTTTCCAACTACAGGGGTGCATACCTTGCCAAAAATCACCATGAGCATTATTCCCCTCATTTGATACCGACCAACCCCCCAGGCTGATGGCCTATAGGTACTTTGTATGACTTAAGTTCACCATCAGAGTTTTTAGAATGTGGGTTCAGATCCAGGCAGGGATCATTGTGTCTTTGAGCAAGACACTTTGCTGCAATTGTTTATCATTGGAAACTTGCTAGCGAGGGCAGTGTTTTCCTGGCTTGTTCAGGCAAATGCGTTACTATTAGCTTAAAGTTGGGGTTATGTGCTGTTTAAGCAAGAATTGATGGATGTTGCATTATAAATCAACACAGAGTAACTTCCCATTTTTCTTTTTAAGATAACGGTGGTCAGATATACGACGGGGGAAACAATTGGCCTCTCAGAGGCTGGAAGACCTCTCTGTGGGAGGGTGGTGTACACGGTGTCGGGTTCGTTCACAGCCCTCTCATACCCAAGAGCGTGCGGGGTACCAGCAGCACAGCAATGATACACGTTAGCGACTGGTTCCCAACCCTCGTAGCAGGGGTCGCAGCGGGGAATGTCGACAGTCTGAAGCTGGATGGCTTCAATGTGTGGTCGACGATCAGGTGACTATGAAGGCTGCCAATAATTGACTTTCCTTTTTTCCTTGTACATGTAGATAATGGTGGCCAGATTCACGAAGGCGGTAACAACTGGCCCCTAAGAGGGTGGAAGTGTTCTTTATGGGAGGGGGGCGTGCATGGGGTGGGGTTCGTCCACAGCCCCCTCTTGAGTGAAAGTGTCCGGGGCACGGTGAACAGAGAACTGATCCATGTGAGCGATTGGTTCCCGACGATAGTTGCCGGGGTTGCTGGAGGGAGTGTGGCTACCTCATTGGATGGCTTCAATGTGTGGGATTCTATCAGGTGATTGGGGTGAAAGCCATGATGGCCACAAAATATAAAAGTATGTTGACCCTGCTAGATCAACCAAGGTTTTTTATTGTTTAGCTTTCTAAGGAAGACGACTGTAAAAAAAAAAAAAATATTTTAAATCACTTCTTCAGTTATTAAATCTGCCTATGCTTTGGCACCTTTCAGTTTTCACATTCATCTTGGCAGTGTCTTTTTCTGCTCAGTCTGTTCCAGACATTTTTGGTGCAATGCTACATGCAGCACATTAGTTATTGAAAAATATAGGTGGATTGGATGTGAAATTGACTTCAACTGCAGACCTGTGTATAAGCATGGAGGAACAAAATAGAACAAATACAATGGTATTACTGTTCCAGTGCTCCACTAAATAAGTTATCTGGCCATGTGTTGATGTTTCTGAAGTCGTCAACAACCTTTCTGTAGTCTTGACGAATCAAATTGATTCCATTCAGATTGTGTTTTCTGCTGCAATATATCTTGGTTTTACACGTAAAGCCATCAGAGGGATAGCACATCTACTTGATAAATCGGAACGATCTATTTGAATATTTCATGATATTTGTGTAATATGGATACATGTCATACGTGCAGTTTTAAATATAATTTTTTCTTCATTTTTTTATTATTTTTTTTCCTCTTAATGGGGGTATTAGCTAAGGCAAAGTCCCCTCGGGAAGGAAATTGTAATATGCTTCTTGGATAATATACATACATGCAGTTTTTAATATCATTTTTCTCCTTTATTCTCATTTTTTCTTTCTTTTAATAGCCAAGGCAAAGAGTCCCCTCGAAAGGAAATCCTACACAATATCGACCCCATACCATATCCAGAGGCACCTCACATGGCTGAGATTGAGCACCAGACTACAGCTTACGCTGATCACTATTACAGCTTCTATGGCAACCGGTCTGGTTCCTTTAACACCACAATACGAGCAGCTATACGGGTTGGAGACTGGAAACTCATCACAGGATACCCAGGTTGGTATTGAAAACAAAAACAACAGATGTAATTTACATATGTATGCAGCGCCCTCGTGTGATGTCAGTGAGACAGTGGCAGGGCAAATTAATGTGCATTGCAGCAGAATTTTTAATTCCAGCATTTTATACAAAAAATAGACATCTTCAAAGTTCTATTCAGATCCGGTGCGTAACACTACTTTACAACTGCTCTGTAAAACAATTTTAAACCGACAAACTAAATTAAATATGTGCTTTGTAAATCTTCATTGACAATGACACCATAATTACCTGTAGTCCATAATCTTGAAAGATTGAGGGCGCTGTCCAATTAAATTTTATGCACAAAAGTAAATCCGTACATAAGTTGCTTTTTAAATAGGTTAGGGTTAGCAAGTGTATGAATTTAATGCATTAAAAGTGCATTTATGACAGCTGGTACCTGCAAAATGGCATCTTGACAGCACCCTCAATCAGTCAAAAATATGGCCTCTTACCATAACTTCAGAAAATTAGAAAGCTTCTAGTCATGCTTACAAATGACATGGTATCCCTCGGGTTAAACTGTTCTAATAAAGACTCTGTTTACCTCATTATTGCAAGCAATTATCAACAGTTGTTTCATGCATAGAAAATTATTTCTTTTGTGGGAAAAGGAAACAGAAGTATATAGTACCACTACCACCTCACATCAGTGCTATTTACAGTTCTATCGCTTTTCAAATCAAGAACTTGTATTTCCTCTACTACCCTTTTTTTAACCCACAGGAAACAGCAGTTGGATCCCACCTCCTGATTCAGGGATCACCCCCATTCACCCCGTCGAACCCAAGGGTAAACACGTCTGGCTGTTCAATATCCGGGAGGACCCCAACGAGCATCATGATTTGTCTGACACCCAGCCTGGTATGGTCAAGCAGTTGGTTGAAAGATTGCAGTACTACTACAGTAGTCTGGTACCACCTTTCTACCCCCCTGGCGATCGAAGAGCGAACCCGGCCCTGCATGGGGATATATGGACTAACTGGGAATAACAAGTTGTTGGAATGACCACCGTGAATTTACTTTTGTGATAAGCGAGTCTATAGTTCATCTTGGCCCCACCAAAGTTTCCAACCTGTTGTCATTAAAAAAAATCTATTTACATTTTCAAAGTGAACAAAGAAACTGACAGGAGCGGGATTCGAACCTGCGACCTCCGGGTTACCGTACCGGCGCTCTACCAACTGAGCTATCTTGCCCTATGTTGGCGGTCTCCCAAATTGTCAGTATCTTTGTTCGGATTTAATTATTTTGAAATACCTTACTTTACTGTAAGTAAATACATGTAGTCTCAAACATCATGTGAAATCATGGCATCCGGTATGCTGTCATTTTCAAGAAAAGTAGATTTTTGTATCAATTTCCAGCCATGGTCGGCCGACCAGCATTGGAAGTCCACATTATGTTTGGCAATTGGTTACACATCCGTGAACGGGTGCAAGCCAGCTGGTCTAGTTCCCCAACCTGATAATTCCCTGACGTCTATAAATTGCTGCATTTTGTCCAAAGTAGGATCAGGGAACGAGACTACAAGAACAGTATTTTTTCTCTTTCTTTTCCCAGCATCTGTGCACACAAAACTTTTCACAGGTCAGTGTTGCATTATTTGCTTTAATATACTAACCCTGATCTGAATATATTCATTTCTGAAACTTGACACAGGAAAAAGCAAATATTGTATACTACTACTTTTAAATACTACTTAAAAGTGTAACTTTCAGTACGAAAACTGTGATTATCATTACGTGCAACATACTTTACAGCTGAAATTTACTTGTTTGTAATCTGAATTTTATTGCTTGTTTTAGAACTGATGAAAAATGTGAGGAAGAGGCAGATTCTTTACAGAAGGAACTTCCTTTTCCATCATGGATTGAAGATCCAACTTTGACTATATAAGCCTGCTCAGCAGGGCATTGTTACTTTATATTTGTATACGTAGTAGAGGTGATCAGTTAAGATTCTGATATTGAAAGCAATTTTCGTCTTCCTATTATTTTTTTATTGTGGAATTCCATGCAGAGTAATATGTTTGTACATCACTCTGGTGACTGAGTGTCTTTAGAAAATGACAAAAGTAAGAAGGGCCTGACGTATTCATCCGAGCAGAATCTTTCCTTAAAGGTTAATTTTAATATGTATTTTGTTTCGGGTAATTCCAGTTGGGAAGTCGTTTATAGCAGTATATTATTTCACTTCAATATCCTCAAGATACATTTTCACAAGTCGAGGCTTCCAAATTGCATTATTTTTCAATTAAAAACAAGTCGTTTGTACATGAATTTGCATGCAGTTACTCATTGGTGAATTTGTTTTAAAGGAATCATGCAATAGGAGTTTTATGGCTTGAACACATGAAGGCAAGTTTCTTTTTCATGCTACTATGAATTTCCAGCTCATATGTAGCACTTACAGGGAGTACTTCCATCATTTTGGTATTTATGTTAATGACAATTTCCATATTCATGAGCAAAGGCGTGATGTCACCAAAGGCACAACACAGGGCCCCATAGTTAGTTTCGTGTGTGTCAAACATATATTTCTTAAAATAGGATGATGGACTTGATTCTCATTGTAACCACTTGTTTGAAATCCATTAGCAAATATTCATTCAACATTTTGTTGGTGAGTATTTTTAAGGATTTTAGTCGTCTTGTGCTTTTTTAAAAAGGAGTGCATTTTTACCATCTTAAAGCAGTGCCATAGTATAAACTAATAAAATCATTTTTTTTATGAATTGGAAACCACCGTCTTTTCACTGACAATGAAAACACACGTAAAAACAAGTTGCATGTTTCCTTTAAGTCTCGAGTTTGATTCTTTCGTAATATGCGGTGATCATCTTGGCAATCTCCTCCACGAAAACCTTTCTCTTCTGCATCTCCTCGTCTGTCTCTTCCTTTGCCTTTGTGATCTTGTCCGGGTGGAAGTCACGGAGAGCTTTCAACAGCAGCTTCTTGCGTTTCTTCAGGGTCTCCTTGTCGCATTTGCCTTCGGTCTCCTTGAGCTCCTTAAGCTCGGTCTTGGTGAACTTCTTGTTACCCTTCGGGAATGGATGGTGGTTGAGGAGGTGTTGAAGCAGGCTAAACGCGTTGTCATTGGCTTCCTTCAGAGCTTTAATCTCGTCCTTCATAGTTTCCAGAATCTGATCCAAAAGACAGCGTTATTTGTTTGATTGAGACTCGCCCTTTCCATCTTGTGATTCTGACTTAGCTCCCAGCCAACTGAGCAAAGTTAAATGCCGAAAAGGCTATGGGGTCAAGGCTAAATATAAAAGACATGCCGAGTTCAACAGAAGCATATATACGCAAAAGTGGTAAACAGATTTTCTTGAATACTTTAAATGACCCCTTCACAAAACATGGGTGCTTTAACATTGCATACTCTATGTGGACCTGTGAACAAAAGAGGTCCAGACGAAGCAAGAGATTAAAACTTATGTGGACTTGCCCACGTCCACATAAGGTTTCCCCCTCTCTGAAAAACAGCTTTGGAGAAATGTTGGGGTTAATATCTGTCGCAAGATGAAGGGGAATACTTAAGGGGATCATCACGGTTAAAATTTGGGGTGAAAGAGCGTTCACAGTGCATGTAAAATAAGCTTTTGTCTCTACATGAAAACAAAGGGAAGTCCACACAAGGTATGAAACGTAAAGCAGTGTGTCCCTGTACTTAAGCAAACCCCCGTAGACTTTGTCCACAAAATTCCTTATGGAAACAACCTAACCCATACAATTGCCTAGTGGGAGACCTATTCAGTCCCTTAATTTATCGCTATTGTTTTCATGTCTCCACAGGGTACGGTATATCTGTCCAAAGGGGAGAACAATGCAATGTCTCCACATGGGATGTAAAAATGAGATTGTGTGAATGGTTGGGTTTGTATAGCTATTCAAACCGTGGACCTCTAACAAAGAGGACAATAGGGTCCACGATTGAGTCAAGGTCTACGATTTAAAATCGTGTACAAAACATATGGGAGGCCTTCCTAAAAAGTTATAGTATAAACACAAGAGGAACAATAGGAGGTCCGCGATTGCCGGTGTTTACACACTTTTGCGTGTGTGCGTGTGTGTGAGTTTGTATATGCCGGCAATCGTGGACCTAGGACAAAAGAATTCGAGCGTTGACAAAGGGTCCACGTTTGACCTAACGTCCACGATTGAAAATCGTGTACAAAACCAATGGGAGGCCTTCCGAAAAAGTTAGAGTATAAACAAAAGAGGAACAATGGGAGGTCCACGATTGCACCCGTTTACATGACTGTGTGTGTGTGTGTGTGTGTTTTTTTGGGGGGTGGTATTTTTGTTTTGGCTTTTGGTTTTTTTACTTTACAAGACTTACGTGGGCTACGGTTTAATTAGGCCATTTACTAAGTCCATTACAGGGGCAAAACAATGTGTTGCTTTTTGTGCACTTTGTAATCCCTTTGTACTTGCGGCATCTTTTCCCCATGCATACCTTTTGCTTTATCTTCTGTTGGGCAGACTCATCCCTCGCGCGCTCTTCATCCTGGATCTTCTTCAAGCCTTTCACGCACTGCTTGTACCATTGATGACCTGTGAAGGTCTGGGGCTTGGCTGCCTCCACGAGCTCCAAGCAGCGCTTGTAGTAGAACTTGGTTTTGGTCTTAGAAAGCAGTATCTTCTCGTTCATCAGGCCCAAGTAGCTCATTGCCGCCGCTTCTTGCTCCAAGTCCAGTTCAGCTGCCTGTTATTCATGAATATCATTCACAGTCATTTTAAATGGCCCTCCACAGCCATTGGATTTATAACAGCAGCAGCTGCAGCAGCGGCGTAACTAGGGTTGAATTTGTAGGGGGGGGGGGGCACCTGGGGGTACACAAATTTTTTAAGGGGGGCACCGAATGGCAACAGATGTATTGTTTGTGTGCAATTCGAAATTTCAAATGGGGGGGGGGCACCCGGGGGCACCCGGGGGCACGGACCTCTGGTGGGGAGGGGGGCGCACGTGCCCCCCCCCCCCCCCTGTAGTTACGCCACTGAGTTACAGCAGCAGCAGTAGAGCAGCGCTCAATGCGCTCGAGGTAGAAGACAGTTTAGGGATGCGAATTGTGAGAGTAGGCTTGTTTGTACAGATGGGTTTTTCTCAAATGTGATGAATGGAGATGATTTGACAGAAGAAGGTTGGTTTCACACTCTGGCTGATGCTGTTAAAAAGAATCGACTTCCCCCAGGTCAACCCCAGCCCGACCCCCTCCCCCGGCACAAACACACATACACACATGCGCTAATAGCCGCGTTGATTCGAGACATGGCGGCTGAAACAAATTTTGGTGCGGTAACCAGTTTGTGAGAACCCGATGAATTTCCGACACTTCAGAGAGAAACCAGTTGGGATGGTATTGTATGATTGTATTGCAAATTGTATGTGTTGTATAATCGATCATACAGATCTCATGCATTCTAGACCACGCAGCGACCGGAACAGGGCCACATGAAATAGACAGGCCCAATCTTATGACAATTTAAATTCAAGTTTCTTACCTTAAGACAGGCTTGTTTGAACCAGTCCACGGCAGTCCAGAAGGCGTCCATGTTAACAAACGCGTCACCAAGCAACAGTTCCTGAAGCATTGCCTCTCCGCACTTCCGGGCTTGCATAGACTCCGCAGTGCAGATTTGGAACACTGAATCCTGCCTGAGGACCTCCAGGTCTGTCCAAAGCTCTTTTGCGTGAAGATCTGATTGAGTAAGTTTGCCTTTACGTAGAATTGCCAGCGCCTCCTCAACCGGTTGATGTATGTCATGGAGGCATGTCAGGCACTCTCTGTATTCTCCTTTCTCCAGTAGACGCACTGAGTGTTTGAACAGGACTTCAGCAATGTGGTATTTAGCCCTAGCCAATACCACACCGTCCAGTAATACCCCCGTTACCTTGTACATCTCCCTCAGCTTATCCTTGGCGTCGTTAAAGTTATCGGTGATGATCTCCAAGACCTCGACGTAAGTGGCCCCTATCTCGTCTTGCAGCCTACTTCTCCAGTCTTCCCCCAAAGCTGAAGCTCCTCGGAGCAATGCTTGGCTCATGAACTTCAAAGACTGTCGGAATGAAAGTAGTGCCTTTTCATGTCCTTTGTCTTTGTCGTCCTTTAGGTACACTTGGGCCATCCTCTTTGAAGCCATTCCCAGGTTTTTGGTTGCTGAGGACCAATCTCGATCCTTGCTAGGACCACCAGCAGCGCTAGCGGCTTTTCTGTAAAGGTCCATGGCATCATGTAACCTTGCAGACTTGATGACAGGTGCTAAGCCCTCTTCGAGAGCCGCCTGGTACCTCTTATTGCCAGCCTGGCGCAACTCTGATGACGCCATAACTATTTTCCTGCCAAATATTTTTGTTTAAAATGGAGGATGCATATTAAACGGAACTTTTTCTAATGGCGTCTGTGTGTGTAAATGGAAGATCACAACTATACCAGAAACTGCGTCAAAAGCACATGCAACATGTAACGTTAAAATAGAGATTGCCCTTTCCCGACGTAGTGTATGAAGCACTTTATGCTCATTGGTATCCGAGAGCCTGGGGGGGAATCACAGGCTATTACTCGGGTGGGAAAGGACTAGAACCCGCGACCTCCTGCTTACTAGTGCAGAGGTCTTAGTAACGTTAACTAACAAAAATAAAATAAAATGTGTTCAAATTACCTAGTCAGTTTCCCTTGTGGATTGTTTGACGAATTATAAGTTAAAAAGTCGTGTCCTCATTGAGTGATCCCCATAATGTCGCTTCCCAGGTTGTATCGTAAAATCGGGTGTGATCCCTGGCTATACGGCATTCTGGGTTTATGACTTCTGACTAGCGCCTACCCGAACAAAAATAATGAACATTTTGGAGACCACCAACATAGGGCAAGATAGCTCAAATGGTAGACCGCCAGTACGGTAACCCGGAGGTCGCAGGTTCGCATCCCGCTCCTGCCAGTTTCTTTGTTCACTTTGAAAAAATAATGTTTTGAACAGATCACCGTCGGACTTTTCCGTTTTTTGTTTAATTTTCTTAAATGACTTAGCATGTTCTGTAGATGAGATATGGCTTAAGGGTTCAAAAACAAAACAATGTTATAAAACTCGTATCATGACGTCATGATGACGTCTCGTCAATTTTCATCGATAACACATGCTGAACTATCTGCATACCAAGATTGAACCCAATCGGACGTATGGTTCTCTAGATATAGCACCTTAAATTGTGCACCTTTAAGATGACGTCAAGTGACCCAAGATGACGTCATCACGACGGTCCTTGTCAAAACAGACATTTGCGACGTGGTCTTGGCCTGTGTCAAGATCGGAGTCAACTTTCATCTATAACATGCCGGCCTTCCAACATACCAGGTTTGAACCCAATTGGACCTACAGTTATATATATATATATATATGGGGGCCCTTCAAAAATGCACCTTCAATTAAATGGACACATTTCCTGTTTGGATTAGTAAGTAGTGATTACAAAACAAAAAAATTGGCCGCTTACCCCTGACATCTGACCCGCAAAACATAGACTTATTTCCATACCACCGTCTAAATAATGCGGAAAATACGCTGTAAGAGTCTTTAAGCTAGCGCCGCAGCCAGTGGCCTTGTGAACCTATCAGATGATCGCCAGGTACAATTCTCTACCTCTCGCGACACATCGCCATGTGCTGCGCGCCGTGCCACAGTACATCAAAATGGATCAACAGAACGTACTTCAACCAGATGCGACTGGAAATACGACTGGTGAACACAGTCCGCCATTTTGTGGAGTAAAAAATTTGGTTCTACAAAATGGCGGACCGTTATTTGCCACAATATTAAACAAAAACCACGCAATTTGAAGGGATAGTTATGTGAATCTTTATATTCTACTTTAAAAAAAAGCTTCCCAAACATATCCATTTCAGTTTTATAGCCCAAATCGCAAAATCCAAAGCAATGTGTCCCTTTAAAACGGAAATAATGAATATTGTCCCATTTTAAATCAGCATATCTCCGGAACCACTCCGGACAGATTTTCTTCGTTCAAATCTATGATAACTCAGAATTAGCTGCCTGTTCAGAACATATATCACAAATAGATTGATGCAAACAGTTTGTATTTTTTTCGTTTCTGTCCTATACTACTTACCGATCGGTCCTTGACTCCAAAAAAAACTTACAGATCAATAGCTGAGCAGTTAACGCTGCGTGTATGAAAAGTGGTATAAATATTGCAGATTTACTTCCGCGTACCGTGCAAACCCTCTGCACTTGTACCTGTGGCATATGCCTGGTCGTTTGGGATGATATAACGATGACGAGTGGGGCCAAATTGCAAAGTATACTGGGGGCTTGATGTTTCGCAACACCTGGTAAAATGGAAAAACCCTTATGAGCAATAGCCCATGAACACCGATCGCGAATAAGCGTTTATAATCCTTGTGACGTTGTGTATGTGGATGCGAACATGTGCATCCGTTAATTCAACTGTTCGATCGTTGGTGCATGTTAAATGTTGTGACACGGTTCAGAGTTTAGACTTGGTTCCAAGTCTGTGATCGTGGTTTTTGTCGGCCTGATAGCCAATACAATCGCAGAATATTGCCGGAAATAGCGCCCTCTTGTGTCCTTTTGTGAGTTAACCTTGCATCACGATTACAGACTTGGGAATGTCGTTCACGGTTTGTACACACCCTATGGCGAATTAGTCCAAAAGTGTACGGAACAAGCTGATTGGTCGGAATCGCCAAAAACCTTCCATAACATGAATATTTAAACCAGGAGAATTACTGGACGATTCCACTAATCCGACGAACCGATTAGAAGCCAACCAATCGGGCGGTACAGCGCTCACGCGCGCTTCATAGGCGTGCTTAGTACGTAATTATAAGGCGCGTCTTTATTTTGGAGCGTGTTTACTTTTCACCTATTGGTCAAAGGCACAATGTGTGCGCGCGTATAACGAGCGCGCGTGTATGGTACCGGTTAATTGGGTACCGAAAGATGGCTTCTAATTTTAAATTTTGTTCGTCGGATTAGTCTATAGGTAGGTAACGCGTTTTTCGTCTAGTAACAAAAACTAACAATCACGTATTTAATTTGGTATTTTTTTCTACTAATATAAGATCTAATATGATTTAGCTATAGGTTTTAAATACCATTACGTGCCATTGTGCCAAGTATCATACAAAATTGAGACTGAACAGTGTAACAGAACACTGTATTGTAACCTATTGGTAATGGACGCGGCCTACACGGTTGTTGTGTCCTTCTGGTTGGGGCCTCCGTTTTATTATGTAAATTTAGTTATGAATGCATGAATATCCCATATCACGAAAGGGTCGAGTCCGAGATCGCGAGCCCGATCGCGAGTGGTAATGACGTTTAGCGTGGCTGATGCAGACAAAAAAATAACCGCGATCTCGGACTTGAAATCAAGTCTATTCAGAGTTCAGCGCTGTCACATTTTGTCACATTAGGAAAATCCACTCCGACAGAGTGTCGCGTGAATATCACACCTCTTGAAAATCCGACTTGTTGGTTATACTGCGCATGCTCAATAGGCCCCGTAAGGGTGAGGTTGATGATCTAAGCGTCCCTTTTTATTTCCATAATTCTCTTCTTTTTTTTTCAACTTGAAGGAGAGTCGGCTGAACAAAAATAGAAATCTGGGGTAAACAAAATAACTAGTTGAGCGCACATAAGGCTAAAAAATGATGCAAAGTGTTCAATGTGTGACTGTCTTGTTCTGAAGTATCTTTTATTTCCATGATTTTTAAATAAATGAAAAACAAATCTTTGGCAACTTCTGGAATAATTGAAATGAACAAAATTTAAATCTTCTTTGCAAACGTAAAAATACAAATTTTCGCAAGTGAGATATGATTTAAGAATCCTGCTGTGCTATAAATACATGTTTCCCGTGCTGGAATTTCTGTGCCATTTCCATAAAATAAGAATCATTTTTGGAAAATTGAGACTTTGGATTAACCTGACTTTGGTTTTTTTTTTTTTTTTTTAATAAATACTTTACTTGTAATTTCAGTTACATGTTGAAGAAACATAAATTGCTTTAAGGACTTTAACAAGTTGAATACGCGTTGGCCCCGATGTGGTGTGCACCATAATAGAGTACCGTAACCGAAGTGATGACGTCAATCAATGCAATGTTTGGAACTAGAATACATTCTAAACTGCAGGTGTTTGGAACCATTGCCGCGGCAACTGACGTCAGACTTCAGTACTCTATAGTGCACAGCTTTATATATATGTTTTGTGCACAAAACGCCGAGCATAAATATACTTTTGTTCGTGCCGCTGTGAATACATGTACAAGAGTTTACGTAATATTGCATACTATTTTCAGCATTTTTTCCACGAAATTTGAAAGATTATTCTTTTTTTCTTTGTTTTTTCTTGGTAAAAATTCCAGACAGGTTTTTTTTCCTTCGGTCGGGAGCCAAAAAAGGGTCGGTCGAAATAAAAAATGAGTACCAAACAAATAAAAGGGACACCCTCGGGGTGGGTTAAGGTTAAGGTTGGGGTTAGGGTTTAGAATAAGGCCAGGGTTAGGGATGGGATGTGGTTAAAGGCTATGTCATTATTCGAAATATTTGTGTTCATTACAAAAGCAGAATTGGGTTGCAATGTATCATGGGTGAAGGGTCTGATATTCATATGACAACGGTTCTATATACAGCAGACTCAGAAAAATAAGGGATTAAAGCCCCCGCCGTTGTTCTGTTTAATGCAGGTGCATGATTTATATGCTGAAGATTGTTCTAGCTTTACCATCTTTTTTGTTACCGTTCTACATAACTGTCTGGTATACCAATCGGCCTGTAATCAGCGCAAACGTTAATATTGTCTTACCAAGGGTACAAGACATGCATATGTGTAAGCAGATTTGGTACATAACCAATTTTGTTAGCCAGACCCCCCCCCCCCCCCCTCCCCACACTTTTGGCAGTTAGCAAAAAGAAAAAGTGTCTCGTTTGTCGTTAATTAACAAATGAAGCAGTACAACTACAAGGACAGACACTGAAACACATTTTAATTTCCACTGGCGAAGCAAAAAGTGGGAGGCTTCGTGTTAAACGCACGAATCTGATGTTGATATTAAAGAAGACTTTAAAGTAATCCAAGTAAATATTCCTAATACTGGTCTTATTATTATTTTAAAAGCGTATGCAAGTATTTGCAAAAACAACTGTGAAAAATAAACCACACCTTCGTTCTTTTTATTATTATTATTGTTATTGTTCTTAGAATTATTAGTCTATTAGGGATATTAGTGAGACATTTAGTAGTTCATAATCATCACTTTAATAGGGAGACAAGGGTACTTAGGGAGACATGAAAATGTCTCCCCAAGTACCCATCCCCCTTAAGGAGTGAGAATTTTACTGTCGGAAGCGAGTTATATCGATAGAGAATGGTCCAAAACATTAGTATACCAACATTTGTGGGGGTAGGATAGGGGATATTTGGGTTAGGTTACATCAAAGTCGGAAAAAAAGTTTTGCACAAGTCTATGGGAATGTCTCCCAACTGTCCCATCTAGGGTTATTATTATTATTATTATTTATAATTATTTTTTTATTATTATTATTATTATTATTTTTCCGTCGAATTTTACGCGTAACCGCAATAGTTACTTAGTATCAGATCATTGCCAAAAACCTTTTTACGGGTAATTTTTTTTAAAATCCTGTTGGGCCTATAGTACTCAACGTTCTCCAAATACGTGCATGTGACCACGATAATATATTGTTGATACTTGGTTGAAAATCCTCCTAAATTCTCCAGAGACCTCCAGGAGAGTGGAATCTAGGAATCTAGATTTAGTTAGGGTTGTTTTGTAGTTTCCTACGGCTTTGTAGATGTCGTTAATAATCAGTAGGAATAGGTGAGGTCGAAGCTTCTGTTCGTTACCAAATGTGGCTCTCTGCCATTTCGAGCAACAGTTTCTATTGCACTTGATAAAGACCTAAATAAATTCAGTGTGGTGAAGGTCTCACCCGAGGAGATGTTTTAAGACAGACAGCTTTAAGAGAGATACCGTACTCAAGGAACGGACTGTTTTCTGCCGCAGAGGTTTCGACTCCACAACAAATATCGAGTTATTTTAGCATTGTGGCTTCCAAGATTAAAGTAGCAGTGCTAACAGCCGAAGAAAACAGGGACAGAGATCGTACAAACGAACTGATTTCCGTTCTAGATGTAACTGGGCATTTGCGAACTACAGAGCTCTAGAAGTGCCATAGATCCCAACATTTTTATCTCAGGATGACGACATATTACAGGCAAGATGACGACATCCTCAGATAATTTATCACGGGAAGACGAAATTCTGATAACAGGAAGTCGTCATCCCGATATAATTTATCACGGGATGACAAAATCCTGAAAGTAGGATGACAAGATCCCGAGATAATTTTTCACCGGATGACGACATCCTGAGCTGAAAGTACGATGACGACATCCCGGGATAATTTAACATTGTGATGAATCCCCAAAATCCGTTTTCGCAGCTCCCAAAATGGCCAAACACATAACCGCCTGTTACCACGGCAACGGGAAAAATATGCATTAAAAAGGTCGATTTTGGTTATAACTCCCAAAAGTACTTTCATCCCTCAAAATATTGTTTTTAATTCCATTTTTTGACAGTGGACACATATGAAATATTTACACAAAATGACTCATTTCTTAAAGACAGCGATAATGTACCATGCTCGGCCAAATCCTCCAAAATGTTTATACCCACAGTGGCGTATCTAGGTTTTGGGTCGAAGGGCCCCTGAAAAATGTTTTGAAAAACAAGATGGGAGGGGGTGGGTTAATGACCCAATTGGGAAGTGGAGGCGCTTGAAGTGGATTCTTAAAAAATAAAAAACATACAACACTGCCCGTCTACACGTACTTGCGATTGAATTGTGAAAAAGCACCCTATAGGCCTATAGCACACAGATTAGTATTAAAGTTCTAGTTTTCTCTACTCCCAGTTGGTCCAGATTCCGTCATGCAATGCCGGATTCGCCCTTAGATCTCCAGGGGGATAATATGGCGGCACCAGAGTGTCGTAGTAGTGCTGAAGTCGACCGACCATCATCTCGACTATGTCTGGTTTCACGTCGGACAGATCGTCGTATTCGTTGGGATCATCTTTAATGTTGAAGAGCCAGACGTGTTTGCCCTCAACTTGCAGTGGGTAGATGGGGACGATCCCTGAACCTGGAGGCGGGATCCAACTGCTGTTTCCTGTATGAGCAGAATGACAAAATCATGGTAAAAGAGGTCATCATGAATTAGTATAGTCTCAGCAGGAAAAGTTCCCTGGTGACCGGATCAAGTGAAGGATATCCGCAGGTCGTTGGTACCCTGGACGTCATAGTGTGAGTTTGGGAGCGGAGGTGTGCGGACCTCGGCGGGAAGATCCGGTAAGACTGTTTTATAGTTTAACAAGGACACACGACCTTCACGATTTTTAAAGCTCATTTGTGCAGCTCTGTGGAATTTGTATCAGGTATCGGGAAGTAGGCATTTCACAAAACGAATTGAACTGTACACATCTGTAAACCGAGTTGTCGACATTTTCGATGAGAAAAATGTCGTTGATACGTAGAACATTCTAGTGAGTTGTTAGTTTTAATATGTTTCTTCCGTTCAGAGAAAGTAATATTGAGATCGTTGGATCAGCAGCTACTAAAGAATGGTAAAGACCCTTTTTGTCAAAAAGTGGCTTGTATTTTGTAATGTGCCCCAACAATGTTCAATTTATGAAAACATAGGGCTAATTAAGTTGTATACATAATTATTTGCTCCAATCGAGCCAAGCTGATGAAATTAATTGCGTACTGCGTAGGCCTAGTACCTGGGTCTCCAGTGAGGAGTTTCCAGTCCCCAACACGTATGGCAGCCCTGATGGTGGTGTTGAAGGTACCAGACTGCGTCTGGTTGAAGAACTGCTTGTGCACGGTCTGATTCCCAGCGTTAAACGCGCCCTGGTCAGCAGACACGGGGACCATGGCAACATTCAGGGGGTCGATGTTGTGTAGGATTTCCGTTCGAGGGGAGGGCCTACCTAGGCTGCGAGAACAGAACAGAATATACGTGTAGGTAGTCCTGATTAGGACAGCAAAAACACAAAGAAAGTATAGGCCTGCTCTGCTCATCGTATTATCAGGATAGATTTCCTGTTGCAGTGTAACGAATAAACCTTTTTTGATATTCTCAATGCATTGGGTATGGATGACCAGTCCAAACATCCATTGATTTTATTATAAATATCTGTCTTGAGCCGAGTTGAGCTACACTCTTTTCACATACCTTTGCACGGAGCACATTAAAGGAATACGATAACCAGAAAAATCAATTTTTAATGGCAATAAAAATATGGACAAATTGGGGAATTTCTCTCGGGGAAACCAGTTACAGGTGAATGAAACTCCTCTGGTATTAGAACAGCTAATGGTGTCATAGCCATTCAGAACAGGATTTTGCAACAAGTATGGCAACCAACCAATCGCATCCATTCTAATTCCAGTATGGTTGACTAATAGGCCTACTGTTTGTCATCCATACCCATGATGCTTTAAGAATATGTGCCATGGTTCAGCATGGGATCTCCTATAATAACCTCCATAATACGTACAGAGCTTGTTTAATACCGGGTTGATTTCAACCACAACGTAACCCTTAAACCATCCTGGCTTGGTCGTGTATTTTTTTCCAGACTCAGGTTCTAGTTTTAAATGCTATACTTGGCGTGAATGCGCTGCGTAGGTTAGTACATGGGGAAAACTGTGCATTTAAGCGCATTATATTGGTTAACATTATTTGCACTCAAAGCATAACAATTCAGGAGTGACTTACATCAATAAAATAATTTTACTGAATTGCCTAATGGGGCGACACATAATCCTAGAAAAGAGTGGGTTAGGGCGACCGTGGTGAATAGGGCGACACATAACTGTCGCCCTATATATATTCAAAAGTCGCCCTTTTGGAGTGTTTTTAGTAGGGTGCGTGGGGAAAGTGCCATAATGGGGCGACGGTGCTGTCGCCCCATTGGGGTTATTTGGGGTGGTGTGGCTTTTTTCCGGCATGCGTAGTAATTCTAATTATTATAATCAGAAATAACCACGATGCAAAGAAAAATAATAATGATTTGGAAGGAAGTCTGTTGAAAATTGCAACATCTGTTCTCTATTTTGTTCCGATCAACATACATTGTATACTTCTGCTCTAAAAATTCCCCAAATCAAGTGTTAATGTGTCCATGCATTGTAATCACCTGATGGTATCCCAGACGTTGTGGCCGTCCAAGGGCAGCCCGGCCACGTTTCCTCCAGCTATTCCGGCAACCAGGGTCGGGAACCAGTCACTGACGTGGATCAGCTCATGGTTGGCCGTTCCTTTGACGCTGTCAGACAACAAGGGGCTGTGTACGAAACCCACCCCACGCATTCCCCCCTCCCACAGGGAAAGCTTCCACCCTCGCAAAGGCCAGTTGTTACCTCCTTGGTAGATCGTCCCTCCGTTATCTGAAAAAAAGGGACACCAAAAGACCATGAGATTTGATTAATAAGAGTTTTTCCCAGCATGTAATCACCCTTAAACTCCTGGCTGGGTCGTGTATTTTTTCCCACTTCAATTAGCTGGTTCTGTTTTAAATGCTGCTTGGCGTGAATGCGTATAGCTGGGGAAGATTTGAATAAGCCGTCTTAAAATTACTTCTACATTCCCGTTAACATTGCCTGTAGCCTATACATTCTAACAAACTGTCTAATATCACGCGCAGGAGGTATACATGTAAGTATAAAGTCTGGTACCTGAACCCCATGAGATGGCTTAAATATAAGGCTGCGTTCGAATCGCTTGTCTAGGGCTATTGTCTAGGTGTTCGTCTATTACAACTACGCGTGACGTAGCCGTAGCTGTAGCTAAGCGTGTAGAGTACCACACTACATGCGCATATTTTTGGGGGTAAGTGTTGCTGATTAAATTACTTTGGTTATACGAAACTCGCCATGGCATAGCATTTTGCAACATTTTTTTCCAAATTGTATAAAAGCAGACAATTCGTCATGATGAGTGTTTTAATACGTCTGTCTATCTCCCTCTTTATTTTTAAGAATTGTGGGTTTATTGAACGCCATAATATTCCTGTGTTAGTGGCGAGGGTAAGGTGCACTTTGCTTGTTTTGAGAGTAAATCGAAACAGTGAACTTCAAAGGGGATGGCCATAGAGTCGAAGTTTCTTACATTTTTCAAAATATTATAGTAAAGCGTGCAACTCGCTTGAAGTCTCCCATATTGTGACTGAAGTAAAGTCCATTTTGTATAGTCTATTTGAGGCTGTCAATCATGGGCAAAAGTGGTGGCGATTTACAACAGCGACAAAAATGGCCTGTTCCGAGTAGGTATTGGTAGGAAGAGCATCCTCCTATTAAGTCAATTGGTGACAGCAGACTGGTTTAATCTTGACCTTATGTAGTGCGTGTGGGCTGAACTATTTTTACAAATGCGATCAAAGTTTAAAACCCAGTCAATTTGCTGCCACCAAGCGGCTCAAGAAGTCCTACCTGTTGAGAATATCAACACGGTATTCTCCCACAGTCCCAGTTCGGTCACCGTCTGCGTGATGTTGCCGATTGCCTCGTCCATACAGGCTACCATTCCCGAATACAGACGACGGTCGAGATCCTGCACGTCTTTGTACGGCTCGACATACTCGTCGGGCACCTCCAGCGGTGAGTGGACTGCTTGGAATGGAAGATAGAGGAAGAATGGCTACAAGGAGAGGAACCAAAAATAAAGAACAATTGGAATGGACGTATGTAGGAGTCGAACATGCGACCCCACTCCCAGCCTTTGTTACCCGTGTTGACGCGCGTGACATTGAATTTGATTAGTGTGATTTCATATAATAAAGAGGGAACCATTCGGCACGTACATATATGCCTACGCCAATATCTCACAATAATTTTAGTCTATAAAGCTTTTTTAACCTATAGGGTTATTTACAGACTTACAATGTAACGATAATGTCCGATTTCATGTGCAAATGATAACTACAGATAACAAAACAATTGACAATAGTGGGATCTAAACCCGCGACCTCCAAAATGCGACCTCCACAATTCTAATTAACGTATTTCACCAACTGTAAGTATTTTGATACAAACGAACAAATTTCCTTATTTTATCATGCCTCACTCCCTATATTCTAATTGCCTTTTACTTTGTATTTTAAAAAGAGACAATTGTTTTACAAGCCCTTTCCTTTCTATTTTATCATTGTCGGTTTTCAGCTCTCAATCAAGAAAAGAGCAATTAGATTCGGCCACTTCGGCCAATAATAAATCTTCATTAAACTGAGACTCATACGAAACGGCCCAAGAGTCGTTTAAAACCACCAGGCTCATGATTGATGATCTTTATTTGACAAGTGATGAATTACCTTCCGCGGCCGAGCGTTTTGAAGAACCTGCTGGGCTCGCTCTGCAAACAGGTGGGTCGAGTACTGGCCGGCATACTTGCGTGCGGGTTTCTCTTGGTTCCGGAAGTCGTATCCAGTCGAAATGGCATCGCAGTCGAACCCCGGCATCATGCAGCCGCGGCGGTGGGTGTAGTAATCCTGACTTCCACTGTAAAACCCTGTACCATAAAGGATATAACACACCGGTTTATCGGCCCGTCAATACTACAATGTCTTGCTCAGTGCAGTCGCAACACAAACCGCCGTAGGCTTGATTTGGTGTGTTTTAAGAAAAATTTATTTAAAGTGACTAATAAAGGGCCGGTCACAGTGGCCACGATAACGATGACGAAAACGATGCGAATAAACGCTTTTTATTGGTGGGTGGAACGCGCGCGAACTGCTCGCACGATAATTCCACCAATCAATGGCGTTCATTCTGATGTCGTTGTTTATTGTGGCCAGTGTGACCGGCCCTTTAGGCGCGTGACAATTTTAAAAAAAAAATATCAATGAGCGTGTTTCCATTACGTGACAAAATCGTGAGACGAGAAATTCATTGATTTGTGCGTATTTTGAAAAACGCGCGAAAATCTTGCACGACAGGGTCACGTATGTGTAAATTGCCCTTCATAAATTCATTTACGATAGTTGAGCTAGGAAGTAAGATAATTAAGCATTATGTGTAAGTGGTCTTGGAGGTATTCGAGCTCTCGGCGAGGCCTTGTCCATAAAAATTCAAAGCGCTTGGTATTTGGGGAGCCAAAGAGCTTTCAGGAATGTTCGATAGCCTGATGATCAGGGGTAATAATAATGCAGCGCCTTGATCGGTTTCTTGGAGAAGTGGGCGTTATAAGTCTACATTATTAACACCCCACCGCACGCCCAGTCGAGAATGATGTTGTGAAGAAAAAAGTTAAGACCACTCAATTCACTAAGTAGACATGAGGACTGCAATGGCCGCGTGGTATGTTTTTTACAAGAGGAACACCTACCACAAATATCTTTACACAATGTAGTAAATCTGGGTGCATTGAATCCAGAAAATGAACTTTAAACGCGCATTGAGATTTGCAGAGTTGAAACAATTTTCCCTCACCGAAGAAGGTATCGAAGCCACGCCTAGTGGGCCAGCAGTCTTTCTTGTAGAACCCAAGATGCCACTTGCCCACTGCGTGGGTCGCATAGCCGAGTTCCTTGAGTTTATCAGCTAGGGTTTTGTCTTCCAGAGGCAGGCAGTTTGGTTGGACTGCGTGGATAACTCCGTGCTCCAGACCATTGTGAATCTTCAGAAACAGGAGGCAAAACAGTCATTTTAGAAAGGTAACTTCGCAAAGGGAAGTTTTTTTTGTGTAGATTCAATTATATCAATGCTACTGCATGGTTTCAATTTCAATTTTGCAGTGGTCTTCATAATTTAACAAGACGAACGTTCCTATGTTAACGCAATTTTTTAACCGTATCAAGAACCAGTGTTTTTTTTCCGTCACAGCTGATTTTGCAGTGGTCTTCATAATTTAATGAGACGAACGTTCCTATGTAAACACCATATTTTAACCGTATCAAGAACCAGTGGTTTTTTCCCGTCACAGTTGAGGCGTGTTCTCGGAAGTATCGAGGACTCAGTAAGTAGGGCTGTGCGAATAATCGAACGATTATTGAATATTCGAACGATTATTAAATATTCGAATATCTATTTTTGAGTTCGAATATTCGGAGGTTAAAAGAAAAGGAATATAAGAGGGAAAAATGTTATATTTTTTTTAATAAGAAAATTGCATTTGTGACTTCGTGACTGGTTTCTGTCCAAATAATAATGACAGCATTCTAGTTATCTGTGTTACAAACACGTAATGATGAATGTACCTGTTCCTACTTTTTGTGGGGAAAATAAAATTCTCACAATGGCAAAAAAATATTTCTGCATTTTTGCACGCGCGCTAAACCTTTACTAAATCATTCCTCGGTACTGCATGGCGATAGTCATAAAAGTGAGAATTTGTTATGTTTCTTGCGTAAATTAGACTGCATACATACTTTGTTTACCAAAATAAAATCGGCCGTCCGGACAAGAATATTCAAATATTCGATTTGACTCGATGCGGTATACGACCTTGTTTAAAAAGCGTAATCACATGCACCATCTTGGAAGTCAAAGCGCTTGGTACTATATAGGGACTGCGGAGTTGGGAGAAAAACCTGACATTTCGAGAAAGGACTCTGCTAGCACCGATTCCATGCTCAGTTATAAATGTAACCGAAATGTGTGGTACGCCTATACTTAAGGGCCGAGGCACTATAGTGAAATGTCTTCATTTGCATCACCTTGAGTGTCTATACAATATTAGATAGTCATGGAAATGTTCACTTTACCTGATATCTACCACTCATCAGTTGAGTCCTGGTTGGAGTGCAAATCGGCTGCACGTAGTAGTTTTCCAGTTTCACTCCCTGAGCAGCTAGCTGATCCAACCAAGGCGTCTTGATTTTGGAGCCATGGTAACCGATGTCATCGAAACCGTAGTCATCAGCCAGGATGAAGATGATATTTGGCAGAGTGGCGGAGCTGTTCCAGGAGTATCCAACGGGCGTGAGGGCCAGGAATGCCAGCACAAGAAGCCACGTTCTTGTCAGACGGAATTGGCTAAAGCCGTCCATCTTTGAAGTTGGCCTTTACACTGCTGTATTCTGCAGCTACGAAGCAGCATACTAATTCACTCGACTTGAATTAGGCAGGCATATATATGCTTGTATAATCGAATTCCGGGTGTTCGTGACCCGTGTGCACCTTTATGGTACGTCAGTCTTCTTTGTTCACACAGGTAACCTTTATTAGCCGAAATATCGACAAAAACATGTTTAGCGTCCTCGCCCTTTTCCTTTTTGAAGATCGCATTTAAAAAAAAAATTCCCCTCCCATATTGGCCAAAATATTTAATGAATAGAGTAAATTCAGGCTCCCAGTTGATCCATTGCGTGTTTTGAATCGATTTGATGAACTCTACTGTACTAGGGAATTTATCTTGAAAAAAGGCGGCCATCGTGAAAAATACTGCCTGGCAAAATCCAAGAAAAAAGTAGAAAGTACCTCCTTCCTGAAACATGTTTTTTTATTATTATCACGCCCAAGGACTTTTGCTTAAAATATCCGGCTTTTGTGACAATCAATGTCGATTCTAGCCTATGGAAAGATGCAATGCAACGTATGATACTCAGTCTGTCGATTCCTGCGTCCTTGTAAAAAGCTCGAATGGGCTGATCGTAGTTGCACAGTGTCAAAAGGTATCAGGTGGGAAGGTCATGCATGAAAACAAAATAAAACTTGAAAGGAAAAGCGTTCGTCGTCACGGTTTGTCTGGTCCCTAGTGGTACATGTAATTTCCCCGATGCAGGATCAGAATTGAATGATGGTGATATACCCTGGATAAACCCATGTTTTTTCACAGATTTTAGCTAATTTTAACCGTTCAATTCCAGTTATTTCCAGAGTTGTTATACTCGAGTCCGGCCGTCTCGAGTCGCAAAAACCAAAAGCATTATTATATAGTTCTTGTAGTGATATGCCCCACTAGCTTGCATCATGGGCGGCGATCCCAGGGTACGGGGGAACATGTCCCCCCCCCCCCCCCAGATATGTTTTGTGGAGGGGACGGCTATGGCAGTGGTCCCCCCCCCCCCCCCAATATTTTTGCCATGGTTCATTGACTTTTACATGCACCAGTGTGCACCAAAACACAAACATCAGCACACATTTTCAAAAATTTCCCAGGAGACACAAGAGACACCAAATACAAAATTTCCGATTACGCCTACATGATCTCTCTAATAACAGTTGAACTGATTGTGCGTTCTTCCGAAAAATATTGGTCAGGGATGGAAATGTAATCTACAATATTTGTTGTTTGTAAGAGGTAAGTATAAAGTTTACCTATTTTTAGCATCCCCATAGTACTTTGTACGTGGTTGATAACAATAAAACAAATTAAACAAATACAATAAGAGTGACGTCAATGCACAACTAGCGCGTCAAAGCTTTTTTCTCCTTCTAGCTGACTGCATGCGATATACATGTAGCCTAGGGATCAAATTTGCCAGTGATCCCATCTGCACAAGAGAGTGGAAGGTTGTGGGTTCGAATTCCACCCAAACAGTATGTGATTTTTGTATACCTCACATAGACTGGAAAGCACTGAGCATGCAATGAATGCATGTACATGTAATACTAGGTCGGGAAGGGAAAACCCTTATTTGAAATTGAAAAAACAGAATGATATTAGAACACACGGGGCTCTGTTTTTCATCAGATTGGAAATGTTTTCAATTTGATTTCCAAAATTTCCAAAATTTCAAAGGAATGCTTCTTACAAAGACTACATGTAAACTACAAAAACTGCATGTACATGTATATTGTTTATACAATGTAATTATTCTTTTGTGTCAGGTTGAAACGTGACAAGTAATACAACGGAGGTAATGTTATGTCGTTCACCTCTTTGAGGGTTGTGTTGATTTCTTTAGACCTTATAAAAATGTCCTTCATAAATTGAAAATATATTTTATCCAAGGCATGCTTTTTGAAAAAATAGCATTTTTTTCAATAAACACATTTTCTTCAACAGATAAAATTACAAAATGTTTTTCTGAATTTTTGCAACCCTCCATTTTGTTTAACTAAAAATGTTCGCACACTCAGAGAATTGCGTGGATCAAACTTTTAGACATGACATTTGCCATAAAGTCTATAAGTGATCCTATTGATTTATCTTCACATGCAATAACTCTTTTGGAAGCCCGTAACCTTGGTAATTCTATAGAATTGTCAATCCAGTGGCTGGCATGTTTGAATTAATTTTGTTCATAGTGAATTTTACTGAAAGCATGGATTGTACAAGGAAACATGTACAAGGAAACGCATGCAAATACTTGAAGCAAATACTTTAATAATACATGTGCATGCACATGTTTTGAAATTTCTATATCTACTGATTAGCAAATGTTGAGGACCCCCCTCCCCCCCCCCCCCCGCCCCCCGATGCGTTCTCTTTTTTAGTTAAATGCATAAAAATAGTTTCTACATGCGTTAAGCCAACAATATTTCATTTTACATTAACCTCAGTGACCTTAAAAATGACCTAATAAAAAATATGAAGCAAAACCACATATTACACATTTTCAAACCCCACGTACATGTAGTTTGTAAACTCCAGCTTTATCGTCGAAAAATAATGTGGGGATTATAATGCCTCAACAAATTATTTTCAATAAGTCGAACCAAATTTGACGAAAATTAATCTGGTAAAAATAATAGAATACCTATAAAATCTTTGAAAATAACCATTCACATAGCTGTGTTTACTATATAAAACAAATTAATCATTTCCTTCAACATGCAAACAAATTCCCATCATATCATAATATTTGAGGCACAGTGTGCTGAGCTTAATATATTTTTAAATATATTTTTGGTCAAGCGAGGGCGCTGTTTTTCTTATTATTTTTTTTAAGTGAACAATGTGAAGATTTTTTTCGGGAATTACACATTACTGTGCAATTTGTGAGCGTGGGGTCAAGTGAATCCATGATTATACACATGTTATCTACCATTTGAGCCATATTGTGTGTCCCCCCCCCCCCCCCCCCCCCAAACGTTGTAGAACAGAAATCGCTTTCTGAAAGGATTTCAGGCCCATGCCCTAAGTCTACAACATGCAACGGCCTCGCCCACACGTGCCGTGAGTGGTGTACGTAACATTTCGTGAGGGGGTGTACATACACACTGCCAATCTATAGGCTCTTCATTTCGTTACCTCCACGTGCTAGTTTAAATCCCTATGTCGTGCGCACGAGATAAAACAATAATTGGAAGTCCCTTTAGGGGGCTCCGTAAACATTTGCCTTCTCGGTGATTTATAAATACCCCTTGAGTACTTTTTTGTTTTTTTTACGGGAGACGTCTATGGGCGGCCATTAGGGCAAAAAAGACAACCGCAAAATTAAAGTAAAGCAAAAATAAAACAAAAATAGAATTCGAAAAAATAAACAATAAAGCTACAATTAACAATGAGAATGCAGCAAAATAAAATCAAGAACCCCAAAACAAAATTAAAACGCCCAAAAAAATACAAA
Organism: Hippasteria phrygiana; assembly: GCA_037893225.1. Taxonomy (NCBI): domain Eukaryota; kingdom Metazoa; phylum Echinodermata; class Asteroidea; order Valvatida; family Goniasteridae; genus Hippasteria; species Hippasteria phrygiana. The sequence goes on from JAZGUH010000553.1 coordinate 70,458, forward strand.
AAACAAAAAATAAAACGTTTGTGTTAAATGTACAATAAAACACAAAATGCAGTGGAAATTAACAAATACCCGCGACATATAAAAAATCCGCCACGGCAATAATACCCCCGCGACTAACGGAAACCCCGCGCTCATCATTGAAGCCACGCACGGAACATTATAAACCCCTCAACGAATATAAGTCACACAACGAATGTAAGTCACGCAACGAATGTAAGTCACGCAACGAATGAAAGCCATGCAACGAATATAAGTCACACAACGAATGTAAGTCACGCAACGAATGAAAGCCACGCAACGAATATAAGTCACACAACGAATGTAAGTCACGCAACGAATGAAAGCCACGCAACGAATATAAGTCACACAACGAATGTAAGCCCCACGCAACGAATGAAAGCCATGCAACGAATACAAGTCCGGCGCGCGATACGAGTGCCAAAACATTACCAGAAGTCCCGCAACGAATATATAGCCTAAAAAATTACTAAAAGCAGGGAACCAGTCTGCACGGACTGGTACCCTACGGTCTATCACTCCATATGTCGCGTTAGCCTCCCTATCATCGACATCCCGGCCCATCGGTCTAGAGCTACACCGTGCGTGAGGAAGATTTGGTAAATCAAAGATTTCTGCCAAAAATTAGTGGCAGTACCCAGTGGTACCACTACGTTTAATAGCTGCAACACGTGCAACTTTTAGGCAAGTGAAAAGTTTGTATTTGTATTTAAATGAGGTTTATCCTCCATACCATGTCATGAGACAGTAATCGGGTCAAACTCGCCCCGCCCCCCCCCCCCTCCCCCCTGCCATGGCATCAGGGCATGCCTGGGCGATTATGTAGTGTAGGGCCCCTCTTTAGTTTTGATGAAATTAGATTCAAGGGTATTTTCTCAAAGCAGACTTCTCTTAATTCAATTGACATCGTTTTTTTTTTTTTTACAGTTTATTTCGGTAGAAAATGCAATTTTCTTACGGCGTTACGCGCTTTACGGCAGTTGTTGCTATGCTAATGATGCGGTTTGCGTGTTTTACTGTTTGTCGCGGTGATCGCCATCTTTATTTTCGCGTTGCGTTTTGTTGTCCTCATCGCCGCTTTAGTAGGGGCCTAATTCATAAGCAGACCATTTTCTACAACCCCTGGGTGCCCTGACTCGATCCTAGCGATGAATACAAGATGGCGTCCTCCATGTAAAGATGTTTTAGAGCATTTTTCATTTTTGAAGACCTCACAGCCGGATGAATTCAGCATTTAGTAAGCATTGTTAATATGGTAGAAATTGCAAACATCTCAGGAATACAATGATGAAGTGTTCAGCGATAAGAATTTGGGGAGATATTTGAAGTCGACCAGTTGTAAAACTCAGCGTGTAGGGGTGCCGTTAGAGTAGGGCTGTAATGGTGACAGTAAAAATCCAGAAGTTAAAAAAGGAACCATTTACAGCCCTATTTGTAGGGCTAGGGCCTACCCTAGCTTGAAAATTCCAGGTCTAGCCTAGTCTAGGCTCATGACATGTGAGATTCGCCATTTAGAGCTGGAATGGGTTGGCAAGCTAGGGTCGGTTTTTTTATTGCCGATATCTTCCGTTTCCCTGAATATATCAACCAAACACTCACCTAAAATGCAGAGTAGTAATTCATGCAGCTAATTTCATCAAAACTAAAGAGGGGCCCTACACTACATATTCGCCCAGGCATGCCCTGATGCCAGGGCAGGGGGAGGGGGGGGGGGGGGGGCGAGTTTGACCCGATTACTGTCTCATGACATGGTATGGAGGATAAACCTCATTTAAATACAAATACAAACTTTTCATTTGCCTAAAAGTTGCACGTGTTGCAGCTATTAAACGTAGTGGTACCACTGGGTACTGCCACTATTTTTTTGGCAGAAATCTTTGATTTACCAAATCTTCCTCACGCACGGTGTAGCTCTAGACCGATGGGCCGGGATGTCGATGATAGGGAGGCTAACGCGACATATGGAGTGATAGACCGTATGGTACCAGTCCGTGCAGACTGGTTCCCTGCTTTTAGTAATTTTTTAGGCTTTATATTCGTTGCGGGACTTCTGGTAATGTTTTGGCACTCGTATCGCGCGCCGGACTTGTATTCGTTGCATGGCTTTCATTCGTTGCGTGGCTTACATTCGTTGTGTGACTTATATTCGTTGCGTGGCTTTCATTCGTTGCGTGACGTACATTCGTTGTGTGACTTATATTCGTTGCATGGCTTTCATTCGTTGCGTGACATATATTCGTTGCATGGCTTTCATTCGTTGCGAGACTTACATTCGTTGTGTGACTTATATTCGTTGCATGGCTTTCATTCGTTGCGTGACTTACATTCGTTGCGTGACTTACATTCGTTGTGTGACTTATATTCGTTGCGTGGCTTTCATTCGTTGAGGGGTTTATAATGTTCCGTGCGTGGCTTCAATGATGAGCGCGGGGTTTCCGTTAGTCGCGGGGGTATTATTGCCGTGGCGGATTTTTTATATGTCGCGGGTATTTGTATATTTCCACTGCATTTTGTTAGTTTTGTGTTTTATTGTACATTTAACACAAACGTTTTATTTTTTGTTTTTTGTATTTTTTTGGGCGTTTCAATTTTGTTTTGGGGTTCTTGATTTTATTTTGCTGCATTCTCATTGTTAATTGTAGCTTTATTGTTTATTTTTTCGAATTCTATTTTTGTTGTATTTTTGCTTTACTTTAATTTTGCGGTTGTCTTTTTTGCCCTAATGGCCGCCCATAGACGTCGGGGTGTCGCGGCAGTTTTGGCAGCCAAGCGAACGCTACAATGTGTTTGTGCAGTCACGCGTAACATAAACAATAATCCAACAATGGATTGAAACTGCACAAACGGCGGCAAATGGCGTCATCCGGCCTCGTGGCACTTTTTGTTTACGCCATATGGCGTCATCCATACGCAAGGGGTTAACGCTATAGTCTTTGCCCTCAGCTTTAATCAATGTGACCAGTAACAAAAGGTGTTTGAAATATGACATTTTAAGTTAATTATTCATAGCTTTCAAATCCATCAAACTTCACACCCTGGAATGCATGTGGGCGTTTGTTCCTTCCTCCATGTATCAGCTAACACTTCATTTCAATCTGTCGTTTTTCATCAGTCACTAAATGAAAAGTTACTCATTATAATGGTGTTGCATGCATGTCTATTGGGCCAACTGGGTACTATATTGCAGGTAATCGACCTTCATCTAATATTCTCCATTTTTACGAACAAAGTAGCAGAAAATGTTGTTTATCCACTATTCATTAATTACCCAGGGTGTGCCCAAGCAGTTTAAAATTGGTTTCCACTGGGGCACTGCATACATTCACACAGGAGGCCTAGGCCTACATGGTATTTGGATTTTAGAAAAAATCCAGTGCTGGCAACATTTGAAACAGTGTAGAAACTTGATTTTTCTTAGTCAATTGAACACAGCAGACCAAACATTGAATCATTTTAAATGTCATTTTAAAGGGGGGGGGGGAGTAACTGACGTGGCTAGCCCCGCCAAAAATATTGGGGATTGTTCCTGCCCCTCCCCCAGCTAATCCCGTATGTCCCCTTCCGTTCCACTTCTCGTTATGAACGACGAGAATAAGAAAATCAGGGGTCGCGTTTTTTTGTCTTGGGACCATCGGCTTCGGAATTTTTTAAAAATGGTATTGCACAATCTAGTACATGCGTAAGAGGAGATTCCCAATCCGCGCGGGGGTGGGGTGGGGTTCGGGTGTCGCTATAGGCGACCCCCACTAAAAATTGGGGACTGGGGACATCCCCCTTCCCTGGTCATCAGCCATGCTGGAACTCTATTATATTAATAGAGCACCGAAGTGATGACGTCAATGCAATGTTTGGAACCAGAATACTTTTGTTATGTGTTTGCATGACTGGCTGTTAACAAAGGAACAGTCGAAATTTACATTTGTTTGGAACCAGTTGTCACCCTAACTGACGTCAGACTTCGGTACTCTATTAGGCATGGCATAGAGATACCGAACTGGCTTATTCAATACACGCTTCGGTGTTTTCAGTGACTGTCGCAAAAAGGTATGATCGATTGTGGAGGGCAATGCTAGATTTTAACCACCTACAGTTACGGTGAACGGTTCACATCAATGGTCCATTCGATATTTCTCGGAAACAAATTGTTATAAATGATTCTCCAGCTCGTTACTATCCCCGTGTGTTTGTCTAGCTATTTGTTCTGTGAGTACACTTCAAATGAATTTGTCGTTCCGAATTTTCCCCTCCCCTTCAAGTTTTGAATGGACCGATCCACTTGACATATTAACCAATCACAGCCTTGACGAGCGGACGGAACTAACGGAATAAGCCTGTGCAGTATGACATTTTATCCCGAATGACCCGCGTGTGAACGCAAAACGTTATCGCACAACGCGAACGTACGTGTTAAATTCAATCAGAATGGGCGTTCGCGTAACATGGCGTGACATTGCGTCAGCAATTTTATCCCGAATAACCTTTGACCTTTGAGATACCGAACTGGCTTATTGTGGCGCACTCGGCTGTGATTGGTAAATACGTCAAGGGGTGGTGCTTAAAACCCATATGGCGTCAACAAAAAGTGCCACCAGGCCGGATGACGCCATTTGCCGCTGTTTGTACAGTTTCAATCCATTGTTGGATTATTGTTTATGTTACGATTGACTGCACAAACACATTGTAGCGATTCCCTTGGCTGCCAGAACCGCCGCGACACCCCGACGTCTCCCGTAAAAAAACGTACCCGGGGTTAATTAATGGAGCGGTATATTCAAGTCGTATATAGGGGAAAAACATATAGTGTTGGTGGCCACTGTTGTCGACGCTGTTTTGTAAGGCGCTACTTTAGGCGACGGCTGTTATTGACAACATTTTGTCTTGAGACTCGTTGCTGTGAATATCTCAGAAGGTAGGCCAGCCAAGCAGTTTTGCTGTTGCTCCTGAGGTCCAGGTTCAACTGCCTACCACTCTTGGCATTCACTCTACAAACTGATTACATTAGAAAGTCAGGTCCCCTTGTGTATCTGATGACAGGGTGATAAAATTGGCTATACGACATTAAGGTTTACTTCTGACAAGAACCGAATCGGCAGATCGCCAACAAAGGTCATGATACTTTGAGATGGTTTATCGACGATAATACAATATTCTCATAGAATAAATTTTAATTACATCTGGAAGACACGGTTTCAAATGCCACAATTTTCTTTGTTCGATCTCAAAACTGATGAAATTACTATGGTCGGCTTTCATGTGGTTTACTGACTGGCACGATTTAGTCGATCTTGCGTTATGCAATACATATTCGTTTGGGTACCTGGTCACTTCGGCACCTAGCCAACTCGGCACCTTGCCAACTCGACACCCATAAACTCGGTACCTTGCCAACTCGGCACCCACCAACTCAGCACCTGCATAAAACCAACTCGGCACCTAACGTACTAACTTGGCACCTGGTTTAAAGGTAGTATACATCATTTGCAAACATCAGAAAACAAAACTACTGAATTATTACTAAATACCGTACTAGACTGTAAGTAAATAGCAGTCTCAAGCATCCTGTGAAATCATGGCACCTGATGTGCTGTCGTTTTTTCAGAAAAGTGGAAATTTATATCGTTTTCCAACGATTGTCGGCCGACAATCGTTGGGAAATAGTCTAGTTCCCCGACCTCATAATTCGCTGACTATATAAATTGCTCCGTGTTATCTAAAGTATGGTCCGGATACCAGACTAATAGAACAGAATTTCTTTTCTCTCAGTTTTTCCCAGAATCTATGCACACAAACCCTTTAAACAGGTCAGTGTTACAGTATTTGCTAGCACGCTGTAAAATACTAACCCACAAATCCATTTATTTCTGAAAATTACAACAAAAGCAAATCGTGTATACTACTTTAAAACTAACGTCACTGCAATAAAATGTAGTTTGCTTAGTCAATTCTGAATGCTTAGCAACAGAATGCTGTTGTTGTCACAGACGGCCGGGTCTCTTCAGTGATGCCAGTTCTGCTTGTGACGTACGGTCGCAGTCCTGATGAATGTTCCCACGGGAATTTTTTTAATTAGGCAAATTGTGATAAATGGATACCCGGCAGTGAGCAAGTTGACCCCCGTTCACATCCGCGCGATGCAATCACGGGCCGGGTTGATATAAAATGCCCTGCGTAAATAAACCTGCCACCAAACGCAGCCATTCTGTTTGCACGAACTAAATTTATTATGCAACTTGAAGGGTTTGAGGTTTTTGTATAATCTTTCTAGACGGCCTGCCAAATTGCGCATCTATACAGTATTCAGCAGTCACGACGCAGCTCGTGCGAAATCAATGTAAACGTTCACACTTGATAAAATATTGTATATAATGGGCTTTCATTTGCCCAAGCAAGTTGTCATATGAAATCTAGTTTGTGTTCCAACTGTGGCTTAATTGAACTATAAACCACATTTTGTTACGCCTTGGAGTTAACAAAAAAATGCCTGCGCATTCACTCTTGAAATCGACCACTTGTCTACCCGTGTAGAACTTTACATCACGCTACATCTTCTGCGCATGAGCAGTGATGAGTGACCTGATGTAGGCCTTTTTAAGGACAGACCGGAAGCGTACAACGAAAGCATATGTTTCACTACAATGTGGGACATTTTTCAGAAAATGTTGTATAGAGAGTCCCGTAGTCGGGCTATTATGTCAAAGGGTATGTGGCTGTAACTAGTATAGTCTAAGAATGATTAGTCTTGCTGCACCATCACGTCAGAAACAAGATTGTTTCTGACACATTGGTCTAAATCCCTCAGACAATGGAGGTTATTATTTTTCAAGATATTTTCAAAGTTAACAAAGTAAACTGGCAGGAGCTGGATTCGAACCTGCGACCTCCGGAATACTGTACAGGCGCTCTACCAACTGAGCTACCGTATATATTTTTAAAGATAGAGCAGGAAAAACTCGGAGTGCATATAACACAGAAAGTAACCGTGTGGTTACTATAGCAGCGCCGCAAATCACTCTCCACATTAAAATGTTGGGTTCATAACGGCTGTAATTTTTCGCGCCATTTATTTGGCCAGGTGTTTTTTATGCGACCGGATAGCGTCCAAATCAGGAAATAAATGTCATCTTTTCTTCAGCTGTAAATGTTGAAACGTGGAGTGCCGTGGCCTTGTCTAATTTACCGGATTGGGTTCGGGGATCATGGTGCTTGTGTCCTCGAACAAGACACTTTGTCACAAGTTGCTTTTCTCCACCTTTGAGTAAATGGATGCCTGGCTGCCCCAGTGACGACTTTTAGACAAAACCATCAGTTGGATAGACGGGACTTGATAAAAAAAAGGCTTTCAAAGCGACTTTTTATTATTTTAAGGCAGAAATGACTGTTTTATAAACTTTAACCCACATACAAAACTACTAGATGTCGCAGATGTCTCTTAGTGATCAACATTTTCTTTATAAACGCTGGAATTTTCATTTATCGCAGGGGAAAGTAAATTATATACCGTTGTTCTCCGAATTACTAATAATAGGCTGTGTGCTTGAATTTGCTGAGCTGTTCACGTTCACACTTTACTTCGCTCCATCAGTCTGTACCAATTAATCACTCATGTTGAATCACAGTGACCTGTATTCGACCTTTTTTACTATGCCAACCAAGAAATGTACTATAGGCCCACGCTGTCTGACCGTAAAGATGCAGTTTATAATAGACGCGGTTGTGATCGTTATATAAGGCCATATTTAAACGTGTTTAGCCTTCATGAGCGCTGCTTTTGGAGTCTATGCCAGTAGTGTAAATTTTGTATTTCAGGCCAGCCTGTTATTTGTCCATCTTTGATAGCATTTAGTGTTTCGAATCTGGTTGGTCACCTGGCATCTTCCCTGGAACCCACGTCCGACGCTCTTTCATCGAACTTCTTGTATCGCTAGTTCGCTACTATATATGAAAGGTATACTAGTGACCTTTCGTCATTAGTTCCCCGGTGCAAACTTTCAGGCCCTCCACTCGCCGGGCTGTCTCATCACATCCTTTCACTGTTGTTGTTCTAAAAGCTAGTAGGCCTATATACTGTAAGATACTCTTCGATTTTGTTCTTCCATTACTGCCTTTCGTAAACCTGCTTCCCTTCCACCTATATAATCTTTGACAATTCAAACGAAATGTGAATAGATACCTTCTATCCCTGTGATTTGTGTCTTTTCTTGTCTTTTGTAGCCCACACCTTGAGTGACCTTCTGGTCCTGTGTTGGGTGATACCCATAAAGAAAAAGAAAAACAAGTGCACGAGGTTGACAGGATCGAATTGGGAGACCGCCGACATGAGGCGGTATTTTCGACTATCTCCGTCCCTGTTTGCCGTCGGAGACTCGTTGCAGACACTGCCGGCGATAACGACTGTACGGAAAACCATGCTTTACACTGTACAACCTCTGTAAAACCATCGTGTGCTTTAGAGTCACATGTCCCTTTAGATCTACCTGGATAGTTCACGACAGTGCAAATCCCGACAACCATGAAGGAACCCCAGCACTCTCTTTGCCCGCCCTCGTTTACGTTCCTTATTTGCCGCAACGAAATTGCGTAATTCGATCACAGATCACTAAAGCACATCCACTGGTTGCCTTTGATCTACAGGAAGATCAATTTGCAAATCAGAAAACAAGTTGCATAACTTAAATAAAAGACCACGTGTGTCTGTAATTTTCTTTGACAATAGGACAACATAAATACACAAATGTGCTTCACTCAGAAGTAAAAATAATGCAACTCCCTCCCCGGTGCAGACGGGTAACAAAATCGAACTTGATCATCTATATTTGTTCTTTACCCGACTTTAGTAACAACACTGAGTCCTTTTAAAAACTGCCGTGTTAAATTGACATCATGCGGTGTCTATATTGAGCCATTCGTTCAGTGTGGATACTACTTGGTATTAATCTAACACCACAGTATTTGCAGTGCAGCAGTATGGTAGCCACAGCAATATCAGCAACCATAAGACGACACTCCAACAATTGTCAAATTTAACACCATGCGGTAACTATGAACAATGTAGATACCGCATGGTGTTAATATGACACCACAGTTTTTGCAATGCAGCAGTATCATCAGTTGATTGGTACAAGCAACACTACACTCCAAAAACTGTCGTGTCAAATTAACACCATGAGGTAACTATGTTCAATGTAGATACTGCGTCATGTAATCTATAGACCACCGCAGTATTTGTATCATTTGTATCATTAGTTACTTGGTAGTCATCAGCAACCTGGTACAAGCAACACAACACTCCAAAAACTGTCTTGTTAAATTAACATCAATGTGGTAACTTTGTAGATACTGCATGGTGTTAATCTAACACCACAGTTATTTGCAGTGCAGCAGTATCATTAGTTGCTTGGTAGTCACATCAATATCACCACCGTAACCTGGCACAAGCAGCACTACATTCCAAAAACTGAAGTGTGAAATTTACACCATGCGGTAACTCTGTTCAGTGTAGATACTACGTGGTGTTAATATTGCAGTTTTTGTAGTGCAGTAGTATCATTAGTTGCTTGGTAGTCAGAGCAATATCAGCAACCGTAACCTGGCACAAGCAATTAACACCACTACACAAAAAAACCTATTTTGTCAAATTAACACAATTAATTAACTATGTTCAATATAGATAATGCATGGTGTTGATCTAACATCATGAAGTATGCCTATCTGTATCGCACCACTGGTGTTAATGTAATACCACAGTTTAATACCAGTGTATAGCAACACCAAGCAGCAATAGCTATAGCAAGCAGTGTGGTAGCCACAGTGTGGTATACCAAATATGAAAGAAACTATTTGGTAAAGATATTATGAAAGAAACTTTATAGAGTTTCTTTCATATTTGGTAAAGATATTTCTGTCTCTCTATATCGTCCTCTTTGATCGGTTGCAGCAGCATACTCCCCGAGCAACCTCTCTGCCTGCACAATCAAGAAAATGAGACTAAAAATGATTCGTGACTTTGAAATTACAGCCGCTATCAGGGCCTGCACGATAGCTCGTGTATATGACGGCACAACAGCACATCACATTATCACAAAGTCGCAGGCTTCTTCCCGCCGAAAAGATAAACAACGTCTCATCCAATCCCATCAACGGACAAGCTCCTTTATATCTTGCATTGTCTCTCTCCAATAGTACTAATGCCCGAGTGCTGTTCGTTCCCGCGTCGTCAAAATAATGGGACCTACAATGGGTTGTTTTTTTTACTGAAGAAAAGCAAACACCCCTTTGATCATGGACTTACTGCGACCGGTTTACCTATGGGCAATCATTCATTTTCTCTGTCATGTGAAGTGCCCTTTTTGTCTAATGAAGTTTAGTGCCCGACTGATCGAGGTAGACAGATTAAAACCATCCATCTCACCGTCGGACAGCGGTTGTTATTCTTTCTTGCTTTGGAAACTTTGAAATTCATCATGCCGCTTCATAACTATCATCGCAATTTCGAATTATTTTCAGGCAAGAGCATTGGACAGACAAAGAAGTGTCAGTAGGCTTAAACAAATTTATCAATTTAAAGATTCGCCATCTGCGTCTAGTAATCTTTCATTATCTACCGGCGTGTATTTTTCATATACAGTGTAGTATACACTACACAAACTGTAGCGTTTAGGCCTATTGGTCATAGCGAGTATAAGTGGTTAAATTCGGCCCTTGGTTATACGTCTATAACTGCAGTCACAGTATAGGCTTAATATTTCGTTAAAAAGCACTCACTTATGGACTGTATGCAATTTGGACATCCCAAACTATGATTGAATATTCTGTCTGGTCGGATTGCAGCACCAAATACACGGTGTTTTATTTTCTCGCGTTGCACGCATGTTCCCGGATGTCTGCACGAGTTGCAGACCGGACAAAGCAGGTTTCTTGGGTTTACCCGTACCATAGATCGTGTCACACGGGCCCCAGCTATATGCAACATTCATGACTGATACAAATCATGTTTTGTATAGGATGGCAAAAGTTATTCAGCAACTTGCTCCGTCTTGGAGCGCCAGTGGTGACACTGATGACGAAGAGGATGACGCTATTTTTCGACCAGTGTTTGATAAAATAAATGTTTCAGTAGATACTTCCCGTCGGATTTACGTTCGGTCATGAAGCAAGATATTTTCCTCTGCTTGTGTCAACATGTCAGGCATTCACGAGCCGACTAGCTACGGTAATGCAACCCAGAAAAAATGTCATCCACACTCTGTAAATGATTAATAACTTTTTAAGCTGGAAAGATGATTCTCCTCTTCAAAATTAATCAAAAAGCCAATAGGATTAAAACATGTTTCCAATTATTAATCAGATCCCCTAAGCATGGCGACTCTGTTGACAAAGAAGCGTATTGGCAATGATTTCGTGACTTTGATCGATGGCTGCTCTTACTCGAAAAGGGGATAACTTCATCGGCAAACTGGTCACAGAATTACTTTGCAGTCTCGGCTCCTATTTCATTGAACTCACTTCAAGTTGTAAAGGGTTCTTACAGCCCAAAGCCGCCATCAGGCTCGCGACCTCGCGATCACATTTTGCGTGAACGTCTGGGTACCACACACAGACTAATCTCGCCACGGACACAGACTAATCTCGCCACGGACGCCGTCGTCTTTACCAAACAGTTTGTGCATGATCAACTGACACAAACTTGTATAGCTAATTTTTACTTTGCCTACTTGTAACACTATTAATTGACGCCATGCCCTACCCTGTTGCGCATGCACGAGTATTATATTCTACCCGTTGTAAGCCTTTTTGTACGTTTAACTCCCTCCACCCAAACTCAGGCAAGCTGTGCCCACCCCGAGTGGCGTATCCAGCGGGGGGGGGGGGGGGGGGGGGGGAGCAAGAGGGGCAACTTGCTACCCCTGGCGGAATTTGAGGCGTCATAAAGAAATAGTGTTTTTTTAGACGGTTTTAAAACGGTTCAGACATTGATTTCCCTCCATGGCACAAAAAGCTGGATACGCTACTTCCCACCCCTCCCCCACCGATGATTGCAAGTATCCCTAGAAAAAATTGGTACAGCCGTTCCCCGAGTGCCCCCCGCAGATCCGATCCCACTTTATTATTGTTTCAGGTAAGTCATGCGAGCAGTTTAGGTACTAAAACAGGAGCCGCTGCGAAAGTTCCTCCGTGGCCATAAGGAAATATTACAAGCCAGCGTTGATATAGGCCTAAGGAGGACGCCTGAAATTACTTCCGTTTTGCAACAAACAAATCACCTTCCCTGTGGTAATTTGAAGGTATAAATCTGGCAAATAGTGACGGGTAATATGTCATTTATTCTTTTTATGCGAAGACATCTTTGATTGGAGATGTTTTACAAGGGGAAATTGCCTGTGTAGAGAAATAAATCTTGCTTCTGTGTCAGGAACGTCAGTGATCAATCTGAAAATTAATGTGCTAGGTTACCGGTAGTTTTTTTCAAGGAATGTATGCACCCTAAAAAGAAAATAGAAAATCCTTGAGGAGGGAGGGTTGAATTAACTGAATTGTCATGATGAAATGGTCATTTTGGCTTGGTCAATTGGCTCGAGCTCAAGATGAGCGATTAAGAGGTGTACATTTTAAAAGCTATGCCCCCCCCCCCCCCCCAACCCTGTTTTGGTTGCCATGGTCACTCCACTCCGTTACCGAGGGATCTGCAACAGAATCGCGGAAGTTGAGCAAGATATTTTGCAAAATGGCCTAAAAAATTGCGCCACCAATAGTTTCCCCAATCTTAGATCCGCCGTGTATCATGGGAAAATTCGACATTCACGTTACGCAACTTTATCCGAAGTTTGTGTGCACATCCAATGGAAAACGTTCGCGAAGTTTGCCAATGTTGGCAGCGTTCGCGTGCCGTACTAGAATGCATCCCAGTTAAATGCATCCCAGATTTTTAAGAAAAACATGGCATCCTGATATGGACGTGCTACGGGTAGTGTACACGATTGGTAATCCTCCAATATTTGTTTTTTACTGAATTATTACGAAATACCTTGCTAGACTGTAAGTTAATTGCAATCTCAATCTGTAAAATGATGGCACCAGCAGGTGTGCTGTCGTTTTCAAGAAAAGTTGAAGTTTATATCGTTTTCCAACGATTGTTCCGCGTAACAATCGTTGAAAAAAATACCGGATTTTAAAAAATACTTCCCTCTATTGACCGAATGTAGTTAGTCCTCGTTGCGTTTAAAATCCGAAAACGGGCGCAAGGTTGCAATTATACTAGTACAAGTGTATGTCGCGTAGTGTACCGAAGCGACGGGTCCGGTTGTAACCAGTCGGCTCGCGTAGTTATGTGACCAATTGAAAACGATCCCGTTTACAAAAATCGGGCTTATTTTAGAAGAGGGCGCTACAACAAATCCAGTTAACTGCCGCCCGACGGTTGAAAACGAACGCCGTTTTCGCCATCCAAGACCGCAAAACTTTAAACAGGTCAATGAAACGATATTTCCTATAAAATACTAACCCCCAAATCCGCCCATTTCTGAAAATTGCAGCAATGATTAATCATGTACACTAACTTTAGTACCTAAGTTGGTGAATATTTTCTCTGCATTGTTAACAATTGCTTGTATTTTCGAGGATTCCGTATAATGTTCAACATCTCGTGATAATGACGATTTCGGCGACCGTTAAGTTTTAAAATGACATCTCCGTTTCCACCGCTTGCCGCACCTGATTGTGAATCTCCCAAATTTGGTATAACGGCGTGCAACAGTGCATGTGTTCTTCACGATAGGCTGAATTAGTTCCGTTCGTTAATGTAGACATTTAATCCACTTCATAAGTAGAAATAAAGGAAAACAAATGTGGGTATAGGCAAATACTACAGGTTGGAATGAAATGGCCTACTGACTGACTTGCTCCGTTTTAATACATGTTGTGTATGTTTAACGTGCTGTTTTACAAGACCGACGCAAGCAATTTCATGACTTTTAAGTTTGCCTAACGTGTATCAAAGGCAGTTACGAACGCCACCGCCTTATTAAATTGCGAAGTCCTTTTAGTTAGGCCCCTATATTTGCAGGCTATCCCGTGTGTAAAGTGGGGGAAATAAATCGTGAACTGTCAATATGTAAACCAGAGTAAAGTATAATCTGCCACGTTTCCAATTTTCGTTTCATTGTTGCCTATATATAGTGCACTGTTAGTTTTGTTTTCGTATGCGATAATTGCGTCAAGTGTTATAACTTGACATAGCAAAGTCAGCCACCAACACATACGGTACATCAGCCTGTGCAAATATTGCTTTTAGTAATAGGCCTACTTGTTGATAAGCGACACCGTGGCTATACGTGTGGTGAAACTGCGATTCTCTATGGTGCGAGAAGTGATTCACATGACCAACATCACGTCACAAACGTCATCTGCAGACGCACGAATGAAAACTTGCTCGACCAACAGCCGATTGTTTACATCATTTTTTCTCAACTACACACGAGCAGAACATACGTGCGACAACATGTTGTTTACTTCTTTTTAATGGACCAGAAAACGGGCCCTTATCACCGTCAAGTATCGTGACTTGGCCGGACATAAAACTACTCTCCACACACGCTTTACCAACTAAAATGCACTGCCGCTAGATCTCCCCAACGCGCAAACAGAGAATTTAGACTTTGGCCATTCAATTATACGAACGCAGTAGACTTACTAGTAGTTTATGGTAGAAACGATCTCACTCACTGTGTGGGGAGGGACTAACAGAGGCTGAAAATGGCTGCACTTCTTGCCAATCACAGCGTCTATTGAACCTTCTGTCCTCCGTGGAGAGACCTTCCCATCCCTTGGGTTGTCATCAAGACGCATCACCGCCGATGTATGCACGCGGGAAATAAATGATGAGAAACGGTTGGGCTGGCTGACTCCGAGGCCATTTACATGCCAAGCGCGTCACGGACGACACGGCCGGCCGTCAGACATGAACAAATCCCCCGTGGGGAGCGCCTGCCGTCCCGCTCGGCACACCCGGGGGAATTCAAAACAGAAACTACATGCGACTAGTGAGAAATGCTTTTTTCTCTCACATGGTTATCGCGAATAGATCGCTGTATGTCACCGCATTGTCAACTAGCCAACAGACACACATCCCAGTGGAAATCATAGATGAAAACGAATTCCAGCCTGCGGGTTAGCCAGTAGATCCTCTTGAGACAGTCAACAGTTGGGATTTGCTCTGGTAAGATTTTCCTGATGGTTACAAACATAAAACGTGCTTAGGCTGTCTGCCGTAAATACGGAGCCGCACGTGACACCCCCACGGCTTGTCAGTCAACGGCGCGCCCTTAGCGGCTTAACAACCCCTTTGGCACGGTATTTTACGGGAGACGTCGGGGTGTTGCAGCGGTTCTGGCAGCCAAATCGAACCGCTACAATGTGTTTGTGCAGTCAAGCATGACATAAACAATAATCCAACAATGGATTGAAACTGCACAAACGGCGGCCAATGGCGTCATCCGGCCTGGTGGCACTTTTTTTTTACGCCATATGGCGTCATCCGTATGCAAGGGGTTAACGACCAAGAGCTGTGCACAAAAAGACGGTGTTGCCTCACACCATAGGACTTCCCAGCTCCGCCGGCTTTTTACGAGGATGCCTTGAACAGTGACACAAACGAACGAGAGGGATTAATTAGTGTGTTTCTTTCGTGAAGGATTCGCGTGCATGTATCTGCCGATCTTGATCAGTCCGAATACGTTTTCACGGCGGAAATGCAAAGTGAAATTGTTACCCCCAAGAATTTGATACACAGCTACAATCAGTGACAGTGAAATGGTGCACGATTGTGATGTCTTCGTATTGTATGAACCTCTGACTGATTTCCTCAAGTTTCGCATCGCAACGTTGACTGAAATCGGCTCTTCACAGAACATTACCTCTTCACCGGAAACATTTTGCGCACCGTGCTACCGCCGGCCTCCATTAGTGTCACTGTGGACCGACTTCCCTAATAAATGAGCGCAGGGGGAAATTCCAGGTATGAAGGCAAGACATTTATAATGTTCTTCCTTTTTGTAACTTAGCACCATCAGCTCTCAATTTTAAAGTCCGCACCGCAGTGCAAGATTAATGGAGAGACATTTAAAACGCTCCAACTGTGCAATTTGTGCCCAGTCTACGTCAGAAGGAAATGCAGATTTGACGTTGTGAAACAGTTTTTTGTGGACTTGGTGAGCACTCGTGGGCACGAACTTCGTTTAGTGGTTCTCTCAACTGGGACGTTGTTTGCTGTTTTGACATTAGTTGCCTTGATGTTAAATAGTTAAATGGCACATGTGACTATCGTAAATGGCTTTTACAATTCCCGAATCCAGTATGAGGTTTGTGGACGTTTTTCACCCGAAGCGACAGTTCTTGATGGATAATTCTACCATGAGGAACGGTACGGAAAGCAACCTGCCCTCGCTTGCTGTGACCAGGATAGCAGCGGGTATCACCACGGTTTTCATGCTGTTTGGTCTGGTGGGTAACCTCCTAGTCATCGCTGCCGTGGGGCGGAAGAAGAGCCTACGCACGCGGGGTAACTCGTTCATTGTAAGCTTGAGCGTGGTGGGGCTTCTCTACGTTGCGTGTGTCCTGATCCCTGGCATAGACACCCTGATTTACCGGGAGTGGCGGTCAGGGGACTTCATGTGCGGGTTCCACACGTACTTCACGCTGGCCTTCTCTCTCATGTCCCTCCTACATACAATGTGCATCGGGCTGGATCGCTTGGTCAACGTGGTGCTCTTTACGCGCGCCAAGCAGATAGCTTCTCGGCGCAACATCGCGATTGCTGTAGCTCTCTGCTGGCTAGTGACTTTAGGAATCATGATGTGCTATCATTTTTTCGTTGTGGCTGGCGAGATGTATTACTTAGAGAAGGCTCTCCGCTGTATCGAGATTTTTAACGCAAGCAGCTGGCGGGTCTCTGTGGTCGTGTACTGCTTCATCTTCGTGCTGCCGAGCATCGTGATCGTTGCTTCGTACGTCGCCATCCTCAACTTCGTCAGGAAGAAGAGGAAGATTCTCCACGGGAACATGGGGGCGCGGGCTGCTCCCACCCGGACCCTCGCCACAAGTGTCACGAACGGCGGGTCAATGTCAGTTGCAGCTGGTTATTACAATAACACGCGGGACAGGGTGACTTTTGCACCTTCCGCTCTTCAAGAGGAGAAGAAACATGTGTCACAGTGTTCTTCTGTTTCGGAGGACCAGTCAACTCCTCTAACAGATATCCACAGGCACAGCATTGGTGATGCCGTGTACCAGTCATCGGTTACCATCAAAACTGTGGATGTGTTGCCTGGGCAGGAAGCATCATACGAGGTAGAGAAGGAACGGAATGGAGCGGCAAGCACTGGCTCTGCTGCAGGGGCCTCGACAGGGCACGAGCCTCAACGGGCCTCAACAAGTGACGACCGGAACGAGGAGGTCGCATGTCAATCTGGTCAACGAGAGAAAACGCGTAAGACACAAAGGAAGGTTCCACTTCAAACCAGATCTTCAAGTCTTGAATCAAACGTGAGGACGGTCGAGTCCACCCCGAGCCATGAGTGCGATCTCACCCAGCGCAGGGGGAGCGTCTGGCCGGCCATGCCGGGCCGCAAGAGGCTCAGCGAGATGGCCAAGAGTCTTGGCCGGGGCCGGGACCACGTGAGGCCCTCAAAGATCCGGAACGACCGCGACCTGAACCGTATGATGCTGGCCGTGTTCCTGGTGGTCTGGATCGGGTACATTCCGTATCCTCTCATTCGGTACGTGGACATCCCAACGCTAGGCATCGACGTCAGCAGTAACTTGTACATGGTGGTCACCGTGACGTCGTACATGGCCGGATGTTTGAACCCCGTCATCTATGGGTTCATGCACCGACGGTTCAAGGCTGCGTTCATTGAGATGCTAACCTTGGGAAAGTGTAAGTCGAGCAACAGGGTGGGCGTTAAAGGGCGTGACGGGAGCGTGTCTGGAACTGAAGGCTCGACGGTTGTTCAACTTGCAGAAGGAAGACGTGAGGAGGGGCTAGAGTCTGCTTCTCATAATAATGAAACCCACGAGGCAAAGACAAAAACTATTTAGCGTCCTGCTGTTTTAAGAACTAAGGGAAGAATGAGGCTCTTTTCCTCCCCCAGAAAGCCAGCAGGCTAATTTTTTCCCAAATGCCCACCGGTCTGTTATTGAAAATGCCTGCCTTCTTCATCCAAACGGCTGCCATGATTCCCGTCATGATCCCCCTTGAGAAAAAAAACCGAAGTCTGATAACAAAATGAAGCATGAAAATGATTTTGTGTGACCTGTTCTCAAAGGTCAATACCTCCCATTTTGAACGACAAGGACCACGGGAAAAAAATGATCAGAAAAATAATGATATTTGACTGTGTGCATAGCCTTCACTCTGTGTGGTGCCTTCAGTTTATTGTAAAAAAAAATAATAATAATGAACTTTGAAGTTTCTCAAATTTCTAAGCTTTACTAAAACTCGGTCTAAAAGGGAGTTTGTAAGAGTTACGCTTGTCTTCTGTTCCCAATTGTCATGGATTTTGTCTGAATGCGTCGAACAAACAAACGAAGGGGATTTAACTTGACGAAAAACGCGCCCCGTGACGAACGCACTTAGTTCACAGAACTATAAGCTGAATATATTGCAATCACATTGTACACAATGATGAAATTCGTATTGCATAATTCACACGTTTAGTTTCAAATATGTTTATTTGAAAAAAATGTTGTTGGCTGTTATTGTCGTACATAAATTACATGGTAGGCTATAAAACGGATTTGATTATTAGAATAAATAAGTATGAAGAACTCAGCAAAAAATATTCAGAACAAATCGAGGGACAAGAACTATTTTACATTTTGTTTTATAGCACATCGTACAGAAAGTGAACTAGTAAATGAGATAAATATGTCAATTATAAAAAAGAATAGTTTTGAAACCATTTTTTGCACTTTTAAAGTATTGGGCAAGAAATTAATTTAATGGAATTTAGGGTCGAGTCTGACGTGAGGTTTACTTCAGCCCGCTCAATATTTTCTTGCGTGAGACGAGAGCTGCAGCAAAGATTAGGGCGCCACCAACGATCAACGTCGACCAGGGTTTCTTTAAAACGGATGCCACAATCCTTTGTAAAAAAAAAGAAACAAAAAGAGGACATGAAGAGAGCACATTTGTATAAAACTCTGTATTTTATCACATAGGGTTTTGTGAATAAAAATTGAGGATTCGAAATTTTACATGGAGGCAGCCATTGTTTCATGTCAAATTTTAGAATTTGCAAAACCAGATGTAGATATGTACGCTACTATTCAATGTGGTCTGCGACAGTACATACAGTAGGTTTGAGCTTACGGTGGGTGATCAAAGTTTACAGAATTACTGCATATTATTGTTGATGTTTTTTATTGTAAATTTAGAGGCAACAATAAATAAAATATACCTGTAAAATATACCTGATATTCTATCATCTCTCGAGGCGTTCGAGCAGATTTTGTTTCGCACATACCTCTGAATCACAGTACGTTTACTTCTTCTTGCCTGGATTGCCTCTATATTGGTCCGGACCTGTCGTGGGAGATTTTAAAGAAAGGGTCGGTAGGGGTATTCGTGTTGTTCCAGTGCCACATTGCCAGTTCGGTGCCATTGATATCAGAAGAATAAATAAACTAGATCGGAAGCGCGTGCGCACGCACCATTCACTGTGTAGAGAATTTTCTTGTTGTGCATGGAATCAGAGGCAACGGGCGTAATTAAAATCTGAATTTTTGCCGCAAGCAGCTCAAGTAAAATCCTCTCGTACCGCTTGTCTTTTTGGCGGCGATTTCTACATTCAGGAAACATGAAATCGAGGTAAAAACTTAACCTTACATTTTAAAAAAATGAGGTAACTACACATTCGTTTCCAGACGAGCCTTGCAATAACAAATTTCATCTCCTAATAAATGACACGTGACTAATGGCGGCGCTCAGGCAAAACTCGCGTAATATAAGCGCCTCCGATCTAAGTATTATTGCATTAGGCCAACAAAAATTGTTTAATTGTCCTCGAACGCCCTCCCCTATTTTTCGGCCCGCGCCAAAACATTTTTGTTTCAATTTTTTTAATTTTATCCCAAAAGTCGAATTGATTTCGCTGGTTGATTCGTTCCAATCTTGTTTCCATGATCCATCTTTATTTTATTATTTGTAATGCACAAACACGACCCTACCTTTTACTCCAGAGTTTGAAAGTTCATATTCTAGTATCAGTGTGTGACTTCGCACAATAAATACTCGATGGAAATACACGCGGTACAGAAATACACAAATGCAGCGTGGCCACTCATCAAATTTCAAATTCCCAAGATTCATCCAGTAAAATTCCCAAGAATTCCCAAGGCGATGGGAAAACACTGTGCAAAGAGCATCGGAATAACCACTTTACGCATGTGCAATCCATATTTTTCCCACAAAAATTCCCAAGATCACATGTATAACGCACGAGGCTAAAATGTTATGAAAATCGCATTCTGAGAAATAAACTTATAAAAAAATAAAATCTCAAAATGTTTCTAATTATATTCTTTAATCACTATATATTTTAAATTTTTGTTACACAAACGATTAAATAATAAATATTCCAAAAAAAAAATGCATCGACTGAACGTGTATATATGCACAGGAAAAGCCAAGATGGCGTCTTTAATACACGCTCAGCATTAATTGCAAACTGGGTGTAAAAGTCTTGTTTGATTGTATGTGCAGTGTGGCTACCACATCGAAACTTTGTGAGGCTTTTTGGTCGAATGTTGAGCCAGCTCAAATACAGCTGAAACACACAAAGGTCGCGTCCACCAAAAAGTGGTCCATATAGTGACATTGAGCCCCAGGAGACAGTGTCAGCACTGGCAGCCTTAGGGCTACGGTATGTGTTGTTCGGACTGAGTGAAGGACCCGGCGGCCATCGCTGAAGAGGCAGCCGTATTACGTATATTAAACTGGTTATCGGCTTAACAACATTTGTGTGTTTGTTTTACTTTGTGTATGGTTTAAAGTTGGATTTCTGGGGAATGTAAAAAAAACTTTAAAACTTCCGCCCGCCCGCCCCCCACTGGCGAAGGGGTGTGGAGGACAACCAAACAATTTTGTTTGGCCTTATGGTCCACTGATCTTCATGTATGAAGGTTTTTATGTGGAAATCAGTGATATGGTCATGGAAACAAAAAAATGCTTGCACGCGCTACGTTGATCTATGGGTGTTAAACGGTTACATGTGCTGAACAGATGGCTACAGCACGCTCAACTTAAAACTTAATTTTAAGCCTTTAGCTCCACTTTCTTTGGCAAATATCATGCTTAGATCGACACGTCATGACCTCCTCATTTAAACCATTACTTCTGGTCGTTTGATTTTTCAGGTCATTCAATTTCTGTTGTTTCTGTTGACAAAACCTTACCACAGACATGTAACCCGCTTCGGCAACTATACCATCGTGTAGTTTGTTCAGCTCCCTCGTGTATCTCCGACGGCTTATCTGATGTTGTCCCAACTGCTCGTTCAGCTTCCTTATACTGGTTGCAACTGCGAACATGAACAGTGGGTGTATGTGTATAATCATAAGTTATTGCGTGGGATTGAGTTTTGCCTTAATGTGTTTTGCAAGTGGATAGGTGTCACTGTCAGTACGGTTGGTTCTACTTTTTTCCAATCTAGACCCATAGCTGCCATTTGTTAAAATATGATTTGTCCAGAAAACTGCAAAAAGGGGTATTATGTCGCTCTATGTGAAAACACACACAGGGCAGTTCTATGTGAAGCGGGCGAAAAAATCTTCACGTAAGTGATTTTTTGTTTTTGGTTTGTTGGCTTCTGTTATATCTATATTTTCAGAATTTATTTTCAGAAACATTAATATTGACAAATAAAGATGAAAAAATAAATGTTGATAAAAATTACTTCCATCTTATTTCTTTGCACTTTTTGTGTTTAAAGGCCCGTATCTCTAAACGCACTTCCGTTAAATTGGGACAATAGGAGTATACAAATGTCAAGATATCTCGAGAACACAACATGCCACAGGGGTCAAACCTACACCAAATTAAAGCTTAGGATGTGACAAATTCAACTATGTATGTAACTAATTTTTCAAATTTTGCGACATAATAGCCCTTTTTGCAGAGCCGGTCACATATATTATTTGTAAAAAATCTTAACCTTCTCATGAAGAAACTCTACCTTTTGGGAGTACTAATATGGCGGACGGAGGCTTCAAGTCGAACACCCGATGCGCTATCCAGTTTACAATACATAGAGGTCAGAGGTGACTATTGAAATCAATTTTGTGTTTAAAATTACGAAGCTGTACCCACCCAGGCCATTAGCCTTTTAGAGGTACAGGTATGGTGGACACAATAGGAGGGCGCTGTTTGATTTGGGTAAACCTTTTGTATGGCACAAAAGGTTTACCCAAATCAAATAGCGCCCTCCTATTGTGTCCGCCATACCTCTAATAAGGCTAATGCGGAAGGATGGAGTCAAGGACGATGACCTCAGTGAAGTCACCAAAAGTAATGCTGACGCTTGCCTACCTATTTTGCGATGCATTGCGAGGTCCCGTGGTTCCTGGTCTTGCTGCCTGTGAACTGTACCCGGGGTTCAGTGTTGGACAAAAAGGCGATACAATTTGTGGATTTAAAGAACAAATTACAACCAAACGACCCCTTCCACCTCTGACAAATCCTAGCTGGCTCTGCCGCTGGCTTTGCAAGTGCAGTGACGCAATCCGAAATCCAGTTTTTTTTTTTCGAGGGGGGAGCGAAATCCAGAGCCCAACAACATTCTGAAAAGGTAACCCCTCAACTTTTTTTTCAAGAACAATATTTTCAAAAGTTTGGTCGGGAAGGAGGAAGGGGAGATACAAAAAGTTCAAAATTGAAACAAATGTCTGGTGGGGAGTTTCCCGTGCGCCCCCCCCCCCCCCCCCCCCCCCCACCCCACCCCCTCCGATGCACCACTTTTCGAGGATTATTACATACAAAAAAGAAACCGGATGCAGTATCGGGCCAACATAATTGTTTGTTCAAAGATTGATACTATCCCCGATAATAATATACATCGATACAACAGCGCCGGAACACTTTTGAAAGTGGGAGGAGGGGGTGCAAAAGTAGCGCCGGTGCCGACCGGCCATTTTCTATATTTTGTATGCGGAGCTGCCAAAAGTGGGTGGGCCATTTCCCCCAAGTGGAAAAAGTAGGAGAGCCAATGGACCTTTAGCCCCCACCCCCCGTTCCGCCGCCGTTGCCTCGATAACCTGGCGAAGAAAGAGACATTATAATTATGCAAGTTTTTCCCCAGTTGCTTGTAAACGGCCCCAAGATCAGTGACTTAGCCAGAGGGATCGAAGCGAGGGGAATTCACACCTCTAACTCACCCTGATTTTTTCTTCTGGCCCGCTCAATCACTCCCTCAAACGTTACACTTTCCCCACCGATGCAGCAGGCCTGGGTCAGGCAGTTCAACACGTCCACGGGATCGAAGATCTCACCGGACGGTTCGCTCTCAGGTCGACCGGCTAGCGCGTCGGACTCCCCGGGAAAGAGTCGCGTTGCTCGCCTCTTGTTCGCCATTCTTGGGAAATAGTGCAGTCAAAACTCTCGTCTTACAAAGTAAACTGCAGGAAAACCTAATTGACTCGGGCTTTGGGGACCAGCCCACTGGTAAATCACCCTTAATTTGCATTGAACACAGTGGCGTATCCAGCGGGGGGGGGGGGGGGGGGGGGGGGGACTTGGAAATAGTGTTTTTGCGACGATTTTAAGACGGTTCAGACGTTGTTTGCCCTCCCTGGCACAAAAAGCTGGATACGCTACTGATTGAACATCATAACAGTGACACACCCACACGAATTGGTTGGGGCTCGAAGGTTTAGAAGTAGGCTATAATAACCCGTTTCTATACTTGTGGGCATACTGACAGTGTTTACTGCTAATTTCCATAATTGTTGAGGCGACATTTCACTCAGAAAGACACGAAAGGGACTGGGAAACAGTGATAGAAAAGTAGTTTTTAATGATATTTTTAGAAAACAGAAAATAACGTTAAACAAAAAAGTTGTGTTTTTTATGAAACAATAATTTTCGAACTCACCGTTTGGTATACTATAGGCCTATGCAGAAAAAAATATGATAACGACGAAGCAATTGCAAGTTGACCAACAATTCGATGCAATGCTATAGCGAACGTTATTATGAAAATGGGCAACAATAACACCGTAGGCCTATTACTATACTATATTTTTGCTATTATTTTGTGACCACACTTTGTAAACAAAGACAAGGGTAGGGACGGCGATTGTGACGTCATAATACAAACGCTAACGCCTTGACGCATCTTGTAGTCACATTCATTTAACCACGCCCCTTAGACAACCCTATGGGTATTTTGTGTGGTAATTTTTGTTTGTCTCGAATTTTGCGCGTTCTACGTGGAATTATAATTGATGTGACTGGACAATAATTCACAAGCTGCGTCGACGGATTCGACCGCGATGAATTACCGGCAATATAATGAGGAGTAATTAGCTCTATGCTCATAGGTGACATACATTTTTGAATAACGGAGTCCGGAAATTCCCCCTCCACGTCGCGCCCCAAGAATTTCGGAATTATAACTCCCATAATTATAGAAGCTGATTAGTTTGACCACATTAAACAATGGCATTGTCATCTTTTTTCCTTTGTCGAAAATCACTTTTATCCTTCCTCCATGGCGATATCAAATCGATCACGACAAAATTCACTCCGTTGATCTTGAAGTGCGCCCTCTATCAATACCGCCGCTGCAAAAAAAAGAGACAAGATGGCGGCGCCTGGGCAGAGTTTGTCAAGACACCTCAAGTTTTTGAGAATAAAAACATCTCAGTTACTAAGCTGTCTGCGGACAAACTCTATGCCGAGAACTACACAAGGTAGGGAAGGTTATCTTAAAACGGGATTAAGTCAGAATTTATAACACCAGGACAACATTAACACTGATTAAGTTTGCCAAAAAATGCGTCCCAGTTTCCGGACAATGCGTTATGATTGGGTACCCACCCGTAAACAGCACCCTGCGGATGTTGATTGTGTAGTGTAGGGCCCTGTTCCCTATAATAAGGGAACACAAATCCACTTTTAGGGTATTGGAATTGCCAAACTAGTTAGCGACATTACAAACCAACAGGTATGTCGTAGATTAGGGCAGGGTTTTAGTTTTTGAGGGAAGTTTTGGGGTAAAGCGGCGATGAGGACGACAAAACGCAATGCGAAAACAAAGATGGCGATCACCGCGACGTACAGTAAACACGCAAAACCGCATTGATTCGAATGGCAACTGCCGTAAAGCGCGTAAGAAAATTTTCTACCACATTTTCTACCACAATAAACTTCAAAATTACAAAAAACGATGTCAATAGAATTAAGAGAAGTCTGCTTTAGGTTGAAAAAGTCATTTTGGAATGAGAAAAAATACCATTGACTCTAATTTGATCGAAACTAAAGAGGGGCCCTACACTACACAATCGCCCTGCGGATACTCCTTCGTCGAATCCTGGGCCCTGACACAGAAGTGGGTAAAAGCTTTCGACTTTTGAC
The DNA here is from genome assembly GCA_037893225.1 of Hippasteria phrygiana. NCBI lineage: Eukaryota > Metazoa > Echinodermata > Asteroidea > Valvatida > Goniasteridae > Hippasteria > Hippasteria phrygiana. The sequence continues at coordinate 96,100 of JAZGUH010000553.1, forward strand.
CGCTACGGCGCTAGCATCCGCTACGTTTTATAAGCTGACAATTCACCTGTAGGTTCACTACTCACGCGTAAGACTCCCTGCAAGTTGATATTCGCAGATGATTTGCCATTCCCCTGAAAAAAAAAAAAAAAAATTGCCACCATAAGACTGTGCATTTTCAGGACTTCCACGAATTCTCAACGGTCGCGCTATTGACCCCGACTCCTTTACGTGTGAAGCAGGAGCTGTGCGTATGTCACTCAAAGTGTTCACAACAGCTGTTTGCTGAAATACTGACAGCGATCAGCAAACAGCCGTTGGATATCGAGCCCCGAGGCGCGCGCAGTGCCGCTGGCCGATAATCGATCGGAAAACATCGTTCATGTTCAAAAATCTGCTCCATTACTTTGTACACAGCTGGTTTGTGCATGCACCGAAGTTGCACGAAAAATTCACTTTTTTCAGGTTTAACTTGAGCATTTTCTCATTTTGAGGGGATCACAAGCTGCATGAATTACTAGTACTCTGCCGGTAAGGTGAGTGTTTGGTTGATGTATTCAGGGAAACGGAAGATATTGGATCATATCGCCAAAAAACAACACGCCGCTGAAAACCCAATACGAGTGTTTCCAGCTCTAAATGGCGAATCTCTCATGTCATGAGCCTAGAGCTGGAATTTTCAAGCTAGTACCTGTCTAGTACCCTGACTCCTTTACGTGTATTAAAAGCAGGAGCTGTGCGTATGTCACTCAAAGTGTTCACATCCATGTTGATTTGACATGTGTTTTTCTGTTTGCATACCATTCACTAGCATTTGTAAAATGTAATAAATTGAAAAGAAATTGAACAATGCCCAAATTTCTAATCCGAGTTGGAGGACTTGAGATTATTTGAAGTAGGGTTGGAGCTGTCAGTGGCATGTAATCTCAGCCCATCCAAGTGTATTTCTATTTACTTTTTTCATATGCAGTGATCCAGCGTGGTATGGCAGGTCAAGAAAAGGCCAGAAAGTTTTTCGTCTCTCCATCCCGTTACAATGACAGGAGGTTTCTCAAGGCAATGGTATGTGTTTCCGTAGAATGCAGAATACTGCAGGAAAAAAGGGTGAATTGTATTTGTGTTGGTTTGGTCCTGCCTGCAGTCCTGACCCGACCACACATATATGTTACTCTATGGAGTGCAGTGGAGCATGACATTCACCGTTTCTTCATGAGGTCTTTTTTCCTATTGTTATACAGTAGAACTTCGCCATAACAAACACTGCTATTGTTGGTTTTCAATCCACACCATTATTCATAGTGAACACTTTTGGTGGGTCCCGTGATGTTTGCTATAAAGGCGTTCTACTGTACTCGCGTAAAAATATGGTGTTTTTTTTCATTTCTTGTGCAGTTGCTATCAGTCTGTCATTGAAACAAATGAAGTTACCCTTTGTTTTATTTTTAGTATTATATAACTGATACTTTGGTTTATTCTTCACCATCGTGTCAACAGAGATACTACGTTCTGCTGGGAGCGGTGCCATGTGCTATAGGAATGACATTTGTCAATGTGTTCATAGGTAAGGATTGCAAAATTATATTCTATGTGAGATCATCAAAACAAATTTGGAAGTTTTGAGTTTAAGCCAATAATTCAAATAGAGAGTGTTGTCAAACTTTCTCATTTACATCAAGCGAAAGTTGTCCATTTCATCAAAATCAAAACGGGAGAAATATTTGTGATGTGTTGCACATTGTTTTTTGTTGTATACCCGTTCAGGTCTCTTTTTATTTAATGATTATTTGGTTATGATTTCATTTGATCTTATTTTCTATATGTTTAGACATTTTTATACACTTTTTATCCTTTTAAATTACTAGTTTTGTTTTATTTCTTATCTTCTTTGTAATTCTATGTCCAGGGCCCCGTGGAAGACCACATCTATGTGAACGGGCTACCCTGATAAAAGATCAGAAATAAATAAATGAATAAGGTTTTGAAAATAATGATCGATGCAGGTGTTAACATATTTTTTAACGTAAAAAAAACACCAAGGGAAGCTGACCAGGTAATTTTGAATGAATTTTCAAAGTGAACAAAGAAAACTGACAGAAGCGGAAGTTTAACCGGTAACCACAGGAATACGGTACTGGCGCTCTACCGATCTGAGATATCTGAGATAACTCAGTTGGTTGAGCACCAGTGCGGTATTCCAGAGGTCACAGGTTCAAATCCCGCTCCTGTTCCCTTTGAAAAAAAGTTTGTGTTTTTTTTATTGAATTACTGTTTGCTGATTTGTTTCCGTTGTTTTCGGATTGTTGCCTGGTTGTTTATCAACTGTCTTCTTTGATTTTTCCATGATTTTTCCACGATTTTCCCTGTTTGGTCCGGGAATTTCCGTGATGCTTCCTTATCTATCCTCTGATTTTCCCATTTCTCCTTGATGCAGGACCAGCTGAGTTAGCAGAGATCCCTGAGGGATATGAACCCAAGGAATACGAGTACCATCAGGTGGGATTTGCTATTCCTTCTCGGGCCTTGTTACATTCTTGTAGTGGAATGCGGAAAATTCTGTAAATGGCTTCAAGTAATAATGAGAAATATTGCTTTTGATGAATATTTGGCATCTAGCTGTTATTGATGGGATGCTGGTATGGCATCCGAGCTTAAATGCAAACAATAGGCACCACACTGAATAGAGTGGTCCTATTCATCGCGCTTGGAGCCCCCTTTTGTGTGAATGTAAGCTTTGTTTGAAAAAGCTCCATCTCTTCACTTACTTTCCAATTTCAAGAACAATATAGTTGAAAAATGAATAGATTGAGTAAGCGCAGGAATGTGCCTATAGATGTCAACCAGCCAGGTGGTCTTTTTAAACCAGGGCTATGGTCTTCGTCTGGATTCAAGCGGTTGATAAGTGAAACTTGGAAAAAAATATATACACTGTTTGAAAAGTATGGAAGTGTTTTCACTCGTGTTTTCTCTGGATTGGTCAGGGTGTACACTGGCCTAAAGTTTGCTGTGACTTTATACTTGGAAAAAGTCGAGTTTGGGAGAAGCAATTGGCCACCTTATTTCCTAAGAATTTTCAAAGGAATTTAATTGTCGACAGCACGGTCCAACTTTATAATGCTACTTTTTTGTTTTGTTCCCACAGCACCCTATTACGCGCTTCGTCGTCAGACACTTCATCAACACGCCCCAGCAAGAGTACGAGAAGATGGCACACTTCATCGCCATTGAGCAGGAGAAACTCGAGGCCAGGTGAGGGCGCTGTTCATGATGATCAGTCCAAAGTCACGAGTTGCCTAGTATTTAACGAAATGAGGTTGGAATTTTGCAACATATTTATGCAAAACATGATGCGTGCACATACTGCCAAGCACACTTGGTCTACAGGTCAATCAAGGTCAATAGTCTATCTATCAATTGCTCAAATTTGTCTCCATATTTTTTTTGTTTCGTTTTCAGGAAAGCCGAGAAGACAGTAAAGAGATTGATGAGGCAGCGAGGGGATGGTCATTGGTATTACTACCCGGTCGAATCGCCGGTGGATAGATACGAAGATGAAGAACTGAAGGATTAATGCCCGTGCAAGAGCAACTAAGAATACGTCAGACTTTGTAGGAAATTTGAATGACTTTGATAGACCTGCGTGTGATCTGCCCTTACAAAGTCAGAGTATGTGTGCGTGTATTGGACCCTCCCCCCCCCCCCCCCCCCCCCCCCCGAAAAAAAGGTTCCAAAGATCAAAAGGAGTAAGTTTGGTTTTGGATTTAACTAAACAAATCTAGCATTTTATGGAAACCGAAGTACAAGCCCCCAAAAAATGTTTTTAATTTTTAGAGGTGTAGAGGTCAGTTGATAGTGCACAGGTACATCGGAACACTTTTGAAGAGTGGGGGGGGGGGGGCTGCTGCCCTTTTCTGTTTTTCTTGTGAAGAACTGCCAAAGGGCGGGGGGGGGGGGGGGATTTCCTCCAAGTGGAAAAAGTGGGGGACCAATGGCCCCCCCGGCCTCTCCCTGTTCCGCTGCCAGTGGTAGTGCACTGGTACAGTTTTCGGGAAGTTGAAGGTCATTTTCTGGTCTGCTTTGGTTTGTTTTACGATATTGTTTGATGAAGATATCCTCGTTGAGAGATCCCACAATGCTGGAGCCAAGAAATCCAAAAACTGTTTTGTCCAAAGATGCTGAGAACAGGTTACACATGTACCACCACCTGTTACAAGTAGAAAACAAATTATGTGTTCAGCAAAAACCCCGACTTTTATTGATATTTGTCACAAATGGTTCGATCCAGTTAAAGAGAATGAAATACCGAGTCGGACTTTTTTCCATATTCTTCTTTTTGTGTGTGATGGCAAAGGTCTTATTTTATTCTCTGATTTTTTTTGCAGTTATATTTGTCAGACATTTGGCGAAATTCATATATTTGCCCATTCTGGTAGTGGAGAGAATAAAGCAACAAATACTGGGGGTAAATGGCCAGTAGGGCTGTCCCGAATATTCAAATATTCAAATATTCGATCATTCGATCGTCAACCAAATATTCGAATACCTTTTTTGCCGGTTTGAATATTCGAAAACAATATATGCACGTACAGATACTGACTCTCATACTATTTTAATAGAAAAATTACAGGGCTTATTAGTGTCAAACTCCGCATTTTGTCAACGGTAACTTTTTGTGGATGGAGGTTTATTGTTCCCGTCAGTAAAACCCTTGATACTGATAAAATAATTAATGCAAAAACACAGTAATTGTGCAAATAAAACAACGGCGTGCTTTGCGTGCAACTTTTTACCAATTTTTACTTGATTGGCGAGTATCGAATATTCAAATTTTCGGTCAAACCCAGTTTCGGATAATGGAATACTAAATTAATCGAAAATGAACAGCCCTAATGGCCTGGACATCACATATTGCAGGTCAGGTTCATGGATGTTGGAAACAAGTTGCCTGCGTGAGCCATGGACAACATTTCAGACCGTTGACAAGTTATTTTTCAAGTTTACAAAAAAGTTGTGTATACCATCTCTCTGTGATCATACCCTTTCTCTGTAAATAATACTTTGCGTTAAATGTGCCCATCGGTGGGAGACTTCTGAGATGCTAGTTCTGAGCATGTGCACGACTGGTGAGAACAACGGAAAAGGACCGGTATGTCTGCTGCCACCAGTGTCTCAAAAGTGCACCAACTCCCACCCGGACCGCCTCTGTCTCAATGTTTCCAGAGAGTTGGAACTTCAATTATGTACACATGCAGTGGCTCGTGACACATAATATGATGGCACTGTTACTTTGGCAGTACATTCAAATGTGATCCAACCAAACAAAATGAGTCACAAGTCGCCAGAGCTTCTTTTGAGTTACAGGCCCTTAAACACGACTTTATACAGTGGAAATCAATAGGAACTGTCAAGGTGGGGACAATTGAAGAATGCAATCTGCAGTATACACACACATGTACATTTGTATTTTATAGAGATATGGAAGTTGACTTGCATGCCATTGGAATGTATGTAAACAGCAAGCCCCTGATAGTCGAGAGGTCTAATAAGCAGTTTTGCTAGCAGGAAACCAGCTAAAAAGCATTATGTTTACTGGACATATTCGCAGGTCCCAATTCTAGCTAAGCGGATTTTTTTTAGCAAATTGTAATCTCCAGCTTATTGGTTTTCCTTTGTATAAGGAGGGTTTTGGATTCTGATGTAGTTATGTTTGCATAAATGCAAAACGTTGAAAGTTCACAGAAGTTTTATTTCTTGACGTGTGTTTTTACCTTGTTACTTGTTGTCCACATGTAGAATAGCTTTCCCATAACAAATCACATATTTCAGTTAAAGATGCTATCGGTGAAAATAAATGTTCAAATTGAATTGATAGTTTGTTAGCATTAGATAAGTTCTGATAATTCCAATAAGACACATTTCACGCACTAACAAAATCGATTGAAGATAAATAACATGGTTAGTATTTTTGTCTCGCCTGAACGAAGTTCAGAAAGAGACCATGCAATCACTGTTTCTGTACGTATTACGTAGTCCGTAGACGTGTCATTTTGGTTAGTTTCGACAAATTGGTCTTATACGCAAAGTTGAAGTCCAATTGGAATCAAACTTATGTCATGCATTTAATATTGCAAACTTTATATGATGCTTGTGTCAAAGGTTATTTGAAGTCAAGTTGTAAAATAGGCTGGAATTGTAAAATTGGTCTTATATGCAAAGTTGAAGTCCAATTGCAATCAAAATTGGATCATGCATTCAATAGTGCAACCTTTATATGATGCTTTTGTCAAAGGTCATGTCAGGTCAAGTTGTAAGAGGCTGGAATTGTCCAGCTTGTCTCATTTGAAAACTGGAAGTCCAATTTGAATCAAACTTGGGTCATGCATGCACTATATTGTAACCTTTATATGATGGTCGGGTCAAAGGTCAAGTACTCAGGGCAAAGGGCATGTCAGGTCAGTTGTAAAATTGGTCATTGTGCTATTGTGCCGATTGAGGTGTCCAAATGTAACAGAGAACATGATTAATGCTTAAGCAGGCGAGACGTGTGGTTCGAGAACCACCTTGTTGTAATTAATGGTTGTAATAAGTGATTGTATTTTCGTTAAAAAGTAAAGTTTCCGAGTCCATTATTCGTTTCTGGGAGAATTAATTGGACTGAAATGTTCAGCCCGGCAGAGCCACGGACATTGTACATGAGCTTTAAAGTTTGGACTGGAAAAGAATCAATGATTTCTGCAGACCGAGATAAGTTTAATTATAAAATGCGCAAGATCTACGATGATAAAACGCGCATCGTACCTTTTCCATCTCTTTCAAATTCAAATCTTATCTCTATTTCAATTATCAAGACAATTCAGGGTACCTTTTATTCCACCATTGGTTGTTCCTTGCTCAAAATAAGAAGTGCCTTGCTGCTGGCAACAACCCATCTACTTGCGCTGCCTCACCCCTGGACGTCGGGATTTTTATGCCCAAGGGTGGGGAGTTAAATTTGGGCTTTAATACTTTGGGGGAAATTTAAAAATCGGCCTTTTACTTTTGTATAGGAGAATCGTGCCCCACATTGGGGGTGGTGCAGCGGGAGTGGAACCATTGATATTACCATGGAGGAATAAAAGATACAAGTGTTCAATCCCCCTCCCCCTTATCTTCCAAAAATATCTGTCAATCATAGACAATTCTTTTAACGAACATACCCCAACCATACGGGATGTAACACAAAAGATAATTTGCATAAAACACCGGGCTAACGGAAGACAATTCCCGCCCCTATTTCATGTGTAGAGCGCCACCTTACGATCACTGTGTATTCTAAAAATTCATAATATGTACGATTATTATTAATTAGATATAATGGCTAGGGGACCTACCTGGCAACCGTATACGCAATATTTGCTCATAAATGCAGTTTGGCTGAGGTGACCAACAGATAAATACCGATACAAAAACGGGCATTGCATTGACATGCACTGCTTACAGTATTTTCGGTTAATAGGCGTATGTCAGCATTTTTAGACAAACAAGTAGGCCCAAGGGCAAGATGTCTTGGATAAATATTGGGATAATTATGAATTTTTCAACATTTCATATTTTTCCGAAATTATTGAAAAATTGCAATATTTCTATACTTCTATTTATTACTCTCTAAAAGGGTTTTTAGCATTCCTATGATGTTTCTGGATTCACAAGGAGCAGCAGGAGAATATTTCTGAAATAAATATTTTCCCTCTATAAAATGGTTTCTGATTTTCCTAAATGTCTCTGGAATCAATTTCAGGCGATTTTGGAAAATGTCATTTTTGGGCCAAAAATCGACAAAAATGGAAAGGGGTACGTACCCCTTACAATTTGTTTTTAATTAAAAAAATATATTTCCCTGAGAACTGCATTAGAGGTAGGGCACACAATGGAGACGTCAGCCGTGTAATTACAGATGTCTTGGATTATAATTGAATTATAATTTCATATTTTTCCAAAATTATTGAAAAAATGCAATATTTCTCCAAAATTATAGTTCTATTAAATCTCTTAATGGAATTTTAGCATTGCTACATGTTTCTGGAATCAATTTCAGACGATTTTGGGCAATTTCATTTGGGACTAAAATTAACAAAAAAATGGAGCATCAGTAAAATATTTCTGAAATACATGCTTTTACTATAAAATAGCTTCTGATTTTCCTAAATGACTGGAATCAATTTCAGGCGATTTTGGAAAATGTAATTTTGAGCCAAAATCGACAAATATGTCAAGGGGTTACCCCTTGCAATTTTCAAATAAAAACAATATATATTTCCCTTGAAAAGTGCAGTAGAGGTAGGGCACACAATGGAGACGTCAGCCGTTTAATTACAGATGTCTTGGATTATAATTGGAATAATATAATTTTTTCTAAATTTCATATTTTTCCAAAATTATTGAAAAATTGCAATATTTCTCCAAAATTATAGTTTCTATTAAATCTCTAAATGGAATTTTAGCATCGCTACATGTTTCTGGAATCAATTTCAGACGATTTTGGGCAATTTCATTTGGGACTAAAATCCACAAAAAAATGGAGCATCAGTAGAATATTTCTGAAATACATGCTTTTACTATAAAATAGCTTCTGATTTTCCTAAATGACTCTGGAATCAATTTCAGGCGATTTTGGAAAAGGTATTTTTGGGCCAAAATCGACAAAATGGCAAGGGGTTACCCCTTGCAATTCTTTTAAAATAAACAAATACATTAATATTGGAATAATTGTAATTTGTCTAAATTTAATATTTTCCAAAATCATTGAAAATTTGCAATATTTCTCCAAAATTATACTTTTATTACTCTCTAAAAGGTTTCTAGCATTCCTACATGATTCTGGAATCAATTTCTTACGATGTTGGAAAATGCCATTTGGGGGCCAAAATCGACAAAAATGGCAAGGGGTTACCCCTTACAATTTTTTTTTTAAATACAAAAATATATTTTTCCCTGGAAAAGTGCAGTAGAGGTAGGGCACACAATGGAGACGTCAGCCGTGTAATTACAGATGTCTTGGATAATAATTGGAATAATATAATTTTTTTCAAAATTTCATATTTTCCAAAATTATTGAAAAATTGCAATATTTCTCCAAAATTATAGTTTCTATTAAATCTCTAAATGGAATTTTAGCATCGCTACATGTTTCTGGAATCAATTTCAGACGATTTTGGGCAATTTCATTTGGGACTAAAATCCACAAAAAAATGGAGCATCAGTAGAATATTTCTGAAATACATGCTTTTACTATAAAATAGCTTCTGATTTTCCTAAATGACTCTGGAATCAATTTCAGGCGATTTTGGAAAAGGTATTTTTGAGCCAAAATCGACAAAATGGCAAGGGGTTACCCCTTGCAATTCTTTTAAAATAAACAAATACATTAATATTGGAATAATTGTAATTTGTCTAAATTTAATATTTTCCAAAATCATTGAAAATTTGCAATATTTCTCCAAAATTATACTTTTATTACTCTCTAAAAGGTTTCTAGCATTCCTACATGATTCTGGAATCAATTTCTTACGATGTTGGAAAATGCCATTTGGGGGCCAAAATCGACAAAAATGGCAAGGGGTTACCCCTTACAATTTTTTTTTTAAATACAAAAATATATTTTTCCCTGGAAAAGTGCAGTAGAGGTAGGGCACACAATGGAGACGTCAGCCGTGTAATTACAGATGTCTTGGATAATAATTGGAATAATATAATTTTTTTCAAAATTTCATATTTTCCAAAATTATTGAAAAATTTCAATATTTCTCAAAAATTATAGTTTCTATTAAATCTCTAAATGGAATTTTAGCATTGCTACATGTTTCTGGAATCAATTTCAGACGATTTTGGGCAATTTCATTTGGGACTAAAATCGACAAAAAAATGGAGCATCAGTAGAATATTTCTGAAATACATGCTTTTACTATAAAATAGCTTCTTATTTTCCTAAATGACTCTGGAATCAATTTCAGGCGATTTTGGAAAAGGTAATTTTGAGCCAAAATCGACAAATATGTCAAGGGGTTAGCCCTTGCAATTTTTAAATAAACAAAATATATATTTCCCTGAAAAGTGCAGTAGAGGTAGGGCACACAATGGAGACGTCAGCCGTGTAATTACAGATGTCTTGGATTATAATTGGAATAATATAATTTTTTGCTAAATTTCATATTTTTCCAAAATTATTGAAAAATTGCAATATTTCTCCAAAATTATAGTTTCTATTAAATCTCTAAATGGAATTTTAGCATCGCTACATGTTTCTGGAATCAATTTCAGACGATTTTGGGCAATTTCATTTGGGACTAAAATCCACAAAAAAATGGAGCATCAGTAGAATATTTCTGAAATACATGCTTTTACTATAAAATAGCTTCTGATTTTCCTAATTGACTCTGGAATCAATTTTAGGCGATTTTGGAAAAGGTATTTTTGGGCCAAAATCGACAAAATGGCAAGGGGTTACCCCTTGCAATTCTTTTAAAATAAACAAATACATTAATATTGGAATAATTGTAATTTGTCTAAATTTAATATTTTCCAAAATCATTGAAAATTTGCAATATTTCTCCAAAATTATACTTTTATTACTCTCTAAAAGGTTTCTAGCATTCCTACATGATTCTGGAATCAATTTCTTACGATGTTGGAAAATGCCATTTGGGGGCCAAAATCGACAAAAATGGCAATTTATTTTTTAAATACAAAAATATATTTTTCTCTGGAAAAGTGCAGTAGAGGTAGGGCACACAATGGAGACGTCAGCCGTGTAATTACAGATGTCTTGGATAATAATTGGAATAATAAAATTGTTTTCAAAATTTTCATATTTTCCAAAATTATTGAAAAATTTCAATATTTCTCCAAAATTATAGTTTCTATTAAATCTCTAAATGGAATTTTAGCATTGCTACATGTTTCTGGAATCAATTTCAGACGATTTTGGGCAATTTCATTTGGGACTAAAATCGACAAAAAAATGGAGCATCAGTAGAATATTTCTGAAATACATGCTTTTACTATAAAATAGCTTCTTATTTTCCTAAATGACTCTGGAATCAATTTCAGGCGATTTTGGAAAAGGTAATTTTGAGCCAAAATCGACAAATATGTCAAGGAGATAGCCCTTGCAATTTTTAAATAAACAAAATATATATTTCCCTGAAAAGTGCAGTAGAGGTAGGGCACACAATGGAGACGTCAGCCGTGTAATTACAGATGTCTTGGATTATAATTGGAATAATATAATTTTTTTCAAAATTTCATATTTTTCCAAAATTATTGAAAAATTGCAATATTTCTCCAAAATTATAGTTTCTATTAAATCTCTAAATGGAATTTTAGCATCGTTACATGTTTCTGAAATCAATTTCAGACGATTTTGGGCAATTTCATTTGGGACTAAAATCGACAAAAAAATGGAGCATCAGTAGAATATTTCTGAAATACATGCTTTTACTATAAAATAGCTTCTGATTTTCCTAATTGACTCTGGAATCAATTTCAGGCGATTTTGGAAAATGTCATTTTTGGGCCAAAATCGAGTACCCAAAAGGAGAACCCCTTGCATTTTTTCAACAAATTTCTTTCCAAGAAAACTGTAGGAAAAACAGAGCATAATGAGGACTTCAGCCGTGTAATTACAGATGTCTTGGATTAATATTGGGATAATTATGATTTTCTTTTTACGAATTAGCCTTTTTTCGGGGGGGGGGGGGGTGGTCTGTAACAAAGAATGCTACACGTAAATGGATACAAGTACAAAATACATTTATTGTTATTCCTCGGACTGTAACATGCGTACATGAATTGGTACATTTAAGTCGGAGTTTCAAACGAAACTTGGCAATTATTACCACAACACATAGTAGTAGGCCTAGCCTACACAATGTATTTATCTACCAATACCGAGGCCATTAAATCAAAGACAGACGTTTCGTTTTACCGCCAAGATATCATTACAATGTCGTCGTAAAATTCTTTACAATACGTTCTGATATTTGGCGGTCATAAACAGCCATAACCAAGGATTGGTTCGCGGGTTGTTTCATCGGTGAATTTCTTTGGGAATTTTTAATTGGCGAGAATTACGCACCATAATGAAATCCTCAAAATGATTAACCAAAGAGACACAACAGAACCAGTTTTCGGTTATTACCGCCAAAACGCACCCCTGGTTAATAAAACAAAAATGAAAGCGTGCATCTCTGGTTACAAGAGATGTCCAGAAATCGCTTGACAAAGAGGGAAGGTAATTTATATTATACCTAACTGTACTAATTGATTCATACGAATAGTTGCATCGCAACCGAAAGCATCTCGAACAAAAACCTGATATCATTCTGGGCCAAAGTTCATGGAGCTGCTTGACACCAAATCTTGCCGAGTAAAATGTCCTGCCAAGACGAGAGAGCCGGTGGTAAGCAACGTTATGTGCTTACCTACTCCATGAAATCGGTGTGTAGTTGCTAAAATACCTAAAAGCTAGCTAAGACCCTTTCATATTTTAGTGCCAGCAGTTATCAAATATCTACTTCAACTTAAAAAAAAAAAAAAAAATTGTGGAAGATAAAGAAATGTACTCTGGATATAAAAGTACCAAGACTATAGAAGACATCTTGATAGTGGATCTAATTTATGAATTGTTTCCCCACCCCTCTCACCACGCTGTCCCACACCAATATGGGACTTGTTTCGAAAGTAACCAAACTCCAACACTGCAGGAGAACCATTCAAAGGTATATGGACGATGTTAATGTCCACCTCATACAAGACCAGTGGGTGCAGAATAGGTGCATCACACTGTCAAAATACAATGTACTACACAAACTTCCAATGCACGGAAAATTTATCTTCATTTGATGGTTCAAGTTTTTTATGAGATCTACATTTGAATTCTCTATTAGGAAAACACACTACCAACAAAAGAACTACATCCAAGCTGTAAACAAAGCTAACATGAGTGAAAGTGCCACTATCTCTTCATTTCAAATGCAATATACGTCATTATTTATAGTAAGAAAACAATCAAATGAATACAAACTATTTAATCAAGGTACTGTACACATTTAGTTGAAACTGTGCAAAACATACATGAAATATTGAATACAAATACAGAATACAGTGTTAGAAAACTTTACGATTAATGACAAAACTGATTCTTATACTTCAACATTATTTTTCTGTCTGGTATATGAATACCATTTGAAGGTTTTTGCTTGTTAAATTTTTTTTTTTTTAATACATTTATACGATAACTTTTCAAAAACCCAGACTTGCATAACACTAATAATTCCAGGAAATGCCTTGAAAATTTTGATTTTTAATGGTCTGCATGCCTTGAAGTAAACTTATACGAGCCATATTTACAACATGGCCATTACAACCAATTTTGTGTTCTTATATCCCCCCCCCCCCCCAACACACCCACTGCATGCTACACAGCACATTCTAACTTGCTCTCACACTCATGAAACTATTGTTGCAAAATGGCACTCCATACAATGGGAATCCTGATTTGTTTTTCTCTAATGAACTAGTGCAACATGTAGCCTAGGTTAACTGCATTTGCGTCAATCCGATTGTTCTATGGCACACCTAGCCCACAAAAACTTCCGGCTCCAAAACTTCAGCAAAAATGTTGCACCATTGTACATTGTATACTATGAACACTGGCAGCCGATTAAAATCTTGACAATTCTACATATTTGCAGAGGGGAAATTTGATTAGACCAATGGAATCAACTATTTTCTTTAATTTTTACAGGCACTTGTGATAAGCAACAGCATTGCCTTGTGGCCGCCGTCACCTATTTTGCAAAAATATTGTCAAAATTACGACTTGTGCACACGTACAGACATATTAAGCAAGTAATGCAATAAATGTATTTGACACATGTACATGTGATATACACAATCCCTTTCAACATCACATGCCATTTCTTTTAAACTAATTTGAGGTAACCAATCACATGTCATTATCCTAAATATGATTTGAAATGTATTTTGAAACTTGTGTTTGTTGAAGCTATTATGAATAGCTTTTTTAAATAACTTTTTTTTGTGGCATCAGACACAAGTCACATAACTTATTTTTGAGTAATTGCAATCTATATGAAAAATCATCAAAACAAATCACGATTCCTGTTTTTGTCGAAATAATTAAAGCATATTTAATTCAAAATGCTTGGTATGCTTTTGTGTTGAGACCATTAAATGTGCACAATTTGACATTTTAGTCTGGCGGACTTCCGAAAAAAATAGTGTAAACAAGGTATTATTTTCCATTCTTAATGCTGAATTTACGGCTCTATTCGAAAACCAAAATGTGTTCACCATTACTAAAAAAAAGCTTACAATATATATTTTATTATGGAATGGAAATATCTCAATTTTCAAAATGTCCAACTTGTGTCTGATTTCACTTGCTGTGCAACATTTCTTTTTATCTTAAAAAATTAATTAGAAAAGGTACAGTTCTAATAACAGTTTAACAGTGCCTATGGCGTTACAGATTTTTTTGTTGCTATACAAAATCTATCCCTTCCACTCCATAAAAACAACATTCTAATCTCAAGCCTGATCAATGTTACTGTCTTGAAAAACAAAACCTATATTAGAAAAACAATGAAAACAATCTCAGAAAAGTCAACTAATTAATGCACATTTTTAGCAAATATTGAGACCCAATTATACATTTGTCAATTAAAATGAATACTTTTTATATTCTGCCCAGGTAGATATTTACATGCAACTTTGTTAAAGGACGGTATTAGTTCCTAAATCATCAAAATTGATGTGTTTTTTTTAAACAATTTTCTTCCCTAAAAGTAATTGAGAGAAGAAAAAATGCATCATGGAATGTCAAAAGTATCAGGACGTGTTAAAAATATTCCCTTCCTTCCATACTCAAAGCCAGTTCGGTATCTCAAAAGTCAAAGGTTATTCGGGATAAAATTGCTGACGTAATGTCACGCCATGTTATGCGAAAGCACATTATGATTGAATTTAACGCGTGCGCGTCGTGCGACCACCTTTTGTCTTCACACGTGCACGTTAGGTCACGCAGGTCATTCGGGATAAAATGTCATCGTGCACATGCGCAATTGAAATACCGAACTGGCTTATTGCCCAACCTAATTGATGTTGCTCCACACCTTTTCAACTCTCCTATAATGCCTGCTCAAAATCTGACCAATTCTTAACCTATTTCGGGGGAAAATTACTACGTACATGCATACGCTACTCAATCACAACACAGTGTTCTGGCCAGGTAAATAAATAGCGCTAGCACCCACTACACTTTCGGGAATAAGCACTACGCTTGAATCCTGCCACTACGCTTGAATCCTGCCCCTACGCTACCGCTACGCTAACAATTTAAGAGCAAGAGTATATTCTAAACAATTTCAAATGAACCAAATTTTTCCTAAATAATCTTAAAACTTTTGGTCAAAACAGTCAAGGGAAAAGTGGCCAGGAATTGCCGGCTCAGATTGCACCACAGAGCATTTAGAATCCAACATTTTTCAGGCCCCTTAAGCGGATCCCACGCATAAGGGCTTCGCGCTCTGCACTCGCATTGTCCATCCTTGAGCAAAATGCCCTTACGCTTTAATGTCACCCTGGCTAGAACACCGTGTATAGATATCTGTGTTATGTTCAAAGTTTGTTGATTTCGTTCTGGAGACACTCTACAAACGGGGTACAAGATTATGAAACCCTATGACCCCAACTTCACAGAGCTGCTAAGCACAGTACATTTTTACTGAGCAAGGTTACCAGCCAAAATATCATGTGATGTTTAATGCGTCCGACTGGTTCTCTGCCGACATTTCGGCTTTCATTTGCTAAACATCTTTACTGCTTAAGAGCTCTATGAACCCGGGTCCCTGAAAGCAACACATGCAAATTAACCAGGTCATTTGCATACGAGTCAGTCATTTGCATGAGCCACACATTTGCATACGAGCCAGGTTGTTTACATACAAACCCAATCACTTGCATGAGACCGAAAGCAAGCCCCCTGGTTTCAAACAAATGGTAATTAGTTGGGTCATCTGCATTTGACATTTGCATACAAAAAAGGTCATTTACATATCACCTTGAGGTAATTTCAGTGGTTATCAGGGGCCAATTTCATAAAGCTGTTAAGCACAAACATTTGCTTAGCATGCAAATGCTTCCTTGATAAAAACTGGATTACCAACCAGATTTCCATGTGTGGAATATTGCTTTTGACTGGCATTCAGCTGTTGTTTGCTTAGCATGAAAATTACATGGACTTTTGGCTGGTAACCAGTTTTTACTAAGCAAGACATTTTCATGCTAAGCAAATTGTTGTGCTTAACAGCTCTACGAAATTGGCCCCTGGTTGGTTAATAGGAACAGAGAACTGGTTTTACAAACAAAATGAACATGGAAATACTGCAGTGCAAAGTACGCACGTTTACAACATGCTGCTGGACATGAGCATTTCACAGAAATGGGTGCTAAGAATAGAATGCTCTAGAATATGTGTCTTAATTAACCTCTTGATTATGGATAACAGCCATAGCAGGGGTTTGAAAAAGACCACCTGGCTGGTTGACTTCTATAGGCACATTCCTGCGCATACTCAATGCATTCATGTTTCAAATGTATTGTTCTTGAATGGGAGTGTAGTGAACAGATGGAGCTTTTTCAAACAAAGCTTTCATTCACACGAAAGGGGAGGCTCCAAGTGTGATGAATAGGACCACTCTATTCAGTGTGGTGCCTATTGTTTGCGTTTACGCTTGGCTGCACAGCTGTTCTTGGAACACCAGCGCCCTGTCAATGACAGCTGGACACAAGTTGTTGAGTTTCTCAATTTCACCGTTTTGATGACATCAAGGTCATATTTTACACCAAAGGGCTTGTCCCGATCCAATTATCCTGATCAATATATGCAAACCCACAGCTTCCTTTGTCAGAATCTTTATCAGAAAAATAGTATTAAAAAAGAAATCTGACATCCAAATATATACATTTTGTATCAGAATTACAATTGTTGAAACTCGCCTATCCTCAGACATAGTACAAACGTGCTTTTGACGTGCTTACGAGAAGATCATCATCGAAGAATTTGGTTTCTATAATAACGCTCCCACTGTGTATGCAAAGATAACGGGAAAACAAACCATTAAATAATCATGAATATTCATTAATTAACTCGTGTAAGGCAGCAATTAATGGAATTCTTTTATTAAATTGAAATCATCTAATAGAATCTAGATAAAGGGTTACAATTAGAGGTGGTTTTGGCGACATTTCGAATTGCCAACCCTACCACCCTTACGGTTTTCCTGGGCCCAGATCTAAATAGAGGATAATTCTTCAACTGATTCCAGAAAAATTATCCCAGTTTACAGACCTATACCAGTGGCGGATCTACGGGGGGGGTTTTGGGGGTTTAAACCCCCCCCTTGGGCTGAAAAAAAAAAAAAAAAACCAATGTCGGGTGTCGAAAATTCGGCACGCTGGGGTGTGTAGGCCAATCACGTCAGGTAAACCCCCCCCCTTGGTTAAAACCTAGATCCGCCCCTGTATACACCCAGGCGGGGTAACTTCCAGTGTCTGTGAGACCAACTCACCTACCCCCTTTGAGTGTGAAAAGGTGGGTATAAATCAAACTTGTCCACAGGCCATTCAAATTTGGGGCACCTGTGGGGCAGAGGATATCTGGTGCTGTAGTGAAGACTCCCAGAATGTGGGTTCAAATCCCAACCGGCAATCATTTCACACCCCTGGTCCAAGAGCAGTACTCACTGCTCCTAACAACGAGTATTTCGGCACCTTACTAGCATAGACTTATTTGTTGCATGATCTCAAATCTTCCATTCCTAACTTGGAGGTGGGGTGGGGTGGGGGTGGGGGTGGGGTGGGGTTAACCGCTATAGTACTGAACCCCCCCTGCTTCAGTAATGGCACGGTCTCTCAATGCCATACACGTCACTTTTCATTATAAGTCAATTTTCTTCCCTGCGTGTGATTTCAATTTTCTCACACCCGAGTAGTTTCATAAAATGTCACTCGTCCCGCTAGCCAAGAAACACCGGGCTATGCCATCAGGGGACCATTCCCGAGTCTGAGAATCCGTATTTTATATGATCCATCACGTCGTCTCGGTACACACTGCACGTACAGCTTGTTCCACTGAGCGTTAACAATTACGTGCCCATCTGTACTTTAGGAGGCAGGTGAAGCAGTGTGGGAAGCAGAGCTAGGACTATAGAGTTTATTCCGTCACCCATGCATCAATGCCAAGCTTGGAACTTCAGAGGAAACGGAGGCAACTGGCCTATCGCGGCAGAATGGAGTGAATGCACGCTAGATATGAGATGTGCAATGTGGACCGTGGTTATAAAATGTTGCTTAATAGCAAATCTTCTTGCTCAGCGAAAAACAAGCCCAATTATCAAGGTATGAAGGACATCAAGCCCCATGGGTAGAGTATTAGAAACTGGGCTCTTCATCATAATCTATCAAAACTATGCCAAACAGGCATTGGATTTTGGTGGAATTTGGTCGATTTTGGTGGAATTTGGTCGATTTTCGTGGAATTTGGTAGGTTTTTGAGATATGGATACATTTGGGTGGTTGGGTGGTTTTGAGGGGTTTTGAGGGAGGTTGGGAGAGGGGGTTTTGAGGGAGGTTGGGAGAGGTGGTTTGGGGTGGTTTGGGGTGGTTTGGGGTGGTTTGGGGTGGTTTGGGGTGGTTTGGGGTGGTTTGGGGTGGTTTGGGGTGGTTTGGGGTGGTTTGGGGTGGTTTGGGGTGGTTTGGGTGGTTTGGGTGGTTTGGGTGGTTTGGGGTGGTTTGGGGTGGTTTGGGGTGGTTTGGGTGGTTTGGGGTGGTTTGGGGTGGTTTGGGGTGGTTTGGGTGGTTTGGGGTGGTTTGGGGTGGTTTGGGTGGTTTGGGGTGGTTTGGGGTGGTTTGGGGTGGTTTGGGGTGGTTTGGGGTGGTTTGGGGTGGTTTGGGTGGTTTGGGGTGGTTTGGGGTGGTTTGGGGGTTAAAGTGACTTACCTGAGTACATTTGCAGGCATCATTTGGTTCTCTGGAGCAGCTTCAATCAAGGATTGCCACGTGTTGGTTGAGTTGGGTATAACAAAGCCAAAGTCAAAATACCATTCTGTATAGACAAGCAAACAAAAGGTATGACCTCATGGCCCGCTGGTTTACTAATCTAAACTATATTCCTTTTGTTGGCTACAGTGAATTAAGATGTATTCTAAATATTTGCAGTGCCTAAAGCATTTCCTTAAACATGACATATCCTTCATCAGCCGTGGTCTAGTGCGAATGCTTAACCTTATGTTTTGGACCGCCCCGAAAGAGGACTTTATCTCCTGCATACATGTACCTAATCCAGCATTCTTATCAGATCTCTGTAAAGGATAATCCCCTCGGGCGCAGGTGCATTATGCCCTTAATTGTCCTTCATATCCGGATGTCTCCCCCCCCCCCCTTACATCGCAAATCCTGTATCAATGCCGACTCATCCGACAATCTGTGGACAGGATCACGAAAGGCCGACAAGAAATCAAATCTCCACAGACTTATTGCCAGAACCAGGTAAATCTTGCAAGCGCCGAAGACTGGCTTAGCTCAACCAAAATAAATAAATGCGTACACAATAAATAAAAAAATAACTATGTGTGAGTAAACTAATTAAGAGCGTTTATTGTAGATCTCTCCCCCAAAAAAAACGGTACCTCTCAAAATAAAATTAAAAAAACTAAGCCAAATGAATATTTTTAAAAAGGCATTTTCTTTTTAAAAAAAAGTCACATTTTAATACCCAACATGTGTAATGTTTCTTCACCAAGAAACATGCCAAAAGTCAAAAATTCAATAAATAATTTCAATAAATAATCAAAATAAAAAAATCCCTAGGATGAGAATTGATCAATCACTTTTAGCGAGTCAACCACGCCCTTCAATACAACCACGCCCTTCAATACAACCAAGTTTGACAAATCCTGCGGCAGCTACACATGTACACTTTAAAGTTGAAGCTTTTCTGCAAGATGCCTGTACTTTACCTTCAAGGCATTTTCCTTTGAAGAGGACCCGCTGTTCTAGCCGGAACTTTTCCATCTTCTCTTGAGATGAAAAGTTGATTTCCCGGGACACGGCTTTGCATTTCAGGATCTTCTTGGGAACTCTCGCCTCGTGCTCCTTCTCAGGCTGTGATCTGGAGACGGGGAGAGGAGACAAAACAAAAAGAATGTTTTAGTATACAATGTCAAACCTAGACTTGATTTCAAGGTTATTTTTGTATCTGCATCAGCCACGCTAAACGCCATTACCGACAAAAAACACGATCACAGACGTGGAACAAAGTCTATGTCAAACCCCAAAAAATGATCTGCGGCAAGTCCAAGAATTCGCGCATGTTATTAGTGCTACATACAAATTACAATGTATGGAACATTCAGTAAACCCTCTTATAACCCCTTGCGTACGGATGACGCCATAGGGGAAAAAAAAAACAGTGTCACCAGGCCCGATGATGCCACTGGCCGCTGTTTGTGCAAGTTTCAATCCATTGTTGGATTATTGTGTATGTCATGCTTGACTGCACAAACACATTGTAGCGGTTCGCTTGGCTGCCAGAACCGCTGCAACACCCCGACATCTCCCGTAAAATACCGTGCCCAAGGCCTGGGGTTAAAGCAATAATTCTTATTCTAATGTTGGGCATCGGCAAGAAGAATACCCACAAGAATTTATGTCATTAATCCTTGGGATGATAATTTAATTAAAGGAGACATTTTCTTGGATGTATACACATGGTACTTGCTATCAATATTTGCTAATTAATATATATAATTAATAACCCATTGAGTACGATTATTTACAGTGAGGCGCCGGGGTGTCTGGCCGGCTTTGGAGGCAAAGCGAAACGGACACAATGTGCTTGTGCAGCCAAGCGTAAAATACACAATAATCCAACAATGGATTGAAACTGCAGAAAATGGCGTGTATACATGTAGACGTTATCCGGCCTGGTGGCAATTTTTTTTGCGGCTGTTGCCATCATCCAGCTTCCAAGGGTTAAACAACAGAGTTTTGTGCAGCAATTTGTGTGGGTCTCCGATTTTGTACAATGTACGTTCCGCATGGCATTGTAAGTAATGTGATTGAACAAGCTGTTCTCACGCAATTCTACCACGATATCTCAATTTAAAGGATGTCGTGGGGTTCCCATTATGTTGACTTCAGGCACAGACAGACAGAGCGTCATTCTTGGCAAGGGCAATTTCTGATTGACAAAGGGACCAAGGCCACTTCTATTGGAAACAAAATTGTCTTTGGGAATACTTCAGGGTTCAGAAAAGGAAAAGATCAAGGGCAGTGGTGGTTTCTGCATCTATGGCCAGGCAAGGAAATCTAGAAAGGACATACAGCCTTTCATAGTTTTTTTCAAGTACATTTTGTTAATTCTGTAAAAAAAAGAAAATCATTTACCCTAAGTCTGCTTAGCCATTTCCAGTTCTCATGAACTACACAGCACGCATTTTTAATGTGAAATGGATTTGTCTATCACAGCTCTAATGGCAGAAACATAATTTAGAATTAGCCAAAACAGAAAAAACATACACTTTTTGAAATGGATAATTATAAACTTTAAGACTACATAGGCCTGTGCTGTTCCCATGTACATGTACATGTACACTATGTAAACAAGGTTCCATTGTACACATTGTCAGTCATTTTCAGATGGACAAACCATGCCTGCCACAGAGACGTGATCTGACGGACAGACTTGTGCCATTTCAAAACGGGTCAATCAGAGTGTTCATTCACGCATTATGAAACCACCTGCCGTTTCCATAGCCTGTTGGCATGGTAATCCCGATGATGCCTGCAAAATCCCCTTCAATTGAAATTGTTTACTATTAATTTTTTTTACAAAATATGAGTCTAATGCTACAGTAAATCAAAAAGAAAATTTAATTTTGGTTTTAACGGACATGAGTCTTTGCAAAGGGACACACTTAAATTTTTCACTCAGATTGTTTTTTTTCAAAAGCCAGAAAGTGTAGGGATTGAGTGCGAGGGGTTAACATCAAACTAATACATTCTTCAGTTTGTCCTGAGAAATATGATTCAGGGGAGAACCATGGTGACTTCACGGGTTAATATGGTTCAGGGAGAACCATGGGGACTTCTCGGGTTGTTCACAACGTTTCGATTAGCCTGCTCTAATCTTCGACAGCAGAGAAAACGAGTTGTACGAAAATTGGTTCTCCCCTTGAACCCTATAATTCTCACTTAACGAAGGTTGAGATACGAGTTGTGCGATAAGGTTCTTTTCAGAACCCATACCTCTCGTTAGTTGAGATAAACACATGGTGTTACCGCAAACCGAAACGATATCAATATTCCACCATGCAAAGCCTCAAAACTTATATACATGTACAATGTACATGTAATCCCATTCATATTTTGTTCCATATTCTGGCATGTTAACAAGTGTACAATCTACATAAACACAGTGCATTCATAAAGCTTTTATCACAACAATTATGTTGAAGTGCCTCATCTTGCCAATGTAATTAAGTTTGTTGACGGTCCATGTACAGTGCACACACGCCTGGCTGTGCAGTTTCCCTCTACAGTCAGTACGGCAAAAGTCACGACGCCGTACCCTGCAAGAGCGCCAAGATGATATAATATTTCTGCCGCAATGGCAAAAACAAAACTCATAATACACAGCTTTTAACATGCCAAAGTCCAATTGCACAATATAGCTGTCGGCAATGTGTCGCTCAGGCCGCACACGGTTAATATTCTGCCCCGGCCAAACCTAAATTAATTTATTATCTATTTTCTTTGTTTGGACAGCCAACATGGGCATGTGCGTCTGTTATACTGGTAAATAAAAAGTATGCATTAAAATAAGATTTGGTTTTGTAACAGTGAAAAATTGGAAAGGAAATGGAGATACAATGTATATCTGATAAAAGGATTGTCTGGTGGATACAAGCCTAACTTTTGATTTACTCTGGTGAGAGCAGTGTACGAGACCAAACATTTCTTTTTGGGGAAGGGAAATTATTGTTTGAATTTTTCTAATCTGAGTTTTCTGGTAATGTGGGTAATTTTTGTTTCAATTTGGTTTTGCGGGGAATTAACAATTTGAGATATTTTTGATTGAAAAAAAAATCCATTACATAAAATGTTTCAGAGCATGTGTAACCAAATATTATGGGACAGCAATTAGGTCCAAAAAAAATAGTTCTGCTTCCGATTACATGGCATTTGAAAATTGGCTACACGTAGTAGGTAGGTAGGTAGGTAGGTAGGTAGGGACCTTTTTTTTTTGCCTGAGCATACATGTATGTACATGTAGGTATGTAGTGTAGTCAAGGTTAAAGGTACAATGTAGTATTTACAGCATTTATGTTTTTTTATTGTTTTTTTACTTTCCCCCACCCAACAAAAATTAGGGTTGGAGCTATTAAAATAGGGTAGGTACATGTAGAATAACCGGAAGCAGAACTCTTTTTTTTGCCTCACTTGGGATGGGGTCAGCTTTAGCCAACACCCTCCCACCCCCCTTTCATTTTTAATAAAACAAAATACATAGCATTAAAGATAGTATACAACATTTGCATACATCAAAAAACAAAACTACTGAATTATTACAAAATAGTTACCGTACTAGACTGTAAGTAAATAGCAGTCTCAAGCATCCTGTGAAATCATGGCACCTGGTGTGCTGTTGTTTTCAAGAAAAGTGGAAATTTATATCATTTTCCAACGATTGTTGGCCAACAATCGTTAGAAATAGTCTAGTTCCCCGACCTGATAATTCCCCGACTCTATAAATTGCTCCGTTTTGTCTAAACTATGGTCAGGGAACCAGACTACTAAAAAAAAAAATTTCTTTCCGTATTCCCCAGCATCGACAACGTATGCACACAAAACTTTAAACAGGTCAATGTTACAGTATACAAATAATGAATGTTTACGAGTGCGATGGTAAGAATAATTTCATGAGGTGACAGATTGAATGTTCCATTCCACGAGGCGAAGCCGAGTGGAATGGGACATTCCATCTGTCATCTGTCATTCCATCTGTCACCGAACATTCATTATTTGTTTTATACAACGCCTGAATAAATCCGACAGATTGCATGCATGGATTTCTTGGTGTAACGTTACAACGTGCCGTTTACCTTCTCAGTCCGGCATAAAACCGCGACAAAAAATTGTCGAGTTCCGAATCAGTAAAAGCTTCAATTGTTGTTCCTGCGTGTCTTGCAAATTCATCTAATCGTTTCACTGCATATTTGATTTGTCTTTTTGTATTTGGAGCGTCAGCATCGCCTACGCTACGAGTTCCAATATTTCGTCGTCTGTTAGGAGAACAAACCGCGGCAGTTCGGGAAACTCGGCCGCCTTGTTGTGTGAATGACAGCCCTGTTGTAGCGCCACCATAGTGACCGTGAAATTAGGGAAGTTCTTTTGGTTCTATAAATGCGCACGCACCGTTTGATAGAACCATGTGATAGAACGTTTTGGGCGGTGCGGGTTCGCATCGTGTGATGGGTCGAATAATTCAATGCACGTGATCGACAATCCACCAATCAGATGGCTGGGATTTATTCAGGTGTTGTATAGTATTTGCTAGCACGCTATAAAATACTCATCCATGTATTTCTGAAAATGTTGTATACTATAACTTTAAAATGAGAACTAATGTTACTTGATATAGCTACAAGCACATGTACATTGTACATGCCCATTATCAAACATTCCTGAATATTTCCTGAACTCCATGGGGAATGTGCATACATGTAGATAAATAGCCCAATTATCTTGCACAGACAGTTTATGTTTTGCACCGCCAGTTTTGACAAATACGGTGCATAATTTATAAACTGCCAGCCATGCTTTTTTATTTTTAACCCGACCTGGTGGACATACATGTACCTGTAAGAATTCTTTCTGACTACTGTCTGGTCGCTAATCAGGTTTTAGGCTGTTTGGGGGGGGGGGGGGGATTTGGGGGGAGGGGGAGGTTGCGGGGCAATTTTTTCTCTGAAAAAGTCAAGTCAATTTTTGTTTGACTTTATGAAAACCAGGGAGGTGCTCGTATACCAGCTGTGAAGTGGTTTCTTCACAAAAAATTACTATATAACCAAAAAGATCCCATCCCCTCCCCTCACTGCCAACTTGGGCAGTTTCAAATACAGTCAACATATGTTGCACAGGATATTCTTTTAAAGACATGTCCCACACAGGTCCCACATGACGGCATAAAACATGGCCAAAAACCACAGCTGAATTGTATTTACCTTTACGGTCACCACAGCTGCTACTTAACCCCAACTCCCTAGGTGGTGTGAAAAATTGTATTTTAATGTATTGTCAGTTTCAATGCCTCAGAACATTGTGTGTTTCCATTATTATCCAATGCTTAATGGACCCTTAATGGGATTCTTTAATTGCACCTCGGTAACACTATGAAGTCGTCAGCGAGGCTTGACGGCTGACATTCTGTGCACGGTTAAATTGTGTGCACATATTAAAAGGATTCACACAAATAAAGTCGTTCCCTGCGTGTCCTTTTCAAGGCCGCCTCCTAAAAATTTGCCTTCTCTCCAACATAATTCATAAAAAATGCAATAAGGAGATATACATGCCTCTCAGTCTACCTGTTTCTATTTAATATGGTGGACTCCGCTGTCAATGATAGCCATCTTGACAAAAAAAACACCTCAAAAATAAGTGCCTCCTCCTTCCTTTTTTTGAAAACAACCTGACGTTAAAAGTAGTGTACATGATTGGTCATTCTTGCAATTTTCAGAAATGGGCGGATCTGGGGGTTAGTATTTTACAGGAAATATCGTTCCACTGACCTGTTCAAATTTGTGCGTTGTTGGATGGCGAAAACACCGAGAGAAAAACGGCGCTCGTTTTCAACCGTCGGGCGGATGATAGCCTTTAGTCAAGGCGCGCGTGGCTACCTGGATGCGTGACGTGCCCCGAATACCAGCATGTCCGGGGCGCGCCACTCGTCCGGGTAGTCACGCGCGCCTTGACTAAAGGCTACAAGGCAGTTTTCCAACGATTTCCAGCTGGAAATCATTGGAAAACGATATAAATTTCCACTTTTTTTGACAATGACAGCACACCTGGTACCATCATTTCACAGGATGATTGAGACTACTATTAACTTACAGTCTAGTAAGGTATTTCGTAATAATTCAGTATAAACAAAAATTGGAGGATTACCAATCGGGTACACTACCATTAAAAAAGGCTTTTTTTATTATTTGCCATTAAACATTGAGAGGCCTCAGTGCTTTTTCAGTCAAGGTCAAGACGAAGGCTGTGAATATCCCCGATAACCACTTGCAATGATTGGGAAAAATGGAAAATTTGCCCAAGAACATAAAGAGCCTACATAACTGCATTAAAGGTCAGAGGAATAAAAAAAAAAAAAAAAAATATGAATCTGAAAAACTGATAAATACACACGGATTTGTACATACATAAAACTCATTTTTCATATTTTGCGACATAATATACCTTTTTTCAGAGTGGGTCACATATGTGTTTTGTCAATTGAAAAGAATTCTTTCTGACTACTTTCTGGTCGCTTATCAGGTTTTAGGCTGTTTGTGAAAAATGGAAAATTTGCCCAAGAACAAAGAGCCTACATAACTGCATTAAAGGTCAGAGGAATACAAAAAATAAAAACAATATGAATCTGAAAAACTGATAAATACACACGGATTTGTAGGTACTTTTGTTTTCTAGCAATTTATAACGACTAATGATGCAAAATCGTCGACAGTGCCTGCAAAAAAAAAATTAAATACTCCTGGGATGTGACATCACAGGGAACAAAATCGCTTGCCACACCCCTAATGTACAATGCCTTCCTTTATTGCATACTTACAGATCTTCGTTTCCTTGCCATAAAATCTTGCCCGATTCAGCATCTCGTAAATTCATCCAATTTCTGAAAATTAACTCAGTCAAGGAAACATGCTTCCACAATGAGGTAAAACAAAAAATTGAAGCACACATGAACGTAAACCAAAACGTCCTGTAAAATTATCCCTGGGCATCTCGCCCGCACATGCACACTTGAGCAGTAACCAAGGTTACCATGAAGAATCAAATTCTTGCAATGGACGAAGCAAGAAAAAAAAGTCCTTTTCTCGCAGTGACTCGAACCGAGTCCAGTCGAGTCATTTACCCATGTCGAGTCCAGTCGCCAAAAATTGTGACTCGAATCAGACTAGAATGTGACTCGAGGGGGGGGGGGTGGTCAGTCTTGACAGATGTTTCACCCTTAAAGCAAAAAAAAAAAGGGGGGGTGGAAGAAAATGGGTCTGGTAAATGTGCCAGGTATGAGACTGTTCCGTGAAGCAAACAAGAAGATGGACAACCCCTACATGTATGACACCTTCCTGCATTTACAAATGTATGTACGTATGTACAGTAGGAACACATACCGTTTTTGTTTTTGCCAAACAGTTTACTAAAATGGCAGAGGGGCACCGCCCCACCCAGCCCCCTCTTAAATTGCCCGACCATGTCCCTTTAGTGCACATGTTTCTACACTGCATTTCATTATTGTAGCTTAACTCTGGCATTATTAAGGACATGCTTGTGAATTTCCCACCAGTCTATCGGTAATTAGGCTGTGTATTAATTTGATCTGTAGTCCATATAATATTTTTACATATTGATGTCTGATGGCAGACTCTGCGTGCACCTGTGCACCTGTGGGAGCACATACATGTTGGTGTATTGTGTGCATACAATATGCATAATCTTGCCGCACAATGTTTCTTCAAGAGCTGAATATTTAATACGGAGACAGTACATGTACAATGTATGTCAAAACTACATGTATGTATTTATTGTGTAGAAACATACCCTTTGATATGACCACTTCATGGTTCACACAGTATTGAAACTGTTGCCATTTTGTTAGCCCAAGGACTTATTCATATCCTGGGGGTGGGGGGGGGACCCCACATGTACAAATCTTAAAGGGGAGGTGAGTTGGTCGCAACAACGGTGGAAGTTACCCAACCTGTGTCTGTAGATCTGAAAATTGAGATAAATTCTGTGGAATCTGTGGAAGAATTATCCTCTATTTAGATATGGGCAAAGGAAAACCGTAAGGGTGGTAGGGTTGGCAATTCAAAATGTCGCCAAACCAACCCTTAATCCATCATTTAAGCCACCAGAATATCGCGAAAAAACATTCTGCTTTTAGTAGTATTTTTGTGCATGTTTTTAATGTTGAATTTTAAAATAGAAATAAGCCATGCAGCATTTTTTTTAGGTCCTCGAAGATGACAGCATTTCAGAGGGAAATATTTCTCAGGCAGATTGGCACGGGGGAATCCTCGTTACAAACAGTAAGCTGTCAGATTGAAACTACCTGTAATCAAGAAATTTTGGATCATAAGCTACATTATAATGTACCTTTAAACATCCATAACCATTGTGCAAATTCAGCTAAATGGCTTCTATGAAGTGAATGACCTTTCTTTTATTATGTCATTTTTTTTTTCAAGAATTGTTCAACAGTTGGCTATCATAAAACACTTTCAGATGTGGTCGTGTAAAACAATGTACACGTCACATGTATTTTTATATGTACAAAAAAAGTACTGTGACATGTACATACATGAAACACATGTATGGAAAATACACACATTTATAGGCTCCCAATCATGTACGTGTACACATTACATTTCACATCAAAATTAATTGTTTAAGTGCAAGGAACTTTTAATGTAGTCATCAATCACGTACGCTGTTCCCGAGTGCACGTGTCCCCTCTGACATGCCTCATCATATGCACGACTTGAATTAACACATGTTAATTGTCACGACCACTTCAAAAAGTGATGACTGCCTGGCTACATGCGCGTCTCGGCTGACTTCCTCTGCGGACTAGCTGAACAACCCCCCCCCCCCCCCCCCCCATTTATTCCTCCATGATCCAACCATGATTGATTAGGGATTTGTTCATCCGTGCCAAAAGCCTAGAGATGCAGGTGTCGTGAAAACGAGATAACGAGAGGTTTGGTACACTTGTATTAAAAGGTACGACATACATTTGTACAAAATGATTAGTTTCTATCTGGAAAACACTACCTACCAGTAGGCTATCCAGCTTTTTGTGCCAGGGAGGGCAAACAACGTCTGAACAGTCTTAAAACAGTTGCCAAAACACTATTTCCTTTTGTTTTTTATGACGCGTCAAATGCTGCCGGGGGGGGTCAAGTTTCTCCCCCCCCCCCCCCATCCCCGCTGGATATGCCACTGGTGTGTATACCTACATGTACAATATTTGAATATTTGGTTGTGAATGGAATATTTGAATACATTTTTGTCAGTTCAAATATTCGAAAAAAATATATGCGCGTACACGAACAGATACGACACTGATGCTATTTTACATGTAATAGAAAAGCTACGGCACTTAGCAGTGTCAAATGTCGCATTTTTGTCGACAGTACATGTACCTTTTTGTGGATGGAAGTTTATTGTTCCCTTCCGTAACACGTGACAAAACAGGCTGGAGTTTGGTTTCTTGTAATATCAGAACATTATACGTACCCGCAATGATCTTGATACAACAGGCGCATGCAACAAAAATGTCATTAATTAATATCGATCGGCACACGTAAAACACCGGCATGCTTCGCGTGCAACTTCTTGCCACCACGGCAATATTCAAATATTCCGTCAAACCCAGTTTCTAATAATCAAATACTAAATTATTCGAAAATGAACAGCCCTACAGTACCTGTACTAAAACATGTGGCACCATGACACGTACCGTCTCAATAAATTAAGCCACTGTCTATACACTGTGATAAATACGGCTCACTATCACAACACTGCAGCCATTCATGTGAACCGAGTCTCATAATTCTTCCCAATCTTAAGGGCACTTGAACATCATGGAATGCCTACTTTAAATATAACAGACGGCATCGAAGCCCACTGTAATAAAATACGGTGCTGTCCTTGATCTTGGCACACTTGATCTATCAGTTGACATTCAGATAGAGGAAAAAAAACAATATGGAAAATGCATCACCAGTCCCTTGATACAGAAATAAACTATCAGCTACTTGTATGTACTCCATGGGTGTACATTGTACATGTATATTTTATGCTTTCCGTTTTGTTTTGTTTTTGCTCCGATTTTCAATTAATTTGCGGGACAAACGAACTTGAACAAATTTAGCACAATACAATGTACATGTACGAACATGATGATTTTTTAATTTAAATTAATATTTGCAAATTGAGAGTATTTTATAGCATTCTATTTCAGGTACATTGTACATTGTACCGTGATTATTCCATACTTATTGGGAAATTTTTACATTGAATTTTCAGCCCTCACTTTAACCCATAAAAGAAAAATCATGTACGTGTGTACATGTACATGTATGGGTCTACAGGTGTACCAGTACAGGGAGGAACATCATTTTCATAATAAAAAAAAATGGTTTTACTCAAGGGCAGATGTAGAACAAAAGTGATCCGGAAAAAAATGCTCCACTTGAATCTGGAATACAGGTCAATTTTTCATGCATCTTTGACCAACATGACCAAAGTGAATCAGATACTCTTTAAGAAGTTTAAAACCCTGACGGCATGCACAGAATAAAAAAAAATCAATGAACCAGCCTAGATACATTGTAAATGTACTGCAGATGGTTTCGCATCATACAATATGGTTACTTATGTACATAACAGTAACTCTGTTTATTTGGATGGTTTCATTAACCCCTTGCGTACGGATGACGCCATATGGCGTCAAAAGTAAAATGTGCCACCAGGCCGGATGATGCCATTTGCCGCTGTTTGTGCAGTTTCAATTTATTGTTGGATTATTGTTTATGTTACGCTTGACTGCACAAACACATTTTAGCGGTTCACTTAGCTGCCAGAACTGCCGCGACACCCCGACGTCTTCCGTAAAAACGTACTCAAGGAGTTAACCCCAACGTCACTGAATACTACAAAATACTACTTGAGTAAACTGCAGTGTGGAGTACTTTTACTACACTGGCCTATGAGAATTGAGTAGTATTTAGGCCTTTTCACACAACGAAAAATCTCGGTGTTGGACCCGGGTCGGACCCATGTTAACTAGACTGACCTTTTCACACTGCAACATTTTCAACACGGCACTGACCCGTGTAGAGCGCTCAGTCCAGGTTGAAACTAACCCTGCTCGGGAGGTGGGTTGAGAGCACTCGAATCGTGTAGAGAAGTTCAACTCGTGTTGAAAACACCTCTGGGTTAAGTTCGACCCGTGTAACCGCGTTGAGTAGTGTGAAAAGAGAGCGTAATTGACCCGTGTTGAAATTTTTAAAAAGTATACACGGGTTGGACCCGTATAGATTTCGACACGGGTCGAACGTACATACATGTAGTGTGAAAATGCCTTTTGGTAGTACAGTGTACTAGACCTCAAATGAATGCCTGGGACGTTAGGGTTAAAAGAATGTTTCCTTTGTGCAACAATACTATCCACCATCATGTACATTGTACACGTAGGGGTGTTCATTTTCGAATAATTTAGTATTTGATTATTCGAAACTGTGTTTGACCGAATATTCAAATATTCGATACTCGCCAATCAAGTTTTTCATGCGTCACAACTGCATGCGGCGGCGGTAAAAAGTTGCACGCAGAGCACGGTGGTGTTTCACGTGCGGCGATCGATATTATCATGGAGAAATAAATGATATTATGGACCACCCGATCGACTTTTGCCTGTACCTGTTGTACGGGTACGTATAACCATGGAGAAAATAATAACAAGAAACCAAACTACATGATGAAGCCTGCCTTTTCGCAGTAATTTTTTTATAAGTGTCAAGGGTTTTACGGACGGGAACAATAAACCTCCCTCCACAAAAAGTTACCAAAATGTGGCATTTGACACTGCTGAGCACCGTTGTTCAGTCGTATCTGAGCAATGTATGTGCATATTTTTTCGAATATTCAAATTGGCAAAAAGGTATTTGAATATCCAGCATATTAAGGAAAGCCCCGACATGTACGTTTCTACAATGCTACATCGGCATCTTTTGCCAATAGTATGAGTACTTTTCACAATCTCCCCAACATGCAACCCCACAGATAACGACTGCCAAGCCATGCATGAACTCTACACTTCATTTCCAGGGTCCGAGCCGGAGAATCCTCTACCCCAACCCCTCCACAAGACCAAAAAAAACAAAAAATCTGGAAAGCGACTGTACTAAAATGTTAAAACCCTTGAGGAACGAGTGACAAATAAAACTGTGGACATCAGGCTAAAAGAAACACTCACTGCTTTTAAGAGCGTCTTTTCTTGCCCCTTACAAAACACTCATTAGTCAAAAATTAAAACCTCTTGGGACACAGTCAGAAATGACGTCTGTATGTAATGGTATTTTTCCTGACAGTAAAGAGCTTTTTCTGTACGAATGCAGTGTGAATATCAACCGGGTACTGTATTTTTGTGCCTAAAAAGGCATCTACATGCACCTGTACGTGTACTGCAGTTTAATTTTTATGTAACAAAAAGAAGTGGGATACTTTTAGGCAATTGAAGTGCAAAATTCCTAAACTTCTTTCACAACATATTTTGACAGGTTGTTTATTTCCCATCTTAAATAATGTAATACCCCGTGTCACTAATTTGTCAATTTCCACATAGCCCATAACCGTGTACATAAAGCCAGTGAATTTTCATTATGGGCTCCGTGCACAACTACCCCCTCAGCAGAAAGAAAAGGCGAGTTGGGGGGTCAATATCGACGCCATCTTACCTGACTTCAATTTAAGTGTCTGTTCCCGCTATGATATTCTTATTGAAAACGCAATTTTCGAGAGTCGGCAAACAGACAAAGCAATCCCACTGGTATACGAGTATCAAATGAACGAAAAGCGCAGTGCGTAATACCAGCGACGTACTCCCCATGGAAGTGCGGTTGCTATGTGGACAGCGCCCTCTTTTAGTGGCACACAGATCCCATACCAAAGTCCATTTTCGATGGCAATACTTGCGCTAAAATGCTGTCTGTCCCAATAGCCCCATAGGATAGATCACTGCACATTTAACTAGTCCACACAAAGTGTCATAACATGTCCAATTACTAGCCCACAGGGTATTTCATATTTTGTACACAATTTGAAAGCAACACCACGTGTACATGAAGTTTCAAACAGGCAGGAAAAAAATGATGTTTTGTCATCCGCCTTCTGGGCAACTAAGGAAGTTTAACTATAACCTGCACTAATTTATATTTTTACGTCAGGCGGCTACAAATCTTGAGCCCTGCATGCATAAAAATTCACTCAAGTTGACTTGCTGTCAAAAAATTTCCTGAAATTACATGTATTTGGTATTGCCAGCAAAATTTTATCTCACTTGGAAAAACATGGATACTGTACACCATATGTGTTTGCAAAACTCATGCAGAACATTACATCAAGTATGCTATGATAAAGCCAAACTAAACCTGAAAAATATGAAGAAAAAAAATCCATGCTTCCAAGTTTTAAGCTATAGGTATTACCGTAGGTGAAAATGCATGCTCTATACACATTTTGATGACTACACAGCCGTGAAATGAAATCGCCACATGCCGCAACACTCCCGCGACAAATTTTGATCTCGAGCCCCCGACACCCATTACAGTCTGCTGGCTGATGGGAAATCTAATTTGAGCAGCAGGTGACCAATCACGGGGCTCCCAACAGATTGTTTTTTAGCGGCAGCAATTTCTTGCGGCTGCGGTGCGGGATTCTTATTAGGGGTCCTTGGCAAATTGACATCAGTTTTCTCTCATCTTTCCCCCTTTTGCACCCCATCTTAGAGGAGGCCATTATCTGGCGGAAAACACTCTCTAAGAAGAAAGGGAACAGTTCTGTGTTTCATAATTACGTCCCTGGATATAAGAATGGCTATTTGTTGACTTTTGGGTAAATTGCTGGCAGTTGTACATCATACATGTACAAGTCAGTTACTTAGTCATGACATGCACAGAGAACAGGTACTATTTGACCATCCCAAAATGCATTGTTTTGTTACATCATTTTGGTCATTGGCCATTTGCCTTTGAAAAAGAATGTGCTTAAGTTTGAAACCTTTAATAGGCCAACTAATTTTGATATTTTGAGATTTGTTTTATTACGTGGTACTCGTAACTACAAAGACTGATTCATGTGACATACATGTACATTCATGACATTGTACATTAACCCTGGCAGTACTCAACCCGTCAAAACTAAGGATGGGACGTTTACAAGTTTAAATGACAACAAATTTAAATCCGTTTAGACATTTTCCCAAACGTTTAAACGGAACTCAATTTTTTTTAATTGGACCTTGTATTTATGCAAAAACAAAGAATCTAGGATCTTTGTAAATTGATTTAATTTACAAAGAAATACAAACGCCTTTAGTACTACACAGTGTATACAATTGATTGTGTTTGATGTTTTCAATACGCCGCCGCTAGGCCACGATCAATGCTCGACGCGGACGGCACCTCTCTTACGTCCTACACAAATACTGGGAAGGGCAATTTTGCAATTGTTGACTAAACGTCTAAACGTTTAAACGCTATGGGAAAGTTTTGCTAAACGTTTCTCAAATTAAATGTAAATTCCCATCCTTAGTCAAAACCCAACAGCATGTTTGGTTGGAATCTGTTAGGATGGGTACTGGACCCCAAACTGACAGTGATAGTCCTTTACACTGAGTTTGGCATACCACCAGAATCAACAATTTGTGTGTACAGTTTACCAAATGGTGTTGGAATTTGCAAGGATGGGTATGGTTCCTAGTGAATTATACTAGAGAGTTAGGGTTAATACGACAGGAATTACATGTACATGTACATAAAGGAGCATCCCGCTTCAAATTGAACATTTGAAACTTACTAAATCTGTTACTTATCGTCGGTTGATTTTTATGTGAAAAGTCTCATTGGGATCCAATTCTAACAATTCAGAAAATAAATTTGAACATTTACTTTTCGGGGTGACGCACCCCAGAAAGCACGGCCGCAAGCAGTTTTAAACAAATGAGGGACGTTTGAAAACAAAGTGCAACATTAATTAACCTTCCTACAATGACAATGTTTGATCAAGTCACTTGCATGAGGAGTTACGGTATCAATCCAAAAAACAAAGGCTTTTCCGAAAAATTTCGGAAAAGCCAATAAATCAACCGACTGTATTTGATTGATAAAACAATAGTGCACCTGTTGTACTGATGAGGTTTTGACTACCGACACCTACATGTACTGCAGTCAAGTGCCTCAGATTCAGCTGCTGGCAGGATTGTTTGATGCTGACTGGCATTATCATTTTTGCATGAGAGCTTTGGGAAGCTGACTTAGCCGTGCATGTTTCCATTAGACTTTTTCTTCCGCAGCTTCGCGAAAACTTGCGCGACTTGCCTTCGTGTAATTCTACTGTGTTTATAACCGCAACAGAATGTTTATTCCCCTTGCGAGGCTGGCAGAATGTCACACGTTGCGGGCACTGTGCAGTGTGCACAAACACCTTTGACCTAAACTGGATAGATGTGGTATTAACCTATAGCGAATTTTTTGCATGCTAAAATCGATCAAATCTGCCATATTTCAAGCAGCGAACGGATGAAGAACATGCATGCTAGCGATAACTGCTGTGCAGTTATACAGGAAGTTGCATTGTTTACACAGTGGTTTCCGCTTGGTCGCGGTAGTTCTACATGGAGGGGCTGTTTCCTTTGGACTTTTTATCGTCCCTGATGACTTTCCGCGGCCGCGCGGATATCTACCGCGACCGCTTTCGGCCTGGTAGTTTTACATCAAGGTCGCGGTAAGCCGACAGGGACGTTAGTTTACCGCATGTCCCCATTGGACTTAATCTTGTCATTCTACAGAAAAGTCGTGGTACATGTGGACTGACAAAAATAAGTCATATGGAAACATGGCTTTTGATTGTTTTACATGTACAGTAGATTGGCAAAAATCGTAGGAGGGTAAATTAAGTATTGTACATTGTACATGTACATACATATGTACATTGTACAATATACATACACAACATTTACTGTACAATGAACATGTACATAATACATTGAAGACCATTTGAAAGATGGCCCTGGAATTGGAAATTTCACTTCCCCCCAATGCGTTCCTGTTTGCACCTACATGTAGCCTAAAATCCTGCAGCAAGTAAAACAAATTCGGCAGTTTACACAGCTGTTCAAATTCAATTACACAGGCATTAACATTTTTAACTCCGAGCAGACCCAAATCCGCACGCGTGACTTTTCCGCATGTTCCAAAAAACCGGTCCGAATTTTCCGCCATAAACAATATTGATCAGCTTAGCGTGCAGATATGCCATTACCGCACAGTGACGGCCTTCTGGTGTGCCGGTTGCCATGGGAACTAATATCATTAACGTGAGCAGTTATTATACAGTCAGAAGTTGTCTGTGTGAAATCACCAGTGCGGGAGGGATTAACTGGGAGGAAAGGAAATGAAACCAAATCATAATGCCTTGTGTACTCAAGGTAAACGCGTGTCTTCTCGGGTACAGGCACTTCAAAGAGTTGTCATAACGACAGGGAAATGAGTTCACTCTTAATCTTGGCAGCTCCTATAAAGCTCGGGCCACTTTTATGAAGCTGCAAAGCATAAAAAATTCCTCAGCACCAAAAATGTCCTACTCAGTATAAACAGGTTATCAGCCAAAACTACGTATTTGTCATGCAAAGTGAACAACAGTTGAATGCCAGTTACAAGCACTATACAACACGTGGAAAATTGGTTGGTACATTTAACCACTTGCGTACGGGTGACGCCATATGGTGCAAAAAAACAGTGCCACCAGGCCGGATGATGCCACTGGCCGCTGTTTGTGCAGTTTCAATCCATTGTTGGATTATTGTGTATGTCATGCTTGACTGCACAAACACATTGTAGCGGTTCGATTTGGCTGCCAGAACTGCTGCAACACCCCGACGTCTCCCGTAAAATACCGTGCTCAAGGGGTTAATCCTCAGATTCCCAAATCCTCCAATGTTTGTTACTAGGGACCGCTGCCTAAATCCTACAAAATCCTCCAGTAACCTCAATCTTCCGAAATCATCCAGCACTAGATTGGGCCTGATGACCTGGATCCTCCATTTTCCTCCGGAGGCAAAAAATCCTCTTATGCCCTCAACCCTGCAAAATCCTCCGTTGCTTTAACTTCCAAAGACCCTCGATCCTCCAAATTCCTCCATTTGGAGAAGGGAAAAGAAAGACTTTTCATGCCGAGCACATTTGTGTGCTTTAAGTTAGAAGCTCTATGAAATTCAGAAATTAGCCCCAAGCCAGTCAAACATCAATCAACAATGTACATGTACAGCCATCGCTCAAAATGTAATGTATTTTTATTCTACAAGGGTGTTCGAAGAATATCAGAAAGATGTGCATGTACACAGAGTCGTACTTCCCCAATACGTCCGAGGACAATGCTTTGTGTTTCCTATTGTTCCTTTAATATAACCAACCCCCATAGACTAAGCACGTATCCTTACGTTCGAGGACCGATTTCAACAAAAGACTCTACGTTCGAGGACTGAAAGGTTTCTTTGTGTTTCCTTTCTTCTCTTGTCCTCGGAGATATATACAGTGCACGTACACACGTATGTGCATGTACACACGTATGTACATGCAGCACAGGACCACTGGAACGAGTCCAGTAATTAAGGTATTAGTTTTGCAGACTAATAATAATAATAATAATAATAATAATAATAATAATAGAGCATGCTTCCATAGCCCATCTCAGGACCGCTGGAACTCTCAATGCACTTCACATTATTATTACCCCTGGTCATCGGGCCCATTAATCATTCCTGGAACCTTCTCAGCTCCCTATGGAGTATACATGTACCATCACTGCCCTCACAAGTACCCATTTACTCCTGGGAGGAGAGAAGCAACTTGTGACAAATCGCCTTGCTCAAGGACACAAGCACATCATGTACACCAATGGGCTGGCGACTTACCACTTTCATCTACATGTAAATACATGTACAATCAGTCACAGATGATTGCACGGTACTTCCTGCAACTGTAAATGTAAATGCCAACCCCGGCAAGATTCTCCCATAGACTGATTACACATTTGTTCCTCCGAGGACCGTGTTCAACAAAAGACCTCCCTCAGAGGACAAAAATAATTTCATTGTTGTTTCTTTATCTTTGTACTCCGTAGTAATACAAACACATGTACATGTACACAAATCAGAACAGTACATTCGACTTCAGCCTAGTGCAGTTCAGGATTTTCCAAAAGAGCAGTACGTTCCACATTTAAAATGTCGATTTTAATTTTCGTTCTAGCATAAAAAACACTGGAGAATCGGCTATAATGCTTGACAAGTCAGTCAAACTGAGAAAGGAGTAATCACACCTTAACCGCTTGCACATCACAGGCTTTGATGCATCTTCATTGTGTGGGTGGCAGTTTTTATCAATTGACCCATCGCGGTCGAATCGCGTCAGCGCAGCTTGTGAATTATTGTCCAATCACATCAATTATAATTCCACGTGGAACGCGCAAAATCTGAGACAAACAAAAATTACCACACAAAATTCCCATAGGGTTGTCTAAGGGGCGTGGTCAACTCGTAAACGGCGATAGGTCAATTTACCAGTCATCTCTACTATGGAGAATTAATTATTTACCAATGACAAGAAGGCTGACCTGGGATAGGTCTCAATATTAAATCCGAGATCAATTGAGTCATGCATCATTATTTTCATATATCTCAAATTAATTAAATTTTAGCTTACACTTTTCAGTTTCAGAGGAAAGACGGAACCACAAATGTTACAGGACACACCTACATGTACATGTTCATGTATTGCAAATTGGAGTTAAAATAGCAGTAGACAGTCATTCACTTCGTTCTAAGGCCAAAAAAAAAAAACTTGTCTTGCCCTTAAATGGGAAAAATCGGAAGGGAGGTTCGGTCGGTCTATTTTTTTTTACCATTCATGAAAACATCAAATGTCGTGTAACTCGGAAGTCGGGAGGCAAAAAGTAAGCTATTTAAAAAGTGAGATGGCGAAATGCACGATTGTACCGTCGTAGCTGTATTTAAAGACATTGATTTTAATAAAACTTGTTCATTTTGTGAGGGGAAAGGTGAGACTTTGAAAATTCCTTTGAAATTTTTTTCTAAAATAAATAAATGAAAAAATAAACACGACCAGACTTTTTTTACTTTTAGGGTCGGTTGCGGAGGGCAACAACTATTTTCTATGTGATGCATAGAAACATGTACATATGTCCAATTTTAACCCCTTGCGTACGGTTGACCCAAATATGTGCAGATTAAAAAATTACCACCTGGCCGGTTAACATCTATACACGCCAATTTCTGCATTTTTAATCCATCATTTGGGTATTGTGTACGTTATGCTTGGCTGCACAAGCCTCTTGTTTCCGTTTCGCTTGGCTGCATAACCCGGCCTGGTGCCACGGCCTAGTGGTTAACGTTCCTGGTTTATAAGCAATAGACCGCCTGATTGAGTCCGCACAATGGTCACAGGGGATTTGCTCCTTTTTCCTTCCCACAATCCCTTGTGACCAGGCGGTATTTGTGATTCCAGAACCCTCGGAGGATTTTTTTTTAAAGGAAAAATGCCGCCCTCTATTGTCCCTCAACGATTCTCTTCCACCCCGTATTCGCATATCCACCTCATAGCATGTAGGCATAGCGCATGTTGCGATACTACAACTAAATCGATCCCGTACCTGCTTCGGTAATGCCACGTGACTTTGTAAGACGTTCGTTCGGGACCCTGTGCGGAAGTTCGGCATTTCGTGATCGCAATTTCGGCACCCTTTTCTTTAAAAGAAAAAAATGCAGCAAACAAGCAGGTATAAGGGCACTAGTAAACTGAAAAATTTATTTGCAAATAGTAGTTCGCATCTGAACATTTTTCAAAACTTTTAAATCTAACGTAAAGTTTAAAGTAATTATTTTCTAAACACCATTCATGTCATTCCATGCGTACCGTGACCGTACGATATTCATTACAACATGTAACAGTGGAATGAGTGGATGATGCCGCGGAGCGTAGGTTGTTTATCACGTGCCGAAATTCAGGTCACTTTCCGATCCATGCGCCTAATTTCTTCATCCCCCATAAGACTACACACTACCACTTTGTAGTCCGAGTAACTTGGACCCTTTATCGCCTTTTTTAACATTTGGACATGATCTGGTGATAGTAGGGTCCAAGGCAAGTGTGCGATAGAGAATGGCTTCTAATTCAATCCAAACAAAAAATTCAAAATTCAACCTTACAACGGCCACCAAAATACTAGATACGCCACCATCTGAACAAGTAGAGTTCTATGATCAGATGAATGTACCAAGGTTTACTTAACATTCAAATAAAAAGTGAAATTTTACCGTTTAATTCCCAGAGACCCCCGCAGAACATGTCTTTTCGCTTTCTTGGAGTTCAAATAGTGACTCCTCGACCTTGCATGTTGTACGTCACCCTGATGTGCAGCGCCCGCATGCACCGCGCGACAACCTGTTTATGCCGGTGACTGTTTCGTGAAGAATTCCCTCCCACATGACGCGCGTGCAACCTCAAAATAATATACTAGTTTACTACATGTATACTACATGTATCTACACACGAACACGTACCGCGACCGTTATACCACTCACGAAACAGTCGCCGGCATAAACAGGATAGCAACACAGGTGGTCATGTGACTGCGTTGGCGAGCTAGTACATTATAGGGGTGTCGAAATTCAGGACGTGCCAAAATTAGGGACGTTTACCCTACTTTTCACTAGTTTCACTTCAGTAAAAAGAACAGCGTCAAAACAAATTATTTCAAAATTCAAGAAAACTACTTGCTTTACACGTTGAACTTGAAGCTCCTATTCGAGGTTTCTCGTAAACTCTCGTACGTTCTCGAGGTCAACTTACACACGTTTGTACAAAAATTTATTACTCCAAAAGCGCTATCCACACACATAGGCTACACAGCATGCATATGACGTGAACATGACATGCATGGTCACGATGATGACGATGATGGATTTACGAATACGATGATCTGAAAAAGGATACAACTTGAATCCGCCCATAATTTCTTCTGCTCTGTTCGGCATTTTTTATGCTTTTCTCGAACGTCCCCTCAGCACAGGTAAGAAACACTAGATATCACTTGCAGTATAGGGTGTCCTGCTATAATGAGAAAAGCAGCAAATAACATCCAGAAATCGAAGACAACACTCACGAAATTGATAGCGCAGTTGCAACCAAGGAAGCTTGTCAAGGGTCAACAAATTTGAAACTTACAGATGGTGATACAATAAGCTCCGTATCCATTTACTGCAGGGACCTCACACAGTTATTTTTCAACGCAATATGTAATAAAGTCATAATTTAGTTTTCAACCAAGCCATGTTAATGAAAATGTATATCCGACAATTGAGAAATATGCCCATTATACGAAATACTCGTTTTAAAAATAAAAGTTTTGGTGCAGAATGTAGTCAGATACCTGCAGCTAATTATGTCAATCGGAACCGAAAAGTGCCTGGGTAAGTGACCACGTTGGGGTCTAAAATATCAATCCGCGAGCAAACCGTCCAATGTCAGAACTGTTCGATTTTTTGTATAAATCTGCAGACGACAAACATATTTTTTAGAAATAGCAACTAAAACGTGCAATATATTTTCAACAAGTAATTAAGACCCTCAAAAACTTCTGGATGCGTAGGATGTCTCACGATTGTTTATTCATTTTGAAGAAAGGGATCGATGTGGAAAAACTGAGAAAAGGATTTTCCTGACCGGGAATAAGTTATAGGCGTGTCCTACATCGAGACAAACAAAAATTGCCGCACAAAAAAAAGGTCCGGCAAAACGCTGTGGTTAACTCGCCGACAAAATCATCAGCGATCTTTTGCATGATTTTTTCAAGTTTGCCGAATCGAATCGAATCGAATCGAACCGAATAATTGAAGTCCACAAAATCTGCCAGTGATCTCCTACTTTGAAGCCGACGGACTTGCATATTGTTTCTCCGCTCATTCTTCGCTAGGTTCTCGAAATAGTTACCGCGGGGTAATTTTTGAAAAACAATGCGAAGGGGGCAGTGGCTGTATCTGTTCATGTTTGTAGGTAAGGGCCGGAATGTATACGTACTTGAGCAGCCGCCGGCGCATGTATCCGGGGAGCCGGGGAAACTCCCCTAAGCGGCATTTTTTTCTCCAGTTTTGAACTTTTTTAATCTATATTTTCTGTTCTTTTTACAATTTTTTCCTCAAAAATCTCGATCAAGGATTATGCCACTGTATTTCTGGCCAGCAACATAGCCATTGATTTTTCGGGTGTCTTTTTTATCTGCCAAAAACTAACAAAAACCTTCCTCCTTTACGTTTTAAGTTTTCAAATAATATATTTACACAAAAGTGACCCTATATCAATCGCGGTACACGCTCTTAGCGCCCAGTCCCCACCAATTTCCTTGTGGGTCATTCCATACATTTTGGGTCCAAAAGTGTGACATTTGATAGTTTCCCTGTTGCACCTGACCTGTGTAATTTCTCAAGTATCATTAAAATTGACTTCACACTATTTTTTACTTGTTTGGCAGGTAGGCTACTTTGCTTTACATAATACTGGAGATGGCTGTCCTGAATTCAAAAATCTTATACATGTCACACTTTTTGACCCCAAATTAATGGAATGACTAGTACCGAAGTGGCGCGACAATTGGCTCCAAACATTTGGAGATTTGGACTGTTCAAAGGAAAAACTAGATTCTCTCCCGCGCATTTTCCCTAGGATAAGGGCCTCATAAATGGGCGTGTCTAGACAGGGCCAGGAATTTGCTATGGCAATAGTGGCTTCAGTTTTACTGGGAGCCGTTTTATATGGAACTTTGTATGCAATATGCAGCTACCATTTATCGTCTGTCTCATCCGACAACATTATAATTACGTCATAATGAATTAGTGTCGCTTCGTATTTTGCACATGACTCAACTCGTTAATATGCATAATAAATACCAGCAGCTTATCCAGCTTTTTTGTGCAAGGAAGGGCAAACAACGTCTGAAACGTCTTAAAATCGTTATTGCCGTTTGTTTTATGATGCCTGAAATGCCGCCGGGGGGAGGGGGAGTCGTCAACCACCACCCAACCCCCAACCCCCCCCCCCCCCCCCCCCCCCC
This sequence comes from Hippasteria phrygiana, assembly GCA_037893225.1. NCBI lineage: Eukaryota > Metazoa > Echinodermata > Asteroidea > Valvatida > Goniasteridae > Hippasteria > Hippasteria phrygiana. The sequence goes on from JAZGUH010000553.1 coordinate 139,393, forward strand.
CCCCCCCCCCTGCGGATACGCCGCTGATAAAGAATAACATATATACGCCATGACGTCTCCTTTTTTAATCTCTCCAACAAAGATATTAATTCGTATTTCATGCACATTAAATTAACCTTTTTTAAAAATTTCATCTACATTCCGGACCTAGCCCTATATTTTTACGCGCATTTTATGAAGTATTAGATTGTCCAAATTTGCGTTCAGTGCAGTTCATAATTCACACACCATACCGTTGGGGGCGTACATCTCCATTTGCAATATCAATAATACGGATTACGGATGAGAGCCTGATCGGATCGGGTCTAACGTTAACTAGACTGCCCTGAAAACACAGGGAAACGAAAAATGCAAGAGGCGATCATTTCGCCTTTACTTTAAATCCGGACGGTGGGTACAATCGCATATTTTTGCCCTGAGCACAGATTTACTAATGCGTTACCGGTATGGATCCACGGTGTTTTAAACGCAGACTTTTCGGGCGATTATTTTCTATTTTTAGTCAGCTTTATCATAAACGTAGTCTGGTTCCCAGACCAAAATATTCTGACTATTTCTGATGAATATTGATACCAGCACGATATGGGACACAGGGGTCCCCCCCCCCCTTTTTTTTGTTGTGTCCCTATACCATATACTCAAGACTATTGTTACCTAACACATCCCCCTTAGATTTCTGAAAAAGAATTCCTGAGATTCCGGGAACACAATGAGTAATGACCAACACAAAAGAGTTGTGGGGGGGGGGGGGGGGGGGGGGGGGTTCCCTTTGCGAGTTTGCCCTATATCGTCCTTCATATGTGAATATTTATTATTAGGGTCCAGTAGCCGCAATGTCACGTGATGAAAACAGAGGGAATTCCTCCCGTTTCCAAAAATATCCGAAGTTTTCCCAAACTTGTTTTTGGTAACATCCGGCTGTTAACGTTGATGTTCGCAATAATAACAAAATGTCTGTCAGGCCCGTTACAGATCCTGGAATTTGAATTCCCAATTATACATAAAACTGAAAAATCAATGCCATACTCATGCAAGTATTTTGCCAACCGGATTTTACAAGATTATTAAATTTGAATGATGCCACTGACGCGTATGACGTCACTCGGACCAACACTACTGCACGTCATGATCTATTTTAAACCACGGGTACTACCTTACCTAAGATGTAGACGTCAGGGAATCTTCAGGTCAGGGAACCAGACTAATCATTATCGCAGTGTTCTGTTTTCAGTGCAAACATGGAGGTCGGTGAGCACGCTACGTGTATTTTAATGTGCATCTTTCAGTTTCACCCCCCCCCCCCCCTCCCCCCGGTACCCCTAGTGTTGGGGGTGTTTGTGTACTTTATATAAAAACCTATATAAGTTAAGTTGTATCCGGCCTCATGGGTTCCCCACAGTGTCGATTCTCAGGTTGTATTATATAGTTAATAATATCCTTCATTCCTTGGCTATTCTCGCTTTGTGCATGACGTCACATCTTCCCCCTTCGTCTATTAACCCTAACAGTCCTGAATCCTCCAATTTCAATATGATTTTCCACACACCGTGGGGAGTTAGGGTTAATGTGCATGAGCCTTTTAGAGGTATGGCGGACACAATAGGAGGGCGCTATTTGATTTGGGTAAACCTTTTGTATGGCACAAAAGGTATACCCAAATCAAATAGCGCCCTCCTATTGTGTCCGCCATACCTCTAAAAGGCTAATGTTTTCCCCTTCACGCTGCTCAGGAACCAATTTGTCCAAAGAATGTGCCATATATACTATAGGTATACTGCACAGTGTTGGATTTTGACAGGTTGAGGACAGTTCCTAGTAAAAATGCCACAGGGGTTAGGGTTATTTATCTGTAAAAAGGCATAAACTTGTTGAATATTTTGCAGTACCATTGTACTCTTCCATCAACCTAATTATCTTCTTTTTTTCTTTTTCTTTTTTTCAAGTGATAAAAAACAACATGGTTTTCAACCCACCGAATCATTAACTGGACCTAAAGACATCAGCCGAGATGGCCATGCGGGATATGGTGGATGGGGAGTGTGGGACGGCCAACCCCCTGATGAGGCTGACCCAGCATTACTCCCAGGATAAATCGCGTCGGCAGGAGGGTCTACGAGGGCCACCAAGCCGACCCTTCGACCAGGCCACGGCGGTGAGGGGTTTCCTGGACACTCCTGAACACGACGTGAGATCTGAATTTATCATTAGGCTAATGAAAGTTGATAGGCTTCTCGTCAGCACCCGGATGGTTTTTAGGACGCACTTAGAAGATTATACGTTCATTAGTTCCCAAAAAAGCACCCATAAAATTTAGAATGTTCTAAAGTGAGTGATGTCATTGTTGATGCTTCAGGCACCAAAAAACCAGCCAAAATCGAGTCACATTCACAAGTGCCATTCATGATTCATTTAGCCAGCAAGTGAAAACAGTCATTAAAGAAGTCATTATCATTTTTTCTCCAAGTAACCTGAATCCTCCAAAATCCTCTTATGGGGACCACTGCATGAATCCTCAAAAATCCTCTAGGGGTTTTCGTGAACACCCCATTATCCTCGGAAATCATCCAGCACCAGATTAGGCCTGGTGACCTGGGTCCCCCATTTTCCTCCAGAGGCGAAAATCCTCTTATGCCCTCAATCCTGCAAAATCCTCTGATGCTTCAACTTCCAAAGACCCTCAATCCTCCAAATTCCTCCATTTGTCAAAGAGGATCTTGGAGAAATTTTTTTTTTGGGGGGGGGGGTTTATGGTTAAATCTGTACTGAAAATAACAAAATAATGCATGGTTAAAGTCATCCAGTTTCCCGTTTTACTTGATAATTATTTGCCCTACCTTTAATTTTTCAAAACGTACAACAACTATCCTTTTCTACAAATTTCTGTACATCATTACTTGTTACAATCCCAGCTTGTCAATGAATTCATGGTGGATCAGCAACGTCACATGGGACCCCCTCAGACGTTTCACATGGATGCCCTCCTGCAAGAGATGCGAGCGATTGAAGAGGCGCGCATACGACACCCGCCGATACAAGGTACATCAAAATATGCTGGAGTTGGCAGAAATGGAATGGACACGTAGCATATACAGGAATTCGCCGACGCAATTTTTACAGTGGTGCTGCGCTCGCGTGCTGATTGCGCGCGTTCTTTAATTGCAGTCGCGCGTGCATTTTGGCAAGTTGTAAACACCCTGTTGGTCGAAGCTGCATCGAGCGCGTGCGTAAAATACGCACGCGAGCGTGATGCCACCGCAGTAAATGCTTCTAATTTTGGTCGCCAGATTCATCTATAGCACTACTCCTCCAAACTCTACCTCTTCTCACCAATATACTCTAGCTAGCCGTGCCCAGATGTACAACAAAAAGCTATGCCAATAGCTCTTTTTCTCTCAATCTGTATCTCTATGGAATTCTTTGCCTGGTGCATGTTTCCCTGTATCTTACAATCTTTCCTGCTTCAAGAGGAATATTGATTCCTACATCTTGTGTCTTTAATTCTTTTTCTTTTTGTAGCTCCTCATATTGAGTGGCTTTTAGCATTATTCAGTGGGAAGTTGCATAAATTGTTTTTTTAAAAGACCATATTTTGGACCGACAGAGGGCACTGTCACAAGGACGTTTTAAGGCGGAGACATCGGCAAATGTACTTTTACTCAAATGTAAAAAAGAATGCAGATTGTAAACTGTATGACACCATCTTCTCAAACTTACAAATAAATATTTATTTACTTTTGTGAAAACTGTGTACCCCAACAGTAATTGGTATGGGTAGCCCCCTTTATCCTCTTGAATACAGATGACGGCCGTAGTCGCGGTTTGAGAAAGTCCACCAGGCTGGTTGACATCTATAGGCGCATTCCTGCACATACTCAATCTATTTATGTTTGAACTATATTGTTCTTGAATGGGAAGTGTAATGAATAGATGGAAATATTTCAAACAAAGCTTTCATTCACACATGAAAGGAGGGCTCCAAGTGCGATGAATAGGACCACTCTATTCATTGCGGTGCCTATTGTTTGTGTTTACGCTTGGCTGCACAGACCTTTCTTGACATACCAGCACCCTGTCAATAACAGCTGTGGCAAAGGGGTTTACATGTACAAGTAATTCATGCAGAATATGGACTATAGACCTTTATCATGGTACAGCCATCTTGTTTTTCTCCTATTAAAATCAATGTAACCAAACCGAGGCTGGAAGGAAAAATAGTCTGGCACCTTCATTCAATAATTGGAATCACTATTCATAATTGCTAATGCATACAGGGAACAAGACAAAGATGGTGACAGCATGATAAAGGACTATTGGCCCAGCAATCTTGACCATTTTCTTTGTCCTACCCGTTTCCTCGAAGCCCCTGGAGTAGCTGACCTAGCATCCCACTCCGAGTGGGCGAATGAGTTTCTGGCCTCGGAGCAGAGGCGGGCGGAGGAAATAGTGGATGACAGAGATGCTGATTGGACGAGAGATTTCCTGACCGGCCATGACGCAGCAGGTACCTCAAGAATAGCAAAGCTAATTCACAGTGAAATTTGGCAGCAAAATTCAGATTCTCTTACCACAGGCTGAAGAAAACACGTCTTTAGCCCTAACCCCCTTCAATGTTTTTCATCTGGCCTTGCAAAATCTAACAATTTTCAGCAAAACTGAAAGGAGAAGCCCGCTAAATACAACAAAATCCCAACAGCAAATTTTGTTGGATTCTGCAGTGTACCACCCACACACCAGCCTTGGCATTTTGTAGCTACCCTGCTGAATCCAACAAAATAAAACAGGTATTTGTTTGCATGAGCCCTGCAAAATCCAACAAAAATGTTACTATAGTCTGCTTCCACCCTCCTATGGTCAGGGAACCAGACCACTAGAACAGATTTTTTTCTCTCTGTTTTCCCAGCATCTTCATGTATGCACACAAAACTTTAAACAGGTCAGTGTTACAGTATTTTGCTAGCACGCTATAAAACACTAACCCCCAAATCCATTTATTTCTTAAAATTACAGCAAAAGCAAATGATGTATACGCCTAGGCAAAGTTATTCCTAAAATTGTCAATAGTCCTTGATAGAACTTGTTCCTACATGAAAATTTTCAGTGGAATATTGAGACAGCTGCACTGTTGTCCAATGGGAGCCAACCTCCTTACAATTGACTCAATTTTTTTGTGTCTTATATTTGTAGTTGGCGCAGATATTATATCGTCATCATCCGACACAAAATGGGCTCAAGAATACCTGGAACAGTCAGAACACCAGCTGTGGTAAGTTTTGAACTCTTGAATATGGACGACGGCCATAGCTGTGGTTGTCATCTGTATGTGCTTTCCTGCACGTACTCTATCCATTCAAGTTTGAAATATATTGTTTTGGAATGGGAGTGTAACGAATAGATTGAGCCTTTTCAAACAAAGCTTTCATTCACACGAAAAAGGAATAGCACTGGATTCAGTGTGGTGCCTATTGTTTACATTTACGCTTGGCTGCACAGCCTAATCTTGGTATACCAGCCCCCCATGAATGACAGCCGGACACAAGAGTTACTCTGCAAAAAGTATACAAACGGGCTTCTTGCAGCCCTTGCTGTTTAACTCTAAACTTGGGCTTTCTTGCCAGGAACCTTCTTGAATCCTCCAAAATTCACCACTTTGGAGTAATCCAGTGGCACACTCTCTGTACTTGAACTAACTTGCCCCAAGGGCACAAGTACTATATATCAAGCAGGGCTGTAGTCGTGTCCCTGCAAGTCCTGTCACAAGTCCTGTCACAAGTCCTGTCACAAGTCCTGTCACAAGTCCTGTCACAAGTAAACTGGATGAACAATGACAAAGGAATGCCTTTGTCAAAGCGCATTTGAATAGCTTGTGATTGGAATTAGGACTGGAGGGTTTGTGATGGACTTGCAGGGACTTGTGAAAGGACTTGTGATGGACTCGACTACAGCCCTGATATCAAGATAGAATTAGAACTCACACTCTTAAAGAATCGGCCACCAATCCGCAGATTGGTCTTTTTTTTTAACCCTAACCTCCCTAATGGTTCCCCGGACTACCCTGCTAAGTCCAACAGAGTCCAACGGTGACCCATATGAGTTTCTAACATAGTCCAACACAGTCCAACATGCCGAGTTGCTGGGTACCTAAAAAGAAACAATGACTTACCTGCTAAATCCAACAGAATCTAACTGTGTCTCCAGGGGTGAGATTTGTCAGGATTTTTCCTGATTTCTGGATTTTTTGGGGGGGATTTCAGAATTTTGAAAGAATCTCTTTTGCAATCTAGAATTCCTAAAGGTGTTTTTACCTGTAAAAGTGGATATACAATTGTAGACCAATAAAAACTAATATTTTAAGGTGGTGCCTTTAGGCAAATACAAACTATATGTTGATCTGGGGTCCTCGTGGATTTTTCAGGGATTTTTCGAGGATTTTTTGTGGATTTCGTGGATATTTCATTTTTGGCCAATCTCACCCCTGGTGTCTTATTTGTCTGTTGCCTGCTGAATCCAACAGGATGTAACACAGTCCAACTGTCCATACTTTGAGTTAGCTGCTCAATCCAACAGGGTCCAATGGAAATATCAAATAGTTGGATCCTGTTGGATTCAGCAGGGTTAGGGTTAAACCACTGCTCTGTATTAAATTCAACCTGTGGTTTATATTTTACAGACCTTTACGGTATTCTGCTTTATTTCAGGACTGAAGAATTCACAAAACCAGAAGATGAGAAATGGTGAGATATATGCATTAGCTGCCGCCTAATCAAAAATTGCATTTTTATATTCTAATTAATTTTCAGTTGAAGTAGGGTTATTACAAAAATAATTCTTCAATTGGCTTGGAATCACTGCTGTTTTTACCCCAAGAAATAACATTGTTACAGTGCCCTCGTTTGTTTATAAATATGGCCACAGTTATCTTGCTAATGGTATTTTGCTTGTTGCCGATATACAGGGCTGCGGAGTTCCAGCAAGAGACGGACTCCGACATTGCTAGAACAGCGAGCCAGCTCATGGGAACGCTGGACGATCCCAAGTTCGCCAACACTGAGGTAAGGGGAGATCACTGGATTGCATTACGCCGTTGAAAATCCAGAGCATAAAACAAGTCAACTATCCCCAGTAACTTTTTTTCCCCAATACACAGAGGCTGACATTAAAGAATCTAATCTAGCAGTGTCTAGTTCCCATCTCAATTCTGTTGAAACCAAATTGTTTATGAGCCCAGAGTGCTGGACACTAAGGCCCTGTCCGAATTACTTGGCTGCGGCTTGAAATTACACATGAGTATATGGGAAGTGGCTGCAGCCGCTACCATAGACATGTGTGTAACATCCAGCCGTAGCCAAGTAATTCAGACAGGGCCTAACACGGAAAGAGTTCCATATCCGGACATCACTTATTTTCCCTTAATATAACTTTAAAATTACCAAAAAGTGTAAATCTGATGAAGAAACACGAATTTGGGAGGGAAAAATTTCAACTTTTTCTTTGAAAATACTTTGACTTTTTCTGTCATGGCCCATAGACTTTGTGCACGAGGTCCAAGTGATGTCCGGATATGGAACTCTTTCCCCTATAAACACTTACCAACCAATGAAAACTAGTGTGTAAATGAATAAATGTTTCCATCGGATGACATAACTCCATCCCTGGCTATAAAACTTCATTTAATTCTGCTTTCACACCATGGAACCTTGCTCCCACCACCCCAGTAATATTTGCTGAATGAATACATTGATTCTGCATTTTATATGAATTAATATACTCCTATAGAGTACCGAAGTGATGACGTCAATGCAATGTTTGGAACCAGAATACTTTTGTTATTTTGTGTCAATGTGTTTGCATGACTGGCTGTTAACAAGAGGAACAGTCGAAATCTCCATTTGTTTGGAGCCAGTTGTCGTGCCAACTGGCGTCACACTTTGGTACTCTATGGTACTCTATGAACTAGTTGCCAACTGGATTGACCTGAAATTTATAAATGATAAAACGTCCTAGTAGAATTTTCTTCAAAGCCTTTTGAGGAAGATTCTGCTAGGATGAAAATCTCGGGCCAAACTAACTTTCATCATATTTTTCATGTTTCCAGTCAACCATTTGCCTCATCAACTATTAACAAGCAATTTTCATTCATCAGTCGGAAAACATTGCTTTCACTAATCACCATCGTCCTCACTCATTTTTTTTTTGTGGGGGGGGGGGGAGGGTGGTTAAATGCAGATTTGAATGAATCGGAGAAATCAATAAATTTTCTCAACCTTTTATAAAATAAATTATATAATCAATTTCCAATATAGTTTTCCTACCTCATACAAGGACTATTGCGAGAGTCTAGTTAACATTCAAAATATTTCTCGGGGGGGCTGAGAAGGTTCCAGGAATGACTGATGGGCCTGATGAACAGGGGTTATAATGTAGTACCTTGAAAGCCATAATCATGGTGGATATTTGTGATTTATTATTAGTTTTACAATTTTAAGCAGAAACTAGAGTTAGGCACCGACATTTAAAAGCAAATTGACATAAAATTACATTTGAAAATAAAACCTCAGTTTAATTCTTGGCCCCCTCTTTGCCCCCGCAGTTTGTAAAATTTGTCAAGAAACTTGGGGATGGGGAGGTGACGATAGAAGGGAACGAGGTCCGGACTAAAGAGGGCGCTCCCTTCGACCCACTTGCCGAAAAGTGGTCGGCCGATTTCTTGAATGAGCAGGTATTGCGTGTACCCTGTAAAACGTTGACTCGATGTTTAGTGTCTGTCGGTTGTGTTTAGATAAACAGAATGAATGTGAAAAATTCAACTTTCCAGTTTCCTGGAAAGGTGGGTAACTTTGATGCAGTGCAATTGTGCAAACCTAGAAAGAATATCTCAGAATGTCACTGAAAATTCCTTTCACTATGCTTAAACAGCATGTAGCATTGCTGTATAATTCATATTATTACTCATTTTTTATGTAGTATTCACCCTAATTCATTCATTGCATATCCCATAATTCAGCATTGCAATTTAAGGGAAAATTATTTTTTTCAAATAGTGCCCCCAAAAAATCTACCCACCAACTCTCACAGCTTGTGTGCGTTTCAACCTGTCACTTGATAGGTTTTGATATATAGGGTAGTCGGCTCCATTTTGGCACCGAGAGAGGGAAGGGTAATTTACCAACTTTAGTCCATCTGTGAACGGGTGCAAGCCAGCTAGTCTAGTTCCCCAAACTAATAATTCCCCGCCGTCTGTAAATTGCTCAATTTTTGAAGTAGGGTCAGGGAACCAGACTACAAAAATGGCATATATTTTTTCCCGGCATCTTTGCATGCAAAACTTCATACAGGTCAATGTTCGCTATAAATACTAACCCCCAAATCCATGCATTTCTAAAAATTACAGCAAAAGCAAAAGTCGTATGCTACCTTTAAGTTTTTGTTTCACCTCAGCAACTACTGTCGGACAACTGGGCCAAGGAGTACACGGCCGAGAACACGATGCCCTCCGATGCCGAATTCTGGGACAAACTGCAGAAGGAGTGGGAAGAGATGGGTCCGGCAGAGGAGCACCCCTGGCTGTCCGAGTTCGAGGGCCACGTCAAGGAACCGGTAAGGGCCTCCGAAAACTCGGATTAAAAAAAAGTAAAATCTGCCCCGAGCTCGTCAGTCTAGTGGTTATTTCTGGTTTCCATGGAATTAAATGATGGAGTTTCTATTCTCCCTGGACAGGATGCCAGTCTATCGCAGGTTACTCCTTGACTCTCGCTGGTACCCATTTCTACTCCTGGGTGGAGAGAAAGACTGAGATTGCGGGTAACACCATGTGAAATAAATCACTTCTTGGAAGATGTGTGGTTCTGAAAAAAAATGGGATAACTCGACGTTTCGGACAGTGTGCGGACCCACCATGCAAAGCTTCAAATCGTATTTATCCTGGGTGGAGAGAAGCAATTATGATAAAGTGGCCTGCTCAGGGACACAAGTGCCATGACCGGACAGGCTGGGATTCATCCCACGTGTTGATGACCCAGCCATCAAATCTTGGGTCCAGTATGCTAGATTGCTCGGCCACAACACTTCAAAACTCGGAATGCTTGAAACACTCCAAAACCTAGAATGCTTGAAACACTCCTGTGGGATCACCGTCGGACTGGTTCGTTCCCAGCATTCCGAGTTTTGAACCATTTTGCAATATTATGTACTCAATTTTTTTAAATTGTTAACTAGCTGCGTGTTTGAGAAATCACTGCGTCTCAATTCAAAACAGTTTAAATGCTTAAAATATCCCTTTATTTGTGCAGGTGTATAAGTTTGAAGATGATAATCCCCTTTTGGATCACCCTAATCCATTCGAGGAGGGTCTTAATCGGCTTAAGGATGGAGATTTAGCCAACGCTATACTGCTGTTTGAAGCTGAAGTGAAAAAGAACCCCGACCATATGGAGGTGAGATTTTCGTTTACAGCCGCAGGGCTTTCTTTCTGTACCTCTGTTTAAGCTCTTGAATACGGACGACGGTCATAAAGACTACCTGGCTGGTTGTCATTTATATGTGCATTCCTGCGCCTACTCAATCCATTCATGTTTTAACTATACTACTCAAAAAAATTCATCAGACATTTGCCTTTTGAAAATTTCTGTCAGGTGTGTACTGAAGTTGATTTTACTCATTGTACACTGCAGCGCATGTCCATGCTTGGTTAAGCACCACAGAATGTGAGATGATGCAATTGCTAAGTGGGTCATTCTATAAATTAGGGGTCCAATTTTGGTGTCCCTGTTACATCTGACATGTATAAGATTTTGCAATTCAGGACACATTCTTTAATGCCTTATATCTCCAAGAGTGATTGTGTAAAGCAAAGTACCTGCCAACAAATTTAAAAATAGTGTGAAGTCAATTTAAATGATACTTGATAGGAAATTACACAGGTCAGGTGTAACAGGGACAGGAAAAAATGTCACACCTTGGACCCCTAATTTATAGAATGACCCAAGTCAGGTGTTTCAAAGTCAAATTGACTGGAGGGGTTAAACAAAATTCATAATTATGTTTGATCCTTTAATTTTTTTGAGTAGTATATATTGTTCTTGAATGGGAGTGTGATGAATAGATGGAGCTTTTTCACAACAAAGCTTTCATTCACACGAAAGGGGAGGCTCCAAGTGTGATGAATAGGACCACTCTATTCAGTGTGGTGGCTGGTGTTTGCATTTGCGCTTGGCTGTACAACCCTCCATCAATAATAGCCGGACACATGGGGTTAATTAAGATTTTGTCAGTTTTGACTTGACCCTTCAAGTTATAATACAGGATTGGCAGAACAGGCAACGTAGTGTTCAACATATACAGTCAAACACCTTTATAACAAGGTCCTTGGGACTTTACAATTTACCTTGTTATAACAGGTACCTTGTATTATCAGTAATGGAAAACAAAGGAAAACAAAGACTCGGGACCTATTTATTTCCTTGTTATAAGCAGGATGTTGTATTAACAGTGCTCTTATTATCAGGGTTCGATTGTACATGAAAAAACAAACCTGTCTACTGAGTCACATGAAAATAGTGAGAAACCGTTCTGTTTTAACTGATTTTGTGCATGTTCATATGGGCTTACTTCAATTGTCGAAATGAGCCACATTATTTTTGGGGTCTCTATCTATACAATTTTCTCGATGACAGCATTTCAGACAGAACTATATATCTCGGGAGGATTGATACTGGTACCATCTTTATAAACAGTGAGCTTTTAATGATGACACATCAATTTGGTTTGGGATAATTACTCAAGCTATATCATACCTCTAGCTATTAGCTGTGTGATTGTGCATACAGGCCTGGCAGTATTGACTTTAAAACAAAAAATTATTTAACCCTTCTGGCCAGCTTCTGGCTTGTGCAGCCAAGTGTAATTAGTGCAAGCAATAGGCAAACAATTGATTGAGTATGCCCAGGAATGTGCATATAGATGACAACCGGCCAGGTGGTCTTTTTTAAACCGCGGCCAAGGCTGCCGTCAGTGGAGCCATTCAGGTTCGTCAATTTTTTACGACAATTTATTGCTTATAACCTGGGAAATAAAAAATATTTAGGTGTTCAATATATTTGTTTGTTCTCTGTATTTCTGTTAGGCGTGGCAGTATCTCGGAACAACTCAGGCAGAGAACGAACAGGAAAACGCAGCCATTGCAGCTCTCAGGAAGTAAATTTTTTTACTGGAAATTTCACAAAATTGAACTTTGTGAGACTCCCGGCTTGTCATTTTGGATCCGATGGCCCTGACAGATAAGATTTGCATTGTTTTTGTGTCATTATTTCGTTGTTTTTTTTTTCTTCTATTTAACCCATTCTGTTCAGCTGTTATTAATGAGTGCCGGTATGCCAATAAGGGCTTGTGCAACCGAGCATAATGCACACAATAGGCAAGCAATGGACTGAATACATGCAGGAATGTGCAAATAGACAACAACTGGTTAGGTTTTTTTTTTTTTCAAACCGCGGCTATGGTCATCCGCCGCATTCAATGGGTTAATACTCAGTGAAATTATTTGTGTTGTATTTTTAATTCAGCCTTTTCTTTTTGATGATTTCTTGCAAATAATAAAAGTTTTAAAAACCCAACATTTCTGTAATGAAGAAAAATTTCTGTACCTCTATATTTGTGGCCTGTGTGAAATAAATTTGGTGACTTTACAGCTCACATGTGGTATGCAGTTACATGTATCTATCTAAACATGTGACAACCATGACAAATTAACTCTAACTACACCCCGTCCCCTCCCACCTTCCAAATACCCAGCCGTGGAACATTCCAAAACCATAATGACTCTGTCCTTCTGCAGGTGCGTGGAGTTGAAGCCAGACAACCAGACCGCCCTGATGAGTCTAGCGGTCAGCTACACCAACGAGTCTATGCAGAACCGGGCTCTGGAGACCCTACTGGACTGGCTAGCGGCCCACCCCAAATACAAGCACCTGGTACGTGACGAGGCGAGGGGGGCGGAGAGCAGGATAGACGCCCAGACGTCGTCGTTCTTATCAAGGTGGGTCAGCAAATCTTTAACCTTGAGGTGCACATAGAATCATTACAATTAGAGGATTTTGGACCGTTGGGGTTAATAAATATAACTCCTCCCGACCAATTTGCCATAGTGGGAATCGAACTCGGATCCTCGGGCCTCGAAATAGTACTAGCCTGGTGTACAAATTCTAGTGAAAATTGCTCCGGGCTACTCAAACTTGCTTCCTTAATTGCCCGGTGGGCTAGTGAAAAATTCAGTAACCTACCTGTTAAAATTCATCAAAAATAATGCATTTGTTATTAATTAAATACAGGATCGCAATAAACCGGGTCATTGTGTTTTTCCAGTTTATCTAGACAGTACCTAATGCTTCTAAGGCATTCACCACTGGCGTTTCATTTTCCGGAACGTCAACTTCATCTTAAAGGAAAAAATAAGACCCCAAAAAATATACGGGCTAGTAAAATCTGCAGTTGGCTAGCCCAGTGGGCTAGCCAGGAAAAAGTTATCCCAAACCACCACAGCACACCAATATGTACTGATACTGAAGCCTCTCTTTCTCTATTCCTGCTGTAAGTGCCCTTCACAACCACGTCCAAGACCTATTTATACAGACGGCCCGAACCTCCCCTAATGACGTAGACGCCGACATTCAATGCGGGCTGGGTGTTCTCTTCAACCTATCCCAAGAATACGACAAGGCTGTAGACTGCTTCAAGGCTGCACTGTCCGTTAGACCACAGGTAGGTAGAAATATTAAAAAAACAAACCAATATTGTGGTCAGGGGCCACAACAAGACAAGATGCCATACCAGTGAGACTATTTCTAGTCAGTTGCCATCTATATACGCATTCCTGCACGTACTCAATCCATTGTTTGCATTATGCTTTGCTGCACAAGCCCGTCTGGGCATACCAGCACCCCATCACAGCGTTCTCCACGGCCTTAAATTTTAGCAGGTCATCAAAAGGCAATTTTGTTTTACCGAGGGGGGGGTTCAGTAGTCTTGGTTCCAAGACGTCCTTAGCGGTGCGACGTATAGCACGCACGGCCGGCCGACAGCGCCCTCTCACTACACACACACGCCACGGCCAAATCGCTAAGACTGATTTGGCCTTGTTGTGTGTATGTGTAGCTAGAGGGCGCTGCCGTGCGCGCTGTACGTCGCACCGCGCCAAGGACGTCTTGGAACCAAGACTAGGGGTTTAGAGTTAAGCCGGCCGGTGAGCTAAACATGCACGTGGGCAAGGTATTTTCCAAGAGAAAAAGACGCCCTCAAGTGTTACGGAACATTGTAATTTAGGTAAACTGGTTCTCGACGCGACAAAGTGAAAATGATATTACCAGGGAGATTGCAACCAGTCCAGAATAATATTACGTGTATAGTTTTATGATGTGAATGCATAATATGTTGCATACGCTGCGTCCAGATCTGATCGATTACTATAAACGCTACTGCAATACTGCTGAATGTTAATGCTGGCAAACTCTTCATGTTCGTACCATGAACAATGTATGACTAGCTGGACTGATCTACACCCTGCTCAGGGGTGTGGTGGGCTGACCCAAAAGTAAATATGGGGGAAGGGGATGCTAAGGGGCAATGTCAGTACAGTGTTATTCCCCTTTGAGCAATCTGTTAAATTTCATGCTGATGTTATTTAAATATTCATGAGCCTTTGAGTACTATCATCCAAGGCAAAAAGCTTGTCGCAGCTGATCTGGGTGTAAAATTGCTGGAACTTTTTCAGGCCGTTTTTTAGAATGTTTGTTTTAGTGCTTTGTTAAATGGGATCGGGGATGTTCAGCTGAGTGTAAACACAAAATAGAGTGGTCCTATTCATCGCACTTGGAGCCCCCCCCTTTCGCATGGATGAAAGCTTTCTGTGAAAAAGATCAATCTATTCATGACACTCATTCAAGAATATAGTTGAAACACAAATGGATTGAGTACACGCAGGAATGTGCCTGTAGACACAACCGGCCAGACAGTCTTTCTCAAACCACAGCTACGGCCGTCGTCCGGATTCAAGAGGTTAATGTACAAACGTAACATTGTTGGGTCATCTCTTTCTCTCCCTCCCATCCGTTCACAGGATGCACTGCTGTGGAACAAGCTAGGCGCGACGTTGGCCAACGGTAATCGTAGTGAGGAGGCGGTGGACGCCTACCACCGTGCTCTGCAGCTCTATCCTGGCTTCATCCGATCACGCTACAACCTGGGCATCAGCTGCGTCAATCTGGGAGCCCATAAGTAAGTAAGCTGCTGAGCACGCAAATGTGTGCTCAGCAGAGAAACAAATTTGCTTAGCAAAAAGAGGTTACCAGCCAAAATACTGTGTGGTGTACAGCCGATTTGCACTTGGCACATTAATTTGATAGGCAATATTTTCAACTTAGTAGTCCATGAAATCAGTCAAGGTTGCAGGGCAGATGGTATCTTTTTTTTTGCTTTTGCAAGTAGGACTCCGTCTCAACAAATGTCATCTGTGAAAATGTTTGCTCCTGAAAGATCCTTAACCATGGGTTTGGTAGGAACCTTCCTGATTACTCCGAAATCCACCATTTTGCTGTAGCACAATCACATGTTCTTTGTACTGAAATACTTGAGGGGCACGTATGTCGCCAGGCTCAACCACTTTTTGCTGTAACCACTGGATATTTCGGTTGAAAAACTTTCCCAAATTCTACAAAATCTACCTCTGCCTAACCCATGGTCAGGCCCAGCCGTAAATCACCGAACAATAGAGCACTGGCTAGGCCTGGCTGGACTTCAGCATTAGTGGGTAGTTTATTGTGTACAACCAGGGGATTATAGTAGCCCGAAGGCCCCGGGGCTTGTCCATGAGTTAGGCAGTGCTCCCTAAGTGACAAATTCTTTGTGCTAAAACAGGCTTTCAAGTATTCTAACTTCTGCTGCCTTGCTCCTACTATTCCTATTTTTTTCGTCCCACAACTCTGAAAAATTTAATCTCATTGAATGTTTTTTATCATGGTGTTACACACTGTCATATGAAAATCACACAAAGGGCTTGGGTGCAGGAGTACTGCAACTTTACTTCCAAGAGCTTAGTTGAGGATGGAGAACAAGTGTTGCCAGTACAGAACATGCCAAATGAGGCTTGCGATGCTGTGGACTACTGAAAGCCGCAAAAGTCCTACTTTTATACCTGCTAAAAGAATCGAGGGACATCTAGCCCATACATGGTACTAACCTCAACTACTTTTTGCCGTCTTTTTAAACTTAAACAGAGAGGCCGCTGAACACTTTCTGACAGCACTGAACATGCAACAGCGGGGCATTGGGCCGCAGGGCGAACGGTCGACGATGTCGCAGAACATTTGGAGCACGCTTCGCATGACTATCTCTCTGCTAGGCCGGACAGACCTGTACAAAGCCGCCGACGAGCACGATCTGGGCACGCTCAACAGCGAGTTCAGCGTTATGCCCGCCGCTATGTGACTCCGGCACTTCAACTCGAGCTTCGCCAAGCAGAGAACTTGTCGCAAATGTCACAGTGCCATTTCTATCCGAATCCCGGGCTTGGCGCTGTGGTGGTAGTACTAATGGTAGCATTCATTAACCCTAACCCCTTTGGTAACTTTACTAGAAAGTATCCTGAATCTGCCAAAATCCACCTATTTTGTCATGCACAAAATTGGCGACTGCTCAATATGGAGGTATCCTAAATCCATCAAAATCCTCCAAAACAGGGGAAGGATTTTGATGGATTCAGGTAGGTTAGGGTTAATGGATGATATTCTTGTAATGATTGTCGGATTGATTAAAAATGTCATGAATGGGCTGATTCTCTTTTATGTGAGGGGAATCTGCTACATTTTATAGCCAGTTTGGCACATGAAATTATTTCCGCATGCCAGTGGCAAACGTTCAGATTTTTTCACCTCAAGTTATTTACTGATTCTTCAGTGTAGCGAGAAATCAGAGATTTCAAAATCCGGTTATCTGATTTCACCGGAAGTTCCCATCTAGCTCAGTCATGTCAACAAAAACTGACGCACCGCATGAAAAGCCCTCCCAATGAATGGATACAGTGACCACTGGACCTTTACAAAAACACTCCAGAGCTGTAATGTTGAAGAAAACAAATGGATGTGCAGGCTATTTATATACCATGAAGACCACAAGCGAGTGAATGCAGTTACAATCAGAGACCATGGAGCAAATTGGAGGATGTTCCAGTTGTTGGCTTTCTGCGTCACAAAAAAAAATGGAAGGCTCCATTTTGTTAACCCCTTGCATACAGATGACGCTATTTGTGCAGTTTCAATCCATTGTTGGATGTTATGCTCGACACCCAGGCGCCTCCTGTAAATAACCGTACTCAAGGTTGCTTTCGAATATCCAGTTTCCAAAAATCGAAACTGAATAGTGGAATTCAAACCGAATGTTAAATCCCACCACACTGTCACAACGTGCGCGAAAATGTTATGTCCATACTACTTCTATCCAACAACATCCTTGTAGGAACGTGTAGTGTAATTACAATTTTTTTTTTTTGGGGCGGGGGGGGGGTTAAACTATTCCCCTGCTGAGGCCAGTTTCTTGCTTTGATTCTTGTAAAATTGTTTGTTCCAATCTTTTATATTATCATGATCACAAGGATGTTTGTTAAATATTTGGATGCAATTGTAAATATGTATAATCGGGGTAGACAACAGGTTTTTTCGGTAAAGAAAATAGTATGTTTTATACCTACACAGCTCTGGAATTCAATCAGTGTTTTAATGCTGATTAATGAATGCCATCAAGGGGTATTTTTTTGTGGGCGTGGCACCCCCATGATATTTTCTGCCCAGAATTTCAATGTGACAAACAGAAATACATCAAAATCTTACCTGTTCATTGTTCTAGAACCATTTCTAATTTCCTAATTTCTGCAAACCTTTAACTCACTGACTGCATGTAGGCACTATGGTGGATCAAAACAACTTAATAGAAGTGTACACTTTTGGTAATCCAATTTTATTTTTACTGAATTATTACGAAATACCTTACTAGAGTGCAAGTTAATAGCAATCTCAATCATCCTGTGAAATGATAGCACCTGGTGTGCTGTCATTTTCCAACGATTGTTACACGCAACAATCGTTGGAAATAGTCTAGTTCCCCGACATCTATAAGTTGCTTCGTTCTGTCTAAAGTATGGTCAGGGAAGCAGACTACAGTTTTTCCCAGCATCTATGCACACAAAACTTGAAACCGGTCAGTGATACAGTATTTGCTAGCATGCTATAATATACTGACCGGCAAATTCAATCGTGTGGATTACCTTTAAACCCTAATGCCGAAGGCATTCATTTGTGGTAAAGTACACTATACTACACAATTTCTCATGTGACAGTGTAGTAGGAGTACTGCATACTACAGTTTACTACAAGTAGTATTGGGTGGGGTTATGTTTAAAAGGTACGAAATAGCTTTGGTAAGGATCAAAACAAATTTTGTTTCAATGTGTAAGCTGTCATATTTTTATTTCAGCAAGCCAAATATTAAAGTACACTTGAATATGCACAAAATACTGTTAAAACAAAATGGTTACATGGTGACATTTCACATCAAGTACTTTGCTTTACATAATCACCCTTGGAGATAAAATGATATGTTAAATCCCATTTCATACCTGTAATTAGGCACAAAAGAAATACCTTGTTGAAAGATTATTTCATGGATAGTTTTAGTTCAGTTTAATAATCATTTGGAAAATTTAATATTATTGAACCTGATCATGCCGACATTAAACCGGGTGTTGTATTCACCATTAAAATGTGAACTGTGTATAAATGTACAATAAAGCTATCACAATTTCTTGATTATGTAACCAGAGTGTGAATGTTTATTACATTGTACTCGCTTTTGTGTTATGCATAAGTAGATGTAAGGGTGGTACGGCTGGCAACCTAAAATGTGGCCAACCCTACCATCTCTGTTGTCGCCCTTTACCTAGAGTGACTTCTATTAAGTGCCTGTGCCACGCTCATGTAAAGTCAATATATCGGAATAAAAGGTTTTGGAGGAATTTTTTAAACGGGTACTAACAGTCCAAATTTCCCACCAACAAGGTTGTTCTAAAACCCCCTTTTGGTACGTTCCGAGCCAGATCATATTCCAAATCGGAGTTTGAATATGGCCCCAGTTAAAATAAATGCTGCAAACGTATTGTGAAACAGTTTGTACCTTTACTGGTTAATCGTATGTGTGTGTGCTTCGTTTATGAACGTAATTCGTGGGGGTTTTAGAACAACACATCATGAAGCC
Source organism: Hippasteria phrygiana (assembly GCA_037893225.1). Taxonomy (NCBI): domain Eukaryota; kingdom Metazoa; phylum Echinodermata; class Asteroidea; order Valvatida; family Goniasteridae; genus Hippasteria; species Hippasteria phrygiana. The sequence continues at coordinate 158,683 of JAZGUH010000553.1, forward strand.
CCACATGCATAGAGGAATTTCACATTAGCCCCCTCTGCGCACTTCCAGGTTGAAAGCGAGAATGTCAGTGGCAAACAAAACGACGCTTTTCAGCACATTTATTCATGCATGAATTAATCAGGCCATAAAAGGAAGCGCACGATCAGCATAAAGTTGTTTACTGTGACATTGAGATCCTCGTTTTTAAGCGCACATTGGCGCTAAACTCGTCGTGGGATTCCTCTATTGTGTAGATGGAAACTATGTAGGGATCTTGTACATTAGAAGGGAGTATGGACTAGTAAGCAGGAGGTCGTGGGTTCAAATCCTACCCGAGTAATCCAAATTTTTTGTTGGCTCTCGGCAAGCACTGAGCATACATTGTTTCATACACTACGTTCAGAAAGGGCAAGAATCTGCCTTCTAATGCCCCGTGTGCAGTGAACGTGATTTTAATATTGCAAGTCTACTGTCAGACAATCATGTTATGAATTATAGCCGATTCCACATAAAAAGAAAATCACAATGGATCTTTTCTAGAAATCTCCGACTTCAGCTCTCAATTTTTGGACAGTAAGCAAAACTTGCTCTTGGAAGATCTGCGAGATCATTCCTGCAATCAGTTCTCTTGCCACAAATCAGCATCGGGGAACCTCTGTTTTAATTTCTTCGTCCTGTTCAGGCTTCGTCGTATATCCCGTTTCCGCTCACGTTGCTCCTTTTCCATCCACAGCTTCATATACTTGAGGACAAACGGCTTGTAGTGGAACCTCTTTCTGTGGTACTGCAAAAAAACGAAAACCCAGAAAGAAAAAAATACATTTAGCTGGACTTCTATACTGGCAGAGAATTTGCCTCCCCCACAGACAGAGGTCCATTATGCCCCGCCCCCTTGGCTCACCAATCATAGCCACGTGCACCACATGCCAGTCACGCATATCAGATTTTAGTCGGACTTTAGGACTAGGGTTATAGGTATGACATAACTTTGGTAACGATCAAACATCAAAATTAGTTTTCAAATTGAACAAAGACGCTGATAATTTGGGAGACCACCAGAGGCAAGTTAGTAGAGTGCTGGTACGATATTTCGCAGGTTCAAATCCCGCTCCTGCCAGTTTTCTTCGTTCACTTTTAAAAATTCATTAAGATTACCTAGTCGGTTTCCCAAGTGGTTTCTTATTATAAATATCAAAATGATTCGTTTCAATTTGAAATACCATACAGAATACCATACCGGTGCCCTCCCAAATTGCCAGTGTCATTGTTCGGGGGGGGGGGGGGGGTTGACAGTTTCCCTTGTGACACAGATGACGGACTGAGCTTGAAATTTCACAGGTTTGTTCATGTAACTGTTGACTCGCACAAAATAAGAACACCGCTGGCAATAAGCCAGTTCGGTATTTCAACTGCGCATGTGCACAATGACATTTTATCCCGAATGACCCGCGTCACCAAACGCGGGCGTGTGAACGCAAAAGGTGGTCGCACAACGCGCACGTGTTAAATTCAATCAGAATCGGCGTTCGCGTAACATGGCCGTGACATTACGTCAGCAATTTTATCCCGAACAACCTTTGACCTTTAAGATACCGAGCTGGCCTATTGTTTTGTCAGCTCGACCTTTAAGACTAATTTTGTCCAATTGTTCCTGAACTATCAAACTGAACCAGCAGATATTAGCTGTGGAGATTTAAGGGTTGCAGTGCAATCCAGCAACCTTCTCCCCCTACCAGTAACCAGAAACGCCCTCCATGAAACTTACCTGCTTGTTGGCATACATAGGCAAGTAATGTTCCTTTGGTTTGATCGTTCGCAGGTAGCCAAACGGCGTGTACACCATCTTGCTCGGTTGCGCTTCTGGATGTCCAGTCCTGAGCTCGGTCAGTGCAGCATTCCTCTCGGCAACAACCTGCTGCAAGTTCCTCATTGACCGCTTGACCTACCCAAAGAACAGAACCACATTTTGGACAAATGATTTTCTGTTATAGAGATCACAGGGAAACCGACTAGGGAATCCAATCAATTTTCAGAGTGAACAAAGAAATCAAGCAAGAGCTAAATTTGAACCATGTGACCTCTGGCTATAAACTACATCTGCACTTGACCAACGGAGCTATCTTAAGCCATGTTGCCAGTTAGAGCTATGGGTCAATGTTATGGGTTTATGACACATCATGACTAGGACCCCTTGACCAAAAGTATTTCCGTCCTGAATGGTCGAATGTTCGATCATTAACGGAATATTCAAATACATTTCTGCCAGTTTGAATATTCGAAAAATACATATGCACACGCAGATACGTCTTTGATGCTATTTTAAGATAAAAGTTAGGGCGCTTAGCAGTGTCAAATGCCGCAATTTTGTCAACGGTAACTTTATGTGGACAGAGGTTTTAGTGTTCCCGTCCGTAGAACCCTTGACACTTATAAACTATTGCTGCAAAAACGCAGGGCGGAGTTTGGTTTCTTGTTATCAGAACGTAATACATACCCGTAATCAAGCGCCATTCGATTGGATAGTCCATAATTTAAATTACTGCACGTATAACACCGGCATGCAGTTGCAGCTGACGCGTGAAAAACTTGATCTGCGAATATTCGAATATTCTAATATTTGGTCAAACCCAGTTTTGAATAATCGAATACTAAATTATTAAAAAATGAACAGCCCTAGACCAAAGATATTGAGAAACTGGAAGGTTGCCAATATACAATATAGGGTAAGGCAGCCCATTTGGATGGGAGTCGGTTCGGTAAATCGGAGGTCACAGGTTCAAATTTCTCGCTTTTCAGTTTTCTTTGTCAAATCTGAAAATTGCTGCTAAAACGGACAGATTTTATGGAATGGGACCTATAAGGGTACAATCATGGGAAGGCAATTTATTAACACGATTTACAACTTTTAAAATATTTGTTTTTGTCTTCTCTAAATGCAGAAGGAACCTGAGAAATAGCAGTGCTTATGCACTGTTCAGGCCATCCAGGGCATGGATAAATGACAATAAAATATTCATAAGATGGAATTTGCATCGGGATGATGTAAATTCAATATTGGGTTTTGCCCTTCACCGACGTATTTTATAAAACACTGTATACTCAGTGTTGTCCAGAAAGATTATTTGGAAAAAATCACTCAGGTGGGACTCGAAGCCAGGACCTCCTGCTTTCTAGTGCAAATGTCTTACCACTTGACCACTTACCACTTGACCACCAAGCTATTCAAATAAGCTTTAACAAAGGCATTCCTTTGTCATTGTTCATCTAGTTACTTGTCGCTGGCTTTATGAAAGGACTTCTGACTGGACTTGCGAAAGGACTTGTGAAAGGATTGCATTCATCACATGGGTTTCTGCAGTCTTTGCAAAAATCATATAGCAATTTTTTTTTACAAATCTACCAAAAAAACACCACTCTTTGAAATGAGTGAACAAAATCATAACTGGCACCCTTAGAAAAACCAACCATGCTTCAATTTCTTTTGCCCTTCTCAGTGTAATGAAAGAAGCACTGTATGCAAATACTATCTTCACCTTGCTTATCCTGTCCGAGCCAGGCATGTATTTCTCCCGTCTATCTGCTTCGACTTCCATCGTTAGCAGCATGTTCTGCTCCTTCAGAAGAACATACCTTCAAACAAGCAATAGATAATGAAAAGAAATTCACTGCCTTGTATTTTAGTCAATAAACTTTCATTTTCAAAACATTTGTGATCCGCTCCAGAAAAAGGTGATATAAGTTTATGCATTTATGTGTAATGGCCCTTTCAACTTTGAGAAGGTAACATTTTTCGTCAAAATTCATTTTTTGTTTTTTGTCTTTAATGACATCTTAAATATCTAAAGTTTCAGGTTTGGTGCACAACAATGTTGATTTCCGTGAAAAAAGTGAAAAAAATAACCTTTTTAGAGTGCATTGTTCCATTGCATTGTATTAGAACTAGCTATTTCAAAGTCTGTTTTCTCTATTGTGCAATTTGAACTCCATAGAACTAATTAATATGCAAAAACACGATATCTCCAGAACAGAAAGAGCTTTGGAGCTCTAGCATGTATCAAACGAAAGCTTACATTGCGGGCTTTCCAATCATACATAACACTAATTTTTCATATTTTGCGATATAATATACCTTTTTCTAGAGCGGGTCACATTTAGTATTCGATCATTTGAAACTGGGTTTGACTGAATATTCGAATATTCGATACTCGTCGTTTGTCAAGCGTCAGCTGCAACTGCACGTTGCAGCGCTAAAAAGCTGCACCCAAAGTATGTCAGTGTTTTACGTGCGGCGATCGATATTATGGACCGCCCGATCGACATTTGTTTGCATGCAACTGTATCATTACAGGTACGTATGACTTTCTGATATAACTAGAAACCAAACTCCAGCCTGCGTTTTGGCAGTAATTATTTTATAAGTGGGCGCCAAACATTCTGCTTTTCATGATTGCATTTTCGTTGTTGGGTTATTTTTTTTTCGGCTAGCTGGAAGTGGAACGAAAGCAAGTTTGCTGTTTTCACACTTCAGGGTTAGTTTTCGCAATTCTTTAAGTTTCGGCGTTCCGGCGTCATGCGAAAGCCACCATAAACAAACCCCTCTATGGGAACCGCAAATGCCCATTGTCTACCTTTTAATAGCTCCCTCTAGCGGCACGTAGGAGATACAGCTGATGTGTACGCGGAGTAAAAACCGCAGTGCAGAATTAACGAACATCAATTACAATAACTTTTCAAATTGAATGGATTCGCTGATTGACAGGTTGTTTTCCAAAATGTTCGTCGAAAATAGATAAAACAACATGTATTTGTGCTTAATCAGGCCGCAAAAAATGCTCATCTTAGCCGAGTTCTCGCATAACCAGAGCTCGTATTAATGACATTTTCTCCCATAGGAATGTGCACAATTCGGTCGGGACCACCGAAAATTCTCGTCTTAACTGAGATCTCATGTTAACCGAGCTCTTATTAACGAGAGTTGACTGTACATGTAGACCTGGAGCCAAATAATACCGGATAAAAAAGTCATGAGAAAAAAAATTGACTGATCTTACCATAACTTGTGCAGTGTAGCGTTGTCTTTCAGTCGTAGTTCATCAACACTCCATGGCCTGCCTGCATATCATACATAGTATTCGAATGTGAACAAGACATTGGATGCAAATTCTGAGATAAACTAATATTTTAACAAATGACCTGTTTGGAGTGTTCAAAATATTAAAAAGAAAATGTTTACAAACGAATGAACAAAATTTGGCACTATTCAGAGCTGATTAAAAGGAAGGATTCGGACTGTAAGCACAGTCCTAAACTTAAAAATGGACTGGTTACATGTTATCTTTTTACAGATGAAATACATGTAATTTTAAATTTTCTTATTTTGGGCAAAACTTACCCGATTTGACATCTGACTCGCCATAAGTCTGCGGATCATCAAAGAACTCCTCCAGGCCACGTTGTGAGCAACTGGTATGGAAGAGTTTTGATTGGTGGGTTTTAACTAGCAAGGGGTTTGATTGGATGGCTGCAGCTTGTGATATAGAATGCTGCTGGGGCGAGACATGGGTCAGAGGTGTGCAATGACTTGAAGTTCTGAAGACAAGACAGAATAAAGTAACAAATAAGATGTGAGAAACAGAATAAGTACATGTACCAATAAGATGTGAAAATGTTAAAGTTCGGTTTAACCGCTTTTTAAATTTTCGGTGACTAGTTCGAACTGCAAAAGCTGGTAAGAAAGTCACGTTGTGGCACGTCTAAAAAATATTTTACCAAATACTGTTGAAATGTGTTTTTAAAAATATAGTTTCTAGATTGGAAAAGAAAATACTTGAGGTTGCACAAGTCATTTTAAAACCATTTACAAACTAAAAGAAATAGAGGTGACATTCAATGATGATACCGCATGCAAGAAACTGGCAAGATGTTCCTTATTACCTCCGATGATCCCAATAGTTGACACGACAATTTTAGGGCTAACCCTAACCCCTAGTTTTGTGCATGTTTGTCGCCGTCCTCGTTTTAAAATAAAAAACGGCCCTTTTTCCACAAAATAACATTCAATTAATCCTGTAGATATTCAATTTGGTGTAGGCAAAAATTATAACATGTTTAAAATGTTTTCATCTATTGCATGCATTCTTTGTCATTTACAAATGGAAACTTCATTAGTTTCTGCCGAATCCTGTGTATTGTTGGTATGGGACAACCTCCACCAGATTTTTTGCTGCAACTAAATTAGTATGTGCATACATCATCATTCATCATTTTCCAAAACAAATATATATATATATATATATATTATTTTATATAAAGGGCCTATCGCCAAGTTGGTCGTGGGTCCGAGTTGGTCGTGGGTCCGAGTTGGTCGTGGGTCCGAGTTGGTCGTGGGTCCGAGTTGGTCGTGGGTCCGAGTTGGTCGTGGGTCCGAGTTGGTCGTGGGTCCGAGTTGGTCGTGGGTCCGAGTTGGTCGTGGGTCCGAGTTGGTCGTGGGTCCGAGTTGGTCGTGGGTCCGAGTTGGTCGTGGGTCCGAGTTGGTCGTGGGTCCGAGTTGGTCGTGGGTCCGAGTTGGTCGTGGGTCCGAGTTGGTCGTGGGTCCGAGTTGGTCGTGGGTCCGAGTTGGTCGTGGGTCCGAGTTGGTCGTGGGCCCGAGTTGGTCGTGGGCCCGAGTTGGTCGTGGGCCCGAGTTGGTCGTGGGCCCGAGTTGGTCGTGGGGCCCGAGTTGGTCGTGGGCCCGAGTTGGTCGTGGGCCCGAGTTGGTCGTGGGGCCCGAGTTGGTCGTGGGGCCGAGTTGACCTGCTTCTAACATTACAGAATCGCCGTCGAAAACTGCAGGTTTCTTTTGCATGATAACGTTCGTATTTATTACCTGTTAAATGCTGTGCTGCTGTGAATGCACCTACGTAGTACTAGTCTTGAATTGTTGCTACTGGAAATGCTACACTTCGAAAAAATAACACTTAAGTAAGAAAAAGGGTCAGACAATTTTGGAAAAGAAAACATTTTTCGATGTACCATGGAGGCCGCCATTTTGAAATGAGCAAGGTCAACACACGATAGAGGGCGCTATGCAAAATCTTTCGGGGGGGGGGGGGGCGGGGCGGGGGGGGGCATGCTTTTTGGCATGACGGGTTTCACTGACCCTGAAAAATGTTCACATTAAATTGCTATTTTGTTAGAATTAGTAAATAAGTTATGAGATTTCAAGTGAAACATTCCACAAAAACATCTACTGGTGATGTACAATTAACAGATTTGAAATATATGTTTTAATGGGCGGCGGTTCCAAGATTAAGAGCACGAAAATGGTAAGCGCTATTTTTGGGCGCCAATCTGGTACGGTGGATGAATAATATAACTATGACGTAATCTAAATAATTTCACTACAGGTACCCAACCGGCGTCCGCCTGTAGCTGTATACTCCAGACCATGGAGGACATAGACCTGGAGAAAATTTCTCCAGGTCTATGCTCCAGAGGTGCCCGTTTTTCTTCATTGTGAATAATGTACCCAAAACCAACTGGCGCCCGCCTGTACTCCACAGGTTCCCGTTTTCTCGTAAACATGAATACGTGTATTACTACTACTAGATATACCATGCTTTGGATTATTCATAAGGCATACGTCATACCATATAGCAAGGAACCTTGCTCTACTGTCATAAGTTGTATCATTCATCGCCGTAGGCCTAGGATTGGTATATACCCAGCGCGATATGGGGGAAGAGGGGTACCCCCCCCCCCCCCCCCCCCCGCTTTCGTGACTATTGTTACCCAACACATCCCCCTAGAGATCTGAAAAGAATTCCCGAGATTTCGGGAACATAATGATCAACATAAAAGAGAGGTTCTCTGCCCCATATCGTGCATCATATGTATTCTGGGACGGTGTTGTGTCAACTTTTTTCGCCCAAGAAGGGCATTTGTATGTGTTCGCTCATGGATTGACCATATAGATGGAAAGGCCATTTTATAAGCTTTTATATGGTATGTGTCTGAGGCCTGTAGCATTTTGCATTCGCGAGATATTTGAAAATTTGCAAGTTTGTTTTCAGGAAGTTCTTGAAATGACTTAAGGAGAAACAAGCAATTTAAAAAATAAAACAAAAGCAAAGCAATAGATTGAAGCTCTCGACACAAACACATTCTTTTACCAACTTTAATAAATGAAATAGAATATTTTCGTCATGAACTAGGATAACATAGGTATCAAAGATGCCAAAAAAAATCCCTCCCTTCAAAATCACTTGTTTTGAAGAATTGTACACCCTCCTCACATAAAATGGCCCATTACGTGTAAAAGCAGACAGCGACTTATCTGCTCTTTTTGCAGAGCGGGTCACATAGTACATAATCGGGGGGGGGGGGGGGGGGGGGGGGGGGGGTGGGCACACACAGGGGGAACTAACATTTTTGAGTGGGGCACTAATATAACATTTGGGGGGGGGGGGGGGGGAACAGGGCACATAGTATAGTACTAGGGCCAGCAGCATAAAGGAAATTATTTTAATGTGTCGCGATTGTACGTTTAGTACGGGCCCCGTTCCCAAAAGGGAACAAAATCCATTTTGAAGTTATGGACTTACATTTTGTACCAAACCAAGTTGCAACATTAAAAAAAAACGAACAGGTATGTCGTAGATAGAGGGCAGAGTTTATAATTTTCTTTTTGTGGAAAATTATGGGGTACAAAAAAATGCAGTCGGAAAAAATTGGGGGTAAATAATACTACTGTACAATGTACTAGTAAATACCCCTTACGCCCCCCCCCCCCCCCCCCCCCCCCTTCGCTGGCTACGCCTATGGCATGGCGTCAATGCGGCCTGTGCTCTGGGCCCAATTTCATGAGTTAAGAACTATGGGTGGCCAAAAGGGCTTAAATAACTAAATTCGAAAAGAACAAACGACCTCAACACGAACGAAAGACAAACCAACAATCAAGGGATAAATCAACAATCAACGGACAAATACTAACAAATGACGACAAAACACTATCAAAGATGGACAAAATAAGGGTAGCGGAGGCAAGTGAATACAAGGGCGGATCCAGAACAATTTTTTTGGGGGGGCCAAACATTTTTTGTTTGCCATTTTTTTGGGAGGGGCCAAAAACAAATTTGGCCGAGTTTTGTGGGTGGGTGGGTGTACGCAGTGGCTGCCTTTTTGCGAAGTCAGTTTAAAAAAAATAAAAAATCCCCCCTCCCTCGATCCGCCCTTGAGAGAATAGGCCCTAAATATATTTTTTCTTTCTAGAGTTGGAAATCCTGTGTTCCTGCGTTCTGCTTTCCCGTTCGTTTTGAAAGAGTGGGAGGGACAAGAACCCAACACAAATTAGTTCAGGTTTCAAGAAAAAGAGTCATTAGCTAAGCAATGTACACGTGTTTGTTAAGCCCAAATCGTGTGGATCTTTATGTAGTCTTCAAATTTATACAAACAAAGGTTTCTGCAGTAATAGGACAAGTGAGGCTCACTCTTTGGTCAATAACTAGAAAAGGAAATGCTAAACGTTCTACATGTATACAAAGCTCAATGTTTCTACATAAAAATCACAAACCATGGCATTATGGATACAATTCAGTTCCAATGTTTAACTGAAGTTTGTATGTGAAATACAGGGTATATCAAAAAAAGGAACCGATGTAAAGTATGAAAAATGTACTAAATAATATTTTCTAAAAAGGTAAACATCATGTGAAACACCAAGGTGTTAATCTTTCCAATTATACTTTGATTGCGTGTCGGTGGTCAAGGATGACTGAGCATTCATTGTTATTCTCTTAAGGGTCAAAATCTGTAATGAGCCAAGTTTTCATCGCTAGATTGCTGGCTGTTCAGCCACCAGGCTGGATGACGCCACTGGCCACTGGCCACTGGCCGCCATTTGTGCAGTTTCAATTCATTGTTGGATTATTGTGTATAGGTTACGCTTGACTGCACAAACACATTGTAGCGGTTCGCTTGGCTGCCAGAGCCACCGCGACACCCCGACGTCTCCCGTAAAATACCGTACTCAAGGGGTTGTATGTATTTAGTCTGACACTATGCGTGTTGTTTTTGTTAATATTTCACTTTATTTGGTCGCGTGGGTGAAAACCAGAAAAGTATATTTTTATCATAATCCAATATAGTTTCAATGGGTACGTAAGGTGCAGCATCAACCTGTGAGGCGCAGTTTCTTTCACAACTCCCCCTCCCCCCTCCCCCCCTTTATGTCTGGTTTCCTAAGTGGTAAATTGGGTGCAAAAGTGCATTCATCCCCTTCGAGTCACATTTTTGCAAGTCTCTGTCAGGAGGGAAAAATGGGGGGAGGGGGAGGGGCAAAGTAAGTTATATGCTTGGAGCAGATTCTTGCCTTGTATAAAATTTTTATGAAAATGGTGACTTCTTTCCTTAAAGTTTTAAGATGGCCGATAGTAAAAAAGAAAAAAGAAAAAAGTGTAGTCTGATGAATATGGACGAGGCTAATTTAAAAATCTGAATCCTCGGAACTGAATGGCTCCTCGTCCTCGGAACTGGATGATGTCTCTTCCGAGATCTGCAAGCAGAACAAACAAAAAAATTACAGTTCTGGTGAGCTTTATTGACAAAATGTACCATTTAACCACTTGCCACCGGTTGACACAAATACGTGCGGATTGAAAATTGCCACCTGGCCGGTTCACTTCTATTTGTGCCAATCTCTGCAGTTCAATCCATCATTGGGGTATTGTGTACGTTATGCTTGGCTGCACAAACCTCTTGTTTCCATTTCGCTTCGCTGCACAAGCCGATCTGGCGCCCCCATATGATACAATGGTTTATTTTGGTGTGAAAAGATTCACACATGCTTGAATTCCCTGGGAGAAATCCGCTTGGAAACATTCCTATTAAAGGTAGTATATTTATACATCATTTGCTTTCACTGCTATTTTCAGATATAAATTGATTTGGGGGTTTAGTATTTTATAGGGGTGCTAACAAATACTGCAACACTGACTTGTTTAAGGTTTTGAGTGCATAGATGCTGGGAAAATGGTAGTCTGCGTAGAGAGAGAAAAAAAAAACCTCTTCTAGTAGTCTGGTTCCCTGACCATACGGAACAATTTATAGAGTTGGGGGAATTATCAGGTCAGGGAACTAGACCATTTCCAATGATTGTCGGCTGACAACCGTTGGGAAAACAATATAAATTTCCACTTTCCTTGAAATTGACAACACAACATGTGCCATGATTTCAAAGGATGCTTGAAACTGCTATTTACATTGTACTTACAGTCTAGTACGGTATTTCATAATAATTCATTAGTTTTGTTTTTTGATATTTGCAAATGATGTATAATACCTTTAACCCTCCTACTATTATAACTATCACAGCCTGTCGAAGAACCGAATCCTCTCCTCTCCCCCAGCATGTGTCTCAACCTGTCACTCGATTAGTTTAATAATTAGTTGGAATGTAATTTTTTTCTTCTATTCTTGGAGATTGACTGGAATTGACTGCCTGTACATTGCCTCATGTGACATGACGCCTGGGACGAATGTTACGCCCCATTATGACACAATGGGGCGGACAAAATGGGCCTGCAGACACAGTGGGGCGGACACAATGGGGCGGACATAATGGGCCTGAAAAAGCTGGTGGACATAATGGGCCATGCAGACATAATGGGCCGTAACAGAAGTACCATGCACTGTTACCAACTCGAACCTTACTTTATGCCAAGGGGTGTCCAAGTGTCCAAAACTTCCTGTTTTGAATTTGGATGCCCTAACAATTTTTGGTCCTGTTTGCAAAACCATTGGAATATTCCAACATATTTACAAACTCATTCAAACATAATACAAACTTATGCCCGAATAAACTGTGTCCCTCTAGAAAAACCGTAACCCCTAAGTATTTTTTCAGTCAAAAATACACCTGTTTTTTTCTGAATAATTTAGTATCTGATTTTTTCGAAACTAGGTTTGATCGTATATAAGATACTCGTCGATCAAGTTTTTAACGTTTGGCGATCAATATTACGGTCCGCCCGATTGAGTTTTTGGCATGAGTCTGTTGTATCAAGATTATTACGGGTACGTATAACATTCTGATAACAAAAAAAACATATCTGTACGTGCACATATATTTTTTTTCTTCAAATATTCCAACCGGCAAAAATATATTTAAATATTCAGTTGACGATCAAATGCTCGAATATTCAGTATACAGTGAAATCTCGATAAGTCAAAACCGGTTAACTCGAAAACATGGTTAACTCGAAGTAAGAATTTATTCCCGTGAAAAGAATAGCAAATCATGTATAAACATGCTCGAAACACGAGAGAGGGCGCTGTCGTGACTATGGAGATGACAAACGAATGGCTACGCAAAGGACTGCCCAAGGTTTTGGCAGAAGAGACATCTTTAACGCCGATGAAACGGGCCTGTTTTATTGTCTCTTGTCGGACCATTCCCTCACACTAAAGGGGGAAACATGAAATGGCTGAAAGCGATTGGGTATTCGCTTGGTATTCACGTACGTAATCTTTGGAGGAAAAAGGGGACCTTGGGTAACTAAAAACTCCGCTTAACTCGAAATTGGAGCGCATTCCCCCGAGGTTCGACTTATCGAGATTTCACTGTATTCAGGATAGCCCTAGTTGAGAAACCGGCTTGAACTGTATTTTTCTGGAAATGACCTACCTCCATTGCTGATACTTCAGTAAGAAAGTCTTTGCCGTGTTCGGCTCCATATCGTTTAATGATGGACCTAACCGTTTTCGCTGTTGGGCAAAGTCCGGTTTTAGCGAGTGAATTCATCAACTGTAATGGCAAAAACATGTCCAACAGTATTAACACTATCAACATTTCTGCACTGGATGGATATAAAAAAAAAAAAAGTAGCATTAGTCTGAAGTGAGTTGTGCATATTCCCATGATGATTTCTCTTGTTTCCTACTTTATAAACGCAGTCTAGTCACAAAAGATTTCAGAAATCATTTTTGTACCTACCACTGTATTGCAGCCATTTTTGTACAAGGACATCCCAATCATAGCTGGTATCAATTTGAAGTTGACCGACCTTTTCCTGGACAGCATAGATAGGACTACACCCAGTACGGGAATGGATTTCCCTAGCTTGCCATCACCCGAACTGTAAAGAAATATGAGATTGGTGTAATTAACTTGAACTCATACAGCATGAACTGTGCAGGGAGAGTAGGGGTGTGCATTTACGGGTAGTAAAAGAATCGGGTATCCGATTGAAAACAAATACGGGTACCCGATTGAAAACAAATACGGGTACCCGTTTAAAAACAAATACGGGTACCCGATTGAAAACAAATACGGGTACCCGATTGAAAACAAATACGGGTACCCGATTGAAAACAAATACGGGTACCCAATTGAAAACAAATACGGGTACCCGTTTGAAAACAAATACGGGTACCCGTTTAAAAACAAATACGGGTACCCGATTGAAAACAAATACGGGTACCCGATTGAAAACAAATACGGGTACCCGATTGAAGAAATCCAACCCAATACTTCCAATCCCGGAAGATGTAATAATGTCTTTTTCAAAAAGCCCGATTTAAACAAAAAAAAGTCTGAAAAATCTCATGCCTGTCCAGTAAACATAATCACTTCTCTGCCTTTACGTGTGCCGGCACGTGCATGTGGTTTATCACAAAAGACGGTTGTCAGGAAGCTTTTTACAGTTGTATTTATTGCGGAATGAGGTATGCTCTATTATGTCTAGTCAAGGCTTTTCATTCATACCCAGACTACAAAAAGCACGACCGGTAAATTCCCTTTATAGTCAACTTTCGTGCCGGCGTCATAGACATGAAATCTGTGCTAGTTTCCCATGTAGTCGGGTTTTAATTTTGAAAATTCCCGACAAATAACATTCAAACCTTTCGTTTTTTATTGTCTAGGAAGTTATTATGCGATAATGTAAAGTTGTACAGTTACTCAATTCCATAAGCTGGAACCGGTTTCTGACATGAACGGTCGGGAACCCGGTTCCGATGCACATCCCTAAGGGAGAGCCAGGCTCAAAGGCCAGAATATAGGGTTTACTTATTTTTATTTTTTTTATTTTTATTTTCTTTTAGTCATTCAAATTTAAAACAGATCCCAATTTTACAAATTTCTGGGGTTCTTGAACCTTTCTTGAAAAAGAATTGATGTGCGTCTTGCCTTGGATACGAAAACGTTTAAAATCATTTGTTTCCAGCATGAAAGCTTGTTTTAGGTTTAGAGATGTTATTGGTCATTAAAATGTATAATTTTTTTCTGATCCCGTTACTTCTTCTAGTGTGTACATTTATACTTAGAATTAAGAATTTTAAAATAGTTGTGTTTATGTGAGAATTAGCTTGCATGCTGTGTTGTATCTTTTTCATAATTTAGACTCGTCATCTGGGGCCAATTTCACAGAGCAGCTAAGCACAAAAATTTCTTGCATAATAAAAACAGGTTACCAGCCAAAACTCCATGTGATTTTCATGCTAAGCAAACAATAGCTGAAATACCAGTCACAAACAATACACATCACATGGAAATTTGGTTGGTAATCCTGGTTTTACCGTACACATCACATGGAATTTTGGTTGGTAATCCTGGTTTTACCGTACACATCACATGGAAATTTGGTTGGTAATCCTGGTTTTACCGTACACATCACATGGAAATTTGGTTGGTAATCCTGGTTTTACCGTACACATCACATGGAAATTTGGTTGGTAATCCTGGTTTTTACCGTACACATCACATGGAAATTTGGTTGGTAATCCTGGTTTTACCGTACACATCACATGAAAATTTGGTTGGTAATCCTGGTTTTACCGTACACATCGCATGGAAATTTGGTTGGTAATCCTGGTTTTTACCGTACACATCACATGGAAATTTGGTTGGTAATCCTGGTTTTTACCGTACACATCACATGGAAATTTGGTTGGTAATCCTGGTTTTACCGTACACATCACATGGAAATTTGGTTGGTAATCCTGGTTTTACCGTACACATCACATGGAAATTTGGTTGGTAATCCTGGTTTTACCGTACACATCACATGGAAATTTGGTTGGTAATCCTGGTTTTTACCGTACACATCACATGGAAATTTGGTTGGTAATCCTGGTTTTACCGTACACATCACATGGAAATTTGGTTGGTAATCCTGGTTTTTACCGTACACATCACATGGAAATTTGGTTGGTAATCCTGATTTTTACCGTACACATCACATGGAAATTTGGTTGGTAATCCTGATTTTTACCGTACACATCACATGGAAATTTGGTTGGTAATCCTGATTTTACCGTACACATCGCATGGAAATTTGGTTGGTAATCCTGGTTTTACCGTACACATCGCATGGAAATTTGGTTGGTAATCCTGGTTTTACCGTACACATCGCATGGAAATTTGGTTGGTAATCCTGGTTTTACCGAGGAAAACTTTTCATTGCTAAGCCATTCTATATGCTTCGCAGCTCCGTGAATTTGGCCCCAGTGTTTGCTCGACTGTTTACCAGTTTACTGACACTTACACTTGTTGCCTTTTGATGAGACTCGACGACAAAACAGAGTGCAGGAGTGGCAGTTTCTCCTGATATTCTCGGATAGCTTTCTTCCACTTAAAATTCTTCATTGTGCTTCCGTTCACTTTAGCACCCGTTGATGTCTCATTGTACTTCCTGACGAATGTATTCATCTGTTGATACGCCATCTTTGAAACAAGTTTATTCACCTGTCTGGAAGCTTTTCTGCTTTTCTTCATAGCAAGACGAATCGCTGATGCATATGAACCTCTCATAACCAGTTTTACGACTTTATCTTTGAAGTTCTACGGATAACAAACACACAATGTCATGTAATTGTTTAATACACCATATCAAGTACTTTACCATATCAAGAGGGGATAGTGGGGAACTTAGGTGAACTACCCCCCCCCCCCCCTTAACAGTTTATAATCCTCTAATTTTTGATATTATTTTGCATACATTGTACATGTATGCAAAATTCATTATCAAATGAATATTGCACAATCAAAACCCCAATTTGTAGATATTGGTTGTATATTTATTCCCGATAATGATTGCCAAGAAGAGATAAGGGGGTCTAATGGTAAAGTTTGTGACTTGCCCTCCTCCCTCCGCCTCTTTTGGGGGTTGGAGATGTAGGAGCGTCTTGCACAACATCAGCTTGTACTGTGACTGGGATGGATGGACCTGCTTCTGAAGCACCTGTTCTTAGTGGTGCGTTAACAGTCTGTAAATGGTATGAAGAAGCAACACTATAAATTCCCATCTTCTATTTAGTCACTTTCTTCCTCATCTTTTTATTATTTGTTTTAATCTGTTGAATATTATTGGGCAGTTTTTAATGCAAGTTTTCCACAAACAAGGCAAAAAGCCGCTCAAGGAATTGGGTTACAAAGTGAATAAATCAAAGCAACAAAGTTAATGAATGCAACTGTACGCATGGTATGTTCGGGTCGCTGCCACGACATGATGTCTCACATAGGCCTACATTGTACATGTTAATTTCTGCCTCATTTTGTAGATATTGGTTGTAGATTTATTCCCGATAATGATTGCCAAGAAAAGATAAGGGGGTCTAATGGTAAGGTGGTTCGTGACTTGCCTTCTTTCGTCTGGGCTTTTTGGGGGTTGGAGATGTAAGAGCGTCTTGCACAACATCAGCTTGTACTGTGACTGGGATGGATGGACCTGCTTCTGAAGCACCTGTTCTTAGTGGTGCGTTAACAGTCTGTAAATGGTATGAAGAAGCAACACTATAAATTCCCATCTTCTATTTAGTCACTTTCTTCCTCATCTTTTTATTATTTGTTTTAATCTGTTGAATATTATTGGGCAATTTTTAATGCAAGTTTTCCACAAACAAGGCTATAAGCCGCTCAAGGAATTGGGCTACAAAGCGAATGAATCAAAGCAACAAAGTTAATGAATGCAACTGTACGCATGGATGATAAAAATGTGTTCGGGTCGCTGCCACGACATGATGTCTCACATAGGCCTACATTGTACATGTTAATTTCTGCCTCATTTTGTAGATATTGGTTGTAGATTTATTCCCGATAATGATTGCCAAGAAGAGATAAGGGGGTCTAATGGTAAGGAGGTTCGTGACTTGCCTTCTTTCGTCTGGGTTTTGGGGGGGTTAGAGATGCAAGAGCTTGCACAATACCAGCTTGTACTGTGACTGGGATGGATGGTCCCGCTTCTGAAGCACCTGTTCTTAGTGGTGCGTTAACAGTCTGTAAATGGTATGAAGAAGCAACACTATAAATTCCCATCTTCTGTTTAGTCACTTTCTTCCTCATGTCAATATTTGTTTTAATCTGTTGAATATTATTGGGCAATTTTTAATGCAGGTTTTCCCACAAACAAGGCTATAAGCCGCTCAAGGAATTAGGCTACAAAGCGAAGGAATCAAAGCAACAAAGTTAATGAGTGCAACTGTACGCATGGCATAATGTGTTTGGGTCGCTGCCATGATGTGATGTCTCACATAGGCCTACATTGTACATGTTAATTTCTGCCTCAATTTCATAGATTCTGCCGACATAAATCTTGAAACAACAGGTTGTGCCACATTATTTAGATAGTTGTTATCAAGAAGGGTCAATTATTTTCAAAGATTTTGCTGTTCCTGACCAATTTTGGTGAGGGTTTTAAAGTAAGCATACAATGTACTGTAATTGTTTAATTGAATTGAATTAAATTGAAAATGGTTTATTTAAAAAAAATCAATCTCGCAGCCACAGGCTGAATTGCATGATTTTTACAAACATTAAAACCACGATTAACATAAACATTCACACCAATAGAGAAACACAAATTACTAACACCAAAAACACCAAACTATTAAGACAAGACTAAATTAATTATTTATTAATACACCATATCAAGTACTTTACCATATCAAGAGGGGATAGTGGGGAACTCAGGTGAACTACCCCCCCCCCCCCCTTAACAGTTTATAATCCTCTAATTTTTAATATTATTTTGCATACATTGTACATGTATGCAAAATTCATTATCAAATGAATATTGCACAATCAAAACCCCAATTTGTAGATATTGGTTGTAGATTTATTCCCGATAATGATTGCTAAGAAGAGATAAGGGGGTCTAATGGTAAGGAGGTTCGTGACTTGCCTTCTTTCGTCTGGGTTTTTTGGGGGTTGGAGATGTAAGAGCGTCTTGCACAACACCAGCTTGTACTGTGACTGGGATGGATGGACCCGCTTCTGAAGCACCTGTTTTTAGTGGTGCGTCAACAGTCTGTAAATGGTATGATGAAGATTGGTACAGCAGTAATGGCGTTGGTTTTGATAGCTCTTTTTCGAAAAGATTTCTTAAGTTTTTAATCAAATGATTACTTTTATTTAAGTAGATTTATTTTTCTTCCCTTTGATTTCACTGGTTTTTGAGAATTTTTTAAAGGGAAATATTAGTCTGAGAACCATTTGGTCGATAGTCTGGTTCCAACAGCAAACATCGTGATGTTGAATACCATTAGGTCGGGGAACTAAGCATAATGATTGCCAAGAAGAGATAAGGGGGTCTAGAGATAAGGGGGTCTAATGGTAAGGGGTCTAATGGTAAGGAGGTTCGTGACTTGCCTTCTTTCGTCTGGGTTTTTTGGGGGTTGGAGATGTAAGAGCGTCTTGTACAACATCAGCTTGTACTGTGACTGGGATGGATGGACCCGCTTCTGAAGCACCTGTTCTTAGTGGTGCGTTAACAGTCTGTAAATGGTATGAAGAAGCAACACTATAAATTCCCATCTTCTATTTAGTCACTTTCTTCCTCATCTTTTTATTATTTGTTTTAATCTGTTGAATATTATTGGGCAATTTTTAATGCAAGCTTTTCCACAAACAAGGCTATAAGCCGCTCGAGGAATTGGGTTACAAAGCGAAGGAATCAAAGCAACAAAGTTAGTTAATGAATGCAACTGTACGCATGGCATAATGTGTTCGGGTCGCTGCCACGACATGATGTCTCATGAGAATAGAGATCACAAACAAACAATAAGAGGGCTGGTGCACTAGTACAACTTCCATCTTAATCCTGGCGTATCTAGTATTTTGTGGCCATTTTAAGGGTGAAATCGGATGGTTTTGTTGGGTCTTTAGACTCTTAATGAATAGGAGGTCAATGCGGACACTGGCCTTGGAACCTTCTATAACCATATCATTTCTTGCCAAATCACCTAAATTTTCTGAAAAAGTTGTCGGAGGTCCGACTCAGATTTTGTTGAAACTTTTTTTTCTAAAAGTACCTTAACATGGTCTCATGAACGCAAAATTTTAGTGTCCAATGCCAAGTAGTTTTTGAAATAGGACTCCCTGAAATTTCCTACCCCGCCCCCTTTTTGAAACGGGGGTGGGATAGGAAATTTCAGGAGGTCATATCTCAAAACCAAGTCGGACTCCCGACAACCCCAAGGTGATTTGGCACGGAATGACGTACGTAGTACTACAAGACCAACAAGCAGGGCCTTTAACCCTTTGCGTACGGAAGACGTCCAATGCCGCAAAAAAAAACCAGGGCCACCAGGCCGGATGACGCCATTTGCCGCTGTTCGTGCAGTTTCAATCCATTGTTGGATTTTTGTGTAAGTTACGCTTGACGGCACAAACACATCGTGGCCGTTTCGCTTGGCTGCCAGAGCCGCCGTGACACCCCGACGTCTTCCGTAAAAAAACGTACTCAAGGGGTTAACATAAATGACTTCTTTTTAACCTGTCTTTTTACTCTCACCATTACAGACCTACTCCAACACCACTCCGATACACCAGGATTTACAGCCGACCAACTTTGATTTCAAATATCTAAAAAAATACTCATTGCTTAATAGCTTGAAAATTCCAGCTCTAGGCTCATGACATGTGAGATTCGCCATTCAGAGCTGAAAACACTTGTGTGACTGATAGTGGTTATTTTTGGAGTGCCAATATCTTCCGTTTCCTTTATCAACCAAACCCTCACCCAGCATATAGAGTAGTCATTCATGCAGCGACTGATCTCCTCAAAATAATACGATCTGATCAAGTTGAACCCGAAAAAAAAGAGGAATTTTTCGTACAACTCGGAGCATGCACAAAAGAGCTGTGTACAGAACAATGCTAGCAGTGGCAGTTGATTCTTGTTGCAAGACCAAAACACTAAGGGGCCAGACCACAACAATTTGACTTGTTTGAACGACGAGACATGAACGATGGTTTGTGATTACCCAGCAGCACTGCGCGCGGCTCGGGGCTCGCTGTATGACGGCTGTTTGCTGAAGCACCGACAGCGATCAACGATCAGGTGGTCCGAGACATCGACAAGAGCGCACACAATAGAGTGACTGCGTGATCGCTGTCATTGCTTCAGCAAATAGCTCTCAAAGTCATACGAGTGTTTCCAGCTCAATGGCGAATCTCACATGTCAGTCTAGAGCTGGAATTTTCAAGATACTTATCGTTGAACACTATAATATACATGATTGTATTCCTGAGACTTCAGCAATTTCTGCAAGGCTTACTAAAATGCTGAATTTCAGCCGGGTGTTCCAAAAAACTTCCTGAACGTCTTACCTTGGGGGCCGTCATTTTGTTTTCATTTTAATATATCTACTGCTTGAGAAGTCAGGGCACCCAGAGGCTGGCTGTAGAGACTGGTCTGGTCATTAATTATGCATGCTGACGTCGTGCAGTTGTTTCGTGCATACAAACATTTGTTACAAATGTAGGCCTTGTCTATTGCAGAAATTGCTAAATCTCAGGAATACGATGATCAATGTATATGAAAGTGGTTATTTTTACGGCAGCCAAAACACGACTTTCAAATGCTATTGTTACAGCATGGTAAAAACACAATGTGAACGTATCAGATTTAAAACTGGCTATCCTGCCAAATCGCTTCAGTAGCTTGATTGGTACAGCAGTAATGGCGTTGGTTTTGATAGCTCTTTTTCGAAAAGATTTCTTAAGTTTTTAATCAAATGATTACTTTTTTTTTAAATAGATTAAATTTTCTTCCCTTTAATTTCACTGGTTTTTAAGATTGTTTTACCCTAACCCTGCCAGACGCAGCACAGTGCATCTGTGGTGACAGCTTGACCTTGCTGCACTCTGCACACAAGTCAATGTGACAAAGTATGCAATCTGATGCGTCTGGCAGGGTTTCTAGCCAAAATACCCTGGAGGGTTAGGGTTAAAGGGAAATATTAGTCTGAGAACCATTTGGTCGATAGTCTGGTTCCAACAGCAAACATCGTGACGTTGAATACCATTACATCGGGGAACTAAGCATAATGATTGCCAAGAAGAGATAAGGGGGTCTAATAGTAAGGTGGTTCGTGACTTGCCTTCTTTCGTCTGGGTTTTTTGGGGGTTGGAGATGTAAGAGCGTCTTGCACAACATCAGCTTGTACTGTGACTGGGATGGATGGACCTGCTTCTGAAGAAGCACCCGTTCTTAGTGGTGCGTCAACAGTCTGTATAAAATGGTATGAAGAAGCAACACTATAAATTCCCATCTTCTATTTAGTCACTTTCTTCCTCATGTCAATATTTGTTTTAATCTGTTGAATATTATTGGGCAATTTTTAATGCAAGTTTTCCACAAACAAGGCTATAATCCGCTCGAGGAATTAGGCTACAAAGCGAATGAATCAAAGCAACAAAGTTAATGAATGCAACTGTACGCATGGCATAATGTGTTTGGGTCGCTGCCATGACGTGTGATGTCTCATGAGAATAGAGATCACAAACAAACAAACAAACAAACAAGAGGGCTGGTGCACTACAACTTCCATCTTAATCCTGGCGTTTAATCCCATCGTGACGTTGAATACCATTACATCGGGGAACTAAGCATTTCCATATTAAAGGCGTAACGACGGCTGCCATAACAATAGCCACTGCGTACTTTAATACCCCACCAAAATCGGTCAGGAACAGCAAATCTTTGAAACTATAATCCAACTTTGTTTAGAATTGTATAAACACCTGGCACAACCTTTAAATTTGCAATATAGGGGAAGAATGTTTGTTTGTGTTTTCTGTGTTAGATGTTCATGGCACACAGCGTATGGAAAGTATTCACATAATTTCTGCCTCATTTTCACAGATTCTGCCGACATAAATCTTGAAATAACAGGTTGTGCCACATTATTTAGATAGTTGTTATCAAGAAGGGTCAATTATTTTCCAAGATTTTGCTGTTCCTGACCGATTTTGGTGGGGTATTATTAACAGGTAAATGGTGAAAGACAGAACAGAAGTTAAAAAAGGAGCTATTTACTAGCCCCGTTTTAAATTCAGTCTTACATCTCTCGTGGTAAAATCATCAAGTCTTCTCTTTAGCTCTGTGGACTCTAGACGCTTCTCCTCATCAGCTCGGAAAGAAACTATGGTACTTGGTAGCATGGAGGAAGGATACTGCATTATGTCGAAGTTTCTTAGTAAACCTCCAGAGCTAGCTCCTCCCAAAAGCTGCCTGTCCATTTTCCTCGAAGCAATTGGTTCGAAGTGGTCTTCGCAAACGACGAACACTTTTGGCACAACTGTTTTGTTGTCCAACTCCAACTTCCCGTTATATACATTGTGCAGCCATTTCTTACAAATATCCGGTCGTTTTGGGGGATCCGAAAATTGGAAGAAGCTGAGACCTTTTCGAGAATTCCGTTTATTGAAGTAGCCAAAAGCCTGACACTAGTGTCAGTGATGATCTTGATGTAAATGTATGATACATGTAATGTATATCACTACTGCATTGCATGCCGCGAATGTATTATACCACCACGCGTTGACGCGCGCGGATGGATAGGGTCACGGTTGATTGCATGCCAGACTGAGTATCAGACGTTGCATGCATGCATTGCATTGCATATCAACGTCTGATATATGCGGACATGCTAATTTATGCGACCCCGCGCGCCAGCCAATCGGAGTGGACTTTGCAAACTTGTGACGTCATTTCGATCAGAAATGTAGACAAAGGTACTGATTGGTTGGTGGGTGTCAGCTGACCCCGTTTCTCTGAATTCATCACGGCCACTGATCTCTACACTGGAGATCAGTGATCACGGCGCGTGTGTGTCAACCTCGTTCCCAAGGCTTACTTTATTTTCAACCTCGTTTCCAATAGTAAGCAGCTGTGGTGTCGGTGAGGGCGCTGCTCGACACCGTGGGAACGAGGTTGCGTGTGTGTAGCATGCGATGATGTACGCGGTACGCAGTACTATACTACGCACGCGCACAGTACAACAGCAACATGATTCCGTGCGGCGCAGAAATGTTTACATTCAATATCTGGGGCGCGTTACGCGGCCGGGTCCGGTAGCAGCAGCGCGCGTCTTGATCAGCGGTTTCCCGAAGGTCCAAAAAGCGAGCAGGCTGATTGGTCAAAATCTAGAGGTCAAGAGGCGGATGTCTTGCATAATTAATCGCCAGATCTGCACACATATTATAGACGCTCGTCGCGTTGCGCGCGCGGCGCCTATTCAATACTTTGATTGCATATGTACCGTACGTCTGTGCCTAAATGGCGCCCTCTTTCGCCCATCACCGATTCTTCCCATCCCCACCTTCGCGTATCCACCATACCACTCGGGGAAAGTATTTTGACTAGCTCACTAGACTTTTTACCGAGTCCGATTCAAGCCTTCTCGAGAGATTTTTTTAAAAGGGAAAATAGCGCACTCTGTCGCCCCTCCCGAATGCCGTCCGTGCTCCCCACCCAATCCGCGTATCCATCCGCGTTTTTTAGGGGGTATTTTCGGGTGGCGGGGTATTCTGCAATTACTCCCCACGCGTTTTAATTAAGCAAAGATCGTACTTCGTAGAAGGGAAACTAAAGATCGGACACATATTGTATACATTGTGTACAAATCTAGCGCCCGATGAAATGCTATGACGTCATTATTTTCGACTCTGAGGAAGGGCGCGCAACGCGTGCTTGCGGCCGCAGTGAATCCATACGAGAAGTAGTCCTACAGCATCAAGTGTAAAATGCGAGCGGGATTTTTTCATTGAAGAAAAAACTTCGCAAAGATGACAAAATTAAGAAATGAAGAGACAATTTTAAAGTAATAAGTGAATGGATAAATAATACCACGGAGTGTGCAGCGGGCTGACATTGGGTATTGAAGACCCTTGGTCGGGACTCGGGAGGGGATCTTGGGTCTTGTGTCTGGATTTGCTTGGCCTTGTACCCGTTCCGATCCGTCGCAGTGCTGTCTTGATATGGACACATGGTGGAGTTCCTGCTACAGGTGTCAGGGGGTCACCGTGGGCTCTCCTGACCATGCAGGGTGTGGCCCACCCCCGGACACCACGGTCAACTTCAGAGCTTCCATCCGATCGACGTCCCGGTCGATTCCGGATAAAAACACGCAGTACACGAAGACGGCAATGCTGAAAAGAAAATCGGACACTAAATTTGCCAGGAAAACGTTCGAAGTGTCGTGAAGACAACGATTTCTGAATAATCTGCATCAACACGTACGCCTGAGTAGGTTACACCAGTGAGTATATAGGAGAAAAAACACACCCGAAACGATGTACACTAGCACATGCCTTCTTCTTCTTCTCGGGTATATAGTGCTAGTGCATTAGGCTATTAACACGTTCATTTTAACTGTTGGTTTTCATTTTTGCCTTTTTCTAAAATAATGTGGCTACTTTTCCGTAAAAATGAAAAGTCGTGGCTAAAAAGCGATATCAAGCTTTGTAGCCTCAAATTTGGCCCAAAATAAGACATGCATGCAAAACCACGAGTAACCTAACAATATAAAAGTATTTATAAAAAACGACAAACACGTTAATATTTAACTGTCGTTTTTCATAAATACTTTTCTATTGTTAGGTTACTCGTAGTTTTCCATGCATGTCTTATTTGGGGCCAAATTTGAGGCTACATTGCCTGATATCGATTTTTAGCCAAGACTTTTCATTTTTACGGAAAAGTAGCCACATTTTGATCTAGTAATATCTTTAAAAAGGCAAACATGAAAATCAACAGTTAAATATGAACGTGTTGACAGTTAAATGTAAACGTGTTTATTGTAATATTCTCAGTTGTACCAAGCAAAAAGAGATCATCAACAGCCGATCGGAATCAAGCTTTGTTTAACTAAAATTTCGAAGTATTAAAAGATAGATGTCAGTTCGTTTGCAATTTTTGCGTGGGTCTTATACACGCTGCGATTTGATGCCTAATTTGATGTGTGACGGCCGTCGAGTTTTTACCGCATGCAGCCATGCGGTCATATTTCGCTCATCTACGCTGTTTGAAGCCGCTAATGCGATTCGAGAAAGCCATCACCAGAGTAACCAATCTGGTGTTCCACTTGCTATTGTTTTAACCAAGGCCACTGCCAATCACGCACGGCCACTGCGTGGGCTGCACCTCATTATCTGAGTCAATTCATCAAACTGTCATTCATTTACCTTCTTCTTTAATTACGCACATAAAGCCATCATGCACATAACGCCATCATGCCATTATTGGAAAGGTTGGCTCTCTGTCAGTGGCGTCAATAATCTTGACCGAAAGAGCTGGAAACGCCCGACAATAAATTTAAAGCAAATGGACAAACCGAAGTCAAGATTATACGTTTTAAACAGAGTGGCCTGGCCAAGCTTGTTAACACCGTAGTATCAGCAAAGATTTAGATTTGTATAATTAGTGACGACAGCGAAAAAAATACTCACATATTTGCGGAAATATTACTGACTGAACGTTATAGTTCAGATTTGAATGAGGTTAGAGAAGTCATGGTTCTCAACTGTACATGCAAATTATTCCATATGATTCTACTAATGTACTTACAGGAATTTTCAGTGCCATGTCAGTGGATTGTCTCGTTTCACGATTCTAAATAAGTGGTGTACATGTAAACAGATTTGTCATATGCAAAGGAGTAATTTTGTTAATACATTTGTAGACAAGAATAGCCTTTTTATACTCAACTCTTTCAGAAAATGACATCCAATTAATATAGCAAACATATCGGCTGAAGGAGTTAAGAATGCACTTAAATGTAGTGTACACGATTGGTAATCCTCCAATTTTTGTTTACTGAATTATTACGAAATACCTTACTAGACTGTAGTTAATAGTAGTCTCAATCATCCTGTTAAATGATGGCACCAGGTATGCTGTCGTTATCAAGAAAAGTGGAAATTTATGTAGCCTTTAGTCAAGGCGCGCGTGGCTACCCGGACGAGTGGCGCGCCCCGGACGTGCTGGCATTCGGGGCGCGTAACGCGTCCAGGCAGCCACGCGCGCCTTGACTAAAGGCTATCATCCGCCCGACGGCTGAAAACGAGCGCCGTTTTTCTCTTGTTTTTTCGCAATCCAACAACACAAAACTTTGAACAGGTCAGTGGAACGATTTTTCCTATAAAATACTAACCCCCAAATCCGCCCATTTCTGAAAACACATACATTTGAACATCGCATATATAATGACAAACATCGCACATTTTATATGACAAAACATCGCATATATATTTGAACATCGCACATATAAATTAAACATCGCAAATGACAAACATCGCACATATAAATTAGAACATCGCACAAAAATACGTAGATTATCGAATATTGCAACGTTTGACATGCCATAGAGATCAACCCTTTTTATAGACAGCATGCCACATGAAAGTCATGGTTTTCTGCCCTTCCCAGAATTCCTTTGTGTTATATTGAATTTGGTCTAAATTTTCAAATGGCTGTTATTTCTTACTTGAGTGAGCCACGATCATGAAATTTTGGAATTAGGTAGAGAAAAATTCAATGTATACATTTTTGTAATCGGATTGACCCTTACATGCGTTAAAAAAAAAAATGTTGATGACGTCATCATGACGTCACACAATTTTTACTTTTTAGGGCATATCTTTGAGACATACCAAAGCTATAGCAAAACAATCTTAACGAAAACAAGGGCTGTTTTGGAAAAGTTTCCAAAACAGCCAAAAATTGGCCGCTTACCCCTGACATCTGACCCGCGAAACATAGACTTATTTCCAGTACTAAATACCACCGTCTAAATAATGCGCAAAATACGCTGTAAGAGTCTTTAGGCTGGCACCGCAGCCAGTGGCCTTGTGAACCTATCAGATGATCGCCAGGTACAATTCTCTACCTCGCGACACATATCGCCAGTGCTGCGCGCCGTGCCACAGTACATCAAAATGGATCAACAGAACGTACTGGCAACCAGATGCGACTGGAAATACGACTGGTGAACATGGTCCGCCATTTTGTGGAGTCAAAAATTTTGTTCTACAAAATGGCGGACCGTTATTTGTCACGAAACTAAACAAAAACCACGCAATTTGAAGGGATAGTTATGTGAATCTTTATATTCTACTTTTAAAAAAGCTTCCCAACCATATCCATTTCAGTTTTATAGTCCAAATCGCAAAATCCAAAGCAATGTGTCCCTTTAAGTGGTTGGGCCTTTCATAATTCAACCGCCTTTGATATGTTGCCCTCAATATTCACAGACGTTTACTTAGATATGAATTACAGAGGTTCATTACATTAGTTAATATCGCTTGAAAATGTCTCAAAAGTGCCTCACGACTGTGGCCCCTGGTCATCAGGTTTGTGATCAGTTATGCAGTTCGAGATCTGTCCTCCAGCCTCACAGGTTCCAGTACGGTTCCAGCAGGGTTCGAACCCACATACCGCCGCACGTGAGTCGGACACCGTAACCATTGGTCCACGGGTATCCCGCATGAATGTCGGGTTGCTTGGCGACATGTACTATAGGCCTATAACTCTCTTCATGTAAAAGAGTGAAAAACTCACTCTCCTTGAGAAGGGATTCACTCTTTTGGAGAGTGAGTTTTTCACTCTTTTACATTAAGAGAGTATGTACATGAAGAAATGTATGTCTCGATGCTTCTCATGTATATGTTTACTTAATGTCGGAGGGCAAAGTTCTCCATTTTATAATTGGGTCAAAAGCTCTCCAATCACAGGCCAGATCGACACATGAGTTTCTGTAGGCAGGACCGACAGGCTGTACGGAGCACTTTCTTGTGTTCAGCCTGCGTGAAGGTCAGTAAAACTGTCCCAAAGTAGACCTGAATTGTTGGGCTTACTGACCAAGTGAACAACCGATTTAAGAAAATGCTTGCCCGCGGGTTCAGGGCAAACACGGCGAAATTTGTTGTGAAGATGAATGGCAACCAACAGATCACGAATGAACCCAGGTACAGTCGTAAGTAGGCGGAGGTCTTATTTGGTTTTCGTCTCTTTGGGTTGCGTGCTGGTGGATCTGGGAGGGGCCTAGGATTGGAATCCCGTAACTGGTCGTCCGGAGACCGTTGAACATTCCCCATGGCCCTCGCTTCATCTTGTATCCTTCTTGACTGTTTCCTGGCTATTCGGACAAGATAGATGCAAAAACAAGCCGTTGTAAACAGGCAGGGGATCGTTAGAATGTTCATGAACACGACGAAAGACTGGCCTAACATGAGGATGGCATCATCATCAGACAAGGATTGAGTTGCGTTTGCGCTACCGATGGAGTGACTGAGTTTTCCCATTTTGAGAAAGGTTACCGTCTGCCAGACCAGCACAACGACTACCAGAAAGGCCCAAGATGTAGCAATTACATAAGCGCATTTCTTGTTGGTCATGGCGATAGAGTATCGCATTGGTCTAGCGACACGCCAGTATCGGTCGGCCGCCATGACAACAGAGCTGATGCAGTAGCTGGCAATAGCCACTCCGGAGACCCCAGTCACAACCTTGGCTTTCGAAGCCGTGTCGTCCGCCACGAAGGCATCAAACATGCATTGCACGAAGACGGCAATGCTCAGTAGAAGATCAGACACGTACAGATTTGCCAGGAAGAAGTTCGAAGTGTTATGCAGGCAGGTATTTCTGACGATTAACACCAATACGCCCGTGTAGGTTGTACCTGTGATTAGAAGAATCACTACTCCCCCAGCAAGGTAGCCAATCGAAATATAATTGCTGGCGGTATCTTCGGTCGTAGTATTCATGATTGGTTCATTCGTAAATCATGTTTCAGTTTCAAGTTTTCACGAAATCGAGATTTAAGGTTATGATTTAGAGCCGCCCTTATCGAGCTCTCGAACTGAGTGTGCATCTCGCTGAAGTTGCTTGCTCTTATATTAGACGAGAGCGTTTTAGACGCGGTTCATCGTAGTAATTAACTCAGTGATTAAGCTTGTCACTGTACAACAGAGTTTCCCGCCCAATCCATTGGCACTGTTTATACACTGTCAACTTTTTCCCAAGTGACATTTGCCATTTTTCCTGCAAATTGAAGTGACCGTGCAATAGATGCCTACACGTAAGGATTATTTCCATGTTACTGTAAAGTATGCAGGCCCTTTGTATCAATGCTATGGAGTAATTACAAAAATTGGGTTTAATAGTCCAGGCAAATTTACTCATTCACAAGCCAAAGCATGGTGCCATTAGCGTCACAAGCTTAAAATTAATTCCAATCAAATGTTGTCCTTGATTTATACAAACTGTAGCAGCCAGACAACACGTTTTGAGGTCTTCGATGCATCGTTTGAAAAAAAATTCACAACAACCTTTTAAATATAGGTTTTCCCGGCCAATTTCATCACAAATTAATTCAATTTCATTAACATGCATTCAAATTCACGCATTTCCCCTAATTCAATCAAATAAGGGTTTCCTTTTAGCTATACTATTGCATTCAATTTCGTGTTTGTGCACACATGATTTCGTTCTTTTCATTCAGGTTCGTTTTAGTCATTCTATTTCGTTTATAGACATTCAAGACTACATTTTTACCAATCTTCAGTTGAATTTCTACTACCTATCTACAATTCATGAAATCAAATTAAGACATATCGAAGCGCACATGAATTTGTTGCTAGTTTTTGTTTTCATTTTCGTTTATGGGCAATGAATTTCAAATTCTGTGCGTTCAAATTAAACATGAGTTAGGCCTATTGCTTGTTTATTTGAGGAAGCTGGCAATAGCTCTTTTACTGGCACTTGAGGTTTTCTTTGTTAAATGTGTTTCCGTGTTGTTTGCATTTCATTTACGTCATATGCATGTGTTTTGTCTTAATTGCAACAATTGTTCCTTTTGCTTTGTTACCCCATGATTAAAGTTAAAGCCTGTACCCTGTATCTAGAAGACTGTTAAGTAAAGTTAATAAAAGTTATGGTGATAAGTTTGAAATGAAAACAAAATCTTTCGCTATAGCCTTGCGATAGTTTGCACTGGTCTTTATGTTTTCTTCTTTATTTCTGCTAATGTTCGGACCACGTCAAATTGAAATATGATTCAGAAAGCACATACCATTGAAACGAATTTGAATGTAAACATTTGAAAAATGCTTGCCAACTGATGAAATTGAATGGTTGACCAGCCTCTTGCTGCTGGCTTTTACGAAATTGAATGATCTTTGCGACCTCATGAATTTGAATGATCTTATTTGGCCAGTGAATGCTAACTGCTGAAATGGAATTACTCCTTTTGACTGTTGAATGCTGATTCAACGGAGCATTCATTTTCAAACGGAATTGAATGAGCCGAGTATTAAATTAAATTGAATTAAATTTTGTTTAAATTGGCCGGGAAAACGTATATAATCCATGATTCTGAATTGATTATTTGAGGCCGGTTGAGGCCGGTGTGTACCTTTAAATTACACGTCTGATCGACACATTTTCTGCAGACAGGACCGGCTTGTTGCACGGAGTAACTGCTTGTGCTCAGCCGGTGTGCACATGTAGGTTAGAAACAGCGTTCCAAAATAAACATGGGTGACGGGACCAAAAGACCAACTTAACACTACTTGCTTTATGAATAGCCTAAGCTTGGCTCAGATGTGCGGGAAAACGTGTCTAAGTTCACTGCAATGATGAACGACAGCCAGCTGACCACGAAAGAGTTCAATTAAATTCCTAAGTAGAGCAGGGGCGGATACAGGAATTTTTGCAGGGGGGGGGGGGGGGATTTCTTAAATTTGCCCAGAAAAGTGACTCCCAAAATGTTCCGCCTGCGAAAAAAATTTACAAGGGGGGGGGGGGGGGGGGGGGGGGGGGGGGGGGGGGGGGGGGGGGGTGGGGGGCTGAGGGCTGATACACTTTCTCACCGTTGGTGGCGCCATGTAACATCTTTGTTTTGTTCTCACCCATAGGCAAAATAGGACCTGTATTTGCAAGGCGTAGGCCCCTACAAGCAGAAGGAAAAAGCAACAAAATAAATAAAAACCTTTTGGCTACGAGCAGGGGGGGTTTCGACGACCCCCCCCCCCCCCCCCCCCCCATACTTATAACTTTTCATCTCAAGTTAATAATTGGCCAATGAATAAAAAATAAAAAAAGCGGAGCGCAGAACTTCAAGGGCCCATCGGATGAAGTAATTAAACCGGTTTTTCCCTTACTGACATATGATATTAGGCCAAAGTTTGTTCTCGATTTGTCACGTCAAGACTTACTTCCCGTCGGCCGAGATGTAAATCATTCCTAGATGACACTCCTCGGAACTGTCTGATGAGAGGCCGACACAGGTATTTTTGCAGGGTGTTAAGAATCAAACCCAACAAAAGGTTGCCGGTCTGAGATGAGAAGTAGGGCAAACAAGGAAAAATAATGAATAATAATAATGCCAGACAGCCAGGGGATAGAACCCATAACGGTTAAGAGTTCGGGGTTAGAGGAAGTTCGCATTCATTCCATGATAAATACCTGGGAAAATATGTTTTTTTCGTGAGCACATTAAACAAAATTGACAAGCAAGGGCAGGTCATCGGCTCCGATAAAAAATCTTCTGCTTTGCCTCTCTATGCAATGGGATCTAGTCTAGATCTAAGATCTAAATGTACAAACTCCATCTTGCTATCATTTTTTTTAAAACTACATTTCAAGTATTCCTGGCAGTCTTCACAAACGTGTTTAACGGGGCAAATTTTACAACGCAAACATGACAAAAATTAAAGGAACTATAAATTGACTCTGCTACGAGCTCTGAAGCATCGTACCGCTTATTGTAAAAGCTGATTTATTTGAATAGAAGAAACGGAAACAATCACGCACACGAATACAACACTTCTATAATGAAGTACTTGAAATGCTAATGGCAAGCTTGGAACATAAAAAACATGGGAAAAAATAAATGGTGATATAATATGCATGGGAAAATACAATCATTAAAAAAAAGCAGGTAGACTTTCACAAGTGACTTGAAGTTGATAAGTGTTCTTGGATAATGTTGTATGCAGTGGCCTGGCAGGAGATTAGAGTGGTATCTCTGTGGAAGAGGCTTCCAAATCTTGGTTCAATTCCGATCATGGCACCTCTGTATGTGTTCTTGGGCAAGGTTTTTTACCACACTTGTTTCACCCTAACAGGAACTAACATTCGAATCCATCAGGGCAAGGTGCCATTGGTACAGCCGACTTCAAACCACAATGTCGAACAATCAGATTACCTAATGTGAGATGGATCCAGGAGATGGATCCAGGAGATGGATCCAGGAGATGGATCCAGGAGATGGATCCAGGAGATGGATCCAGGAGATGGATCCAGGAGATGGATCCAGGAGATGGATCCAGGAGATGGATTCAGAAATGACTAGAAGCCTGACAAGCGGGGGGTAATGACATCATTGTTGTCAAGCAATTTGATCTTCCTTTATGTAAATGCTAACATTATTATTACTACCGGTATCATGACTACGCTTCAGAAAGAAAAGAAGATTTAAAGAAGCAGAAGAATGGAAATCAGATTCCTCTTCAAGCAGAAAAGCTCGTAGGATGAAGGGAAACCTGCACCAAGCAAAGGATTCCACAAAGATACAGAATGAGGGAAAGCGCTATTGGCATAGCTTTTCATTCTACATCTAGGGCTAGGTACTACCGGAGTGTATTAGTGAGAACAAGCAGAAAGAAAGCTGAGTTCACGCTCAAACACCCCGACAGAAGGAAGAAAGTTGCAACTTTGACATACCACTGGAACATCGAAAATTTATCACATTTGGATGCGCATTTCACTTTGTGCAGAAGAAAGTACTGACAAAAGCAAGACAGTTACACAGCAATGAAACTGGATCCTAAACATTTGATAAATATTCACATGCTACGAGAAAACAAAATAAAATGTTGCACTCTGATTTTGCTCTCATAAAAATTACTCTAAGAAAACTAGGTGTAAGACCTACTCCACTGAATATAGAGCATTTATCTAGCTGCACCACCAGAATCACGTTACAAAGTTACAGTAAATTAGCTAGCCTTGATCAAGGCTGTCAAGCTTGTTCCCTATTTACAAGCAAGCACCCAGCGCTGGTCTGGCCTACACGTACTATGCATGCACGTACGTACTTCCCCACACACATCTGTAAACAGTACGAAGAATACAGTACGTGTACGTGCCCAGTCTCCGCCATACGTACACGCATAGTCGAGGTGAAAGACAGCCTTGACCCAACCGTGGCGGGTTTCTTATGTATTTCTTTACATTTTCGGCCGAAACTGGCCGAGCCAATCAAACCTTGTAAACTAATATGCATATTCATGTCAGCATAGCTGCATGCACGATACATGTACACAGTCCAAAGTAAACACGCGCTTCAAATGTAAACACGCATAATGATGCGCGCGACTCATCTCATATTATTATCCAATGAGAGAAGAATGTTTACTCTAGCACGTACTTATTATCATAGTGAGCAAACACAATTGGGTCAAGGCTGTCTTTCGCCTCGACTATGCGTGTACGTATGGTGGTGACTGGGCACCAGGACTGGGCACGTAGGCCTACGTACCAGGTCAGCGCTGGGCGCTCGCTCATCAGCTCGTGTAATAGGAAACAAAGCTTGACAGCCTTGATCAAGGCTATAAATTAGCACATGGCTGGAGAAAAAAAATCATGACAAATACAAATTCAGTAAGTTCTATACTGAGAAAAATCAAAAATTGAAGCAACTACTTCAACTACTGTTCTCAAGTGTACATTGATGGTGATTAAATGCTTTGATTGTAACCAAAAATTACGTGCCAACATTTAATCAGGCCTACATAGTTTTTCACCATTTTCTACTCTCAGCACAGTACACATTTTTTTGTATCCAAATATTTATTTCCCATGAACTGTTGCGTTGAACTACAGCCACATGGCAGGGTGGTTGCGTTACAAAAAACCTCTTCTCTTAAAATTTGAGAAAAATTGTTTCGTACGATTCCACAAACTTTAATATTCTCAATCCACATTATTGACTACTTCCACAAATCACAAATTTTTTTACGAGACATAATGAGACATAACATCATCAAATTGTCAGAAATGTTGACCGCTTTAAAAGTAGTTCCATCAATACTGTCAGGTGTCAGCACCAGGTTTCATTTCTTGCTCCGCGATTGCGGCCATCTTTGTCTGGTGAGTAGTCCATGCAGGCACCAGGTTGTTGTCCGACATGCCTTGTTCTGGGTGCCATAGACTTGTGTGCTGGAATTCAAAGTGACTGTAGGTTGTTATAGTTTCTCCTTAAGTGAGCAGATGCGATTTATTATCTTGAGAGCCGGTCCGAGTTTCATGTTCATGGCTGTCATCAAGTGGTCCTCTTTGAGGAGCATCAAGGCTTGGCCATCAATTTCCTGTCGCAGGAACTCATCGG
The DNA here is from genome assembly GCA_037893225.1 of Hippasteria phrygiana. Taxonomy (NCBI): domain Eukaryota; kingdom Metazoa; phylum Echinodermata; class Asteroidea; order Valvatida; family Goniasteridae; genus Hippasteria; species Hippasteria phrygiana. The sequence goes on from JAZGUH010000553.1 coordinate 193,312, forward strand.
CATAATCAGAGCAGCCAGGAAGATCACGGATGAAATCATAGACATCCTGGACTGACCATTTCGCAGGGTCGCCCTCTAAGCCGGCCGGGTCATCAAATGCATCATCCGAGACGGGGGTGGTGTCATCCGGTTCGCTATTGGGAGACGGGGAAAAGGTCAAGGAGGATTCCATTGAAGAAGAGCCCTCAGAGGGACCCGCACTGCTGCTGTTGCTGTCCCTGTCCTGGTTGAGAGCGGTGGCAGAAGTGGGATTCGCACTGGGGGGCACGGATGTGCCCTGCTGTGAGTCCTGGCTATAGACTCTCTCTGTCTGTGTGAAGGGATTGAAAGACTTCGCATTGAGCAGGTGGCACTAAATTGACAAAAGCAAAGTGATAACCTGTGTTAACATGGTGGGTTAATCAGATGAGTACATGAAATACATGCAGACTGAATGGAAAGTTATCAAGTTTTGTGCAATCAATTTTTTCAGGGGTTTGAAGACAAAGGGTCGATGAAGGACACCCAGCAATGCGCCTCTGTACATGTATTGTTCATGCAGGTATTAAACTAATACAGATCTCATGCAAAACATTCCTTCTAGACAGTACACTGAAAAGTTGGAAAGGGTAAATCCTTCAATCCAGAAAATGGAAAGCTTATGTGCACATGCCTTCAGTGTCTGACAAGTATTTGACCTCTCATGCAATCTACAATGCCTGAAAAAGCTTCCTTCTTACCCACGGACGGTCGACATTGAAGCTGAGCCGTCCGTGTTTCCCCCTGGACCCCTTCAGCGGCTTGGCCTTAGTCTGTAGCTTCAGCTTGTGCTTGATCCGCTCTGAGTTTTCTCGCTGGGGCGCGAAGAGCCCCAGCCGCTTGCTGCAGCCCACGTTGTACCGCTTGCTGCAGGACAGAGAGCAGAAGCGTTTGGAGCGCTTGAACTTGTGCGGCCGGTCCACTTTGCCACAGAACTCGCAGCGCAGGGGGGAGTTGACTGTACCCTCTGGAGCATCCAAGGGGGCTAGAAGGAAACAAAAGAGTAAAGTGTCATGGAAACTTTAGGATTGCCACAGCATAGTTATGTAAAAAAGAAGCAAAACTCCGAACAGCTCTCTGTCACATATCACGAAAACTGAAGTTGAGGGCATACTTTGCGGAAAACTCTTAGTTGGCACAATGAAGACAGCTGTTGTTTTTTGTTGTATCAACCAACCATACTGAAATTTGTCCATGAAGTACGACCTCATCTATAGGTTTTCTGGATCCATGACGAGGGTTAATGAACTAAATCTTTGCACAATCTTTCATACCCCCCTTTATTTTATGTTTTAATTGAAAATTATTTTACAGAAAATTTGTTACCAGTGCAGTGTACATCCAGGTGACTGAACTCCCACTGAATAGATTGGGTTTTTAGCTAGACCTCTTGAAGTGGGTGGACTGAGGGTTTAAGGACAGGGAAGCCAAAGGCGGGCTCCTGAAGGGGAAGGGGAAGGGGAAGCTTGGGTTTTTCTTAATTTGTTTTGGGTATAAATCTGGGATATCGGCTGTTTTGAGAACTGGGTGGGTTAATAATGTTTTTAAATTTATTATTATTTATTTATTAATAAACAATTTTTTTTTTTTTGGGGGGGGGGGGGGGGGGGGCGGAGCGGGTTGGCCTGATGCAACCATGGTCCCAGATTTTTCGTTTCAAATCCTTGCACAACCATACATACATGTAGCTTCATGCCTATTTGTAGTATTTTTAACATTCAGGGTTTATCATATCCTGAAAGATCCTTTTTGGGTACCTGATCGTTTCAGCGACTGTGATCCATCCTGGTTGTTTCGAGATCGCTGATGTCTGGATTCCAACTGGGGGTAATCAACTGACCACAGGGACGAAGGCTCAATCTGAAATCATATTAAAGATCGATCAGGGTAAATGCATAGATGTACTTCCGAACTCGCACAGGAGTAGGGCCCAATTAACTGCATAGCACCGCTAAGCAATTTTCTGCTATTAACACGTTGACTGCCAGTCATAATTTATAGGGCGCCACCACATTGCCATTGTGCAATCTGGAGATACAGCGCATGCGTCCATACTGATGATCTTTGCTTTCAAGCTGTCTCTATCGATCACAACCATTCCATACATTGATGTACTCATACTGCCAGCAGTGTATTTGATGCGTCTTCGGTGATGCCAGAGTATTAATTACCATAACGATAGCGTTTGGTTCACTACGAGTATACTCGTAGTGGCAGAATCCGGTACACCCGTCACTACGAATATACTCGTAGTCGGCAGTCAACGTGTTAACTGAGCCTTAGTCCATTTAACAGAAACTGTAAGCAGTAAGTGAAGAAATCGCAAGCTTCAGTAGCAAAATTTACATAAAATCGAGACGCAACGATAGAAGTTTCCATGCATGTGGAAGCATTAGCATGACTTTGCCATAATTTCCACTTAGGTTAGCAAAACTAGCAGTGCCGTGAATGAGCAGGTTTGAACAAACCTCAAAACTGCATGTAAGTTCAGATCTCTGGCCAGGATATCTAACTGTAATCGGCATATTTAAGTATCTCAAAGTTCAGATCCGTGTTAATGTAGCTAACATGGTAGAGTTCCATGTTATTACACAGTAGAGAAATGTTACATTCCCTAAAGCTACAAGGTTGTACCAAAATTGTACATGTTTTCAGTACCATAAACATTCTGCGCTACCATTATGTTTTGCATCCATTACAATCTGAAGAAGATTCAATGTTGTTCTTAATTTTGAGTGAAGTTGCACATTCAAAAAACAAAATAAAGAAATTGCCGCATAATTTTTGTCGAATAATGTTACAAATTCAACGACTCGACGCTAAAACATACATCCATGCAGAATATTGAAAGCAAACACACTCCCAAAATGCAATTAAAATGATAATTCTACGAGTGATAAATCATTCTGGAGTGAAAAAAGCATCAGCCTTCACCAATGATTCAATGTTATATGTGAACATGTACATGCATCCCGTGGAATAAATGATAGAAATTCAAAACATGGTTTAGGGTCATTCTATCAATTAGGGGTCCAATTCTGGTGTCCCTTTTACATCTGACATGTATAGGATTTTGCAATTCTGGACACATTCTTTAACCCTAACCTTCCCAAATCCTCCAAAATCCTCTTTGCAAAATGGAGGAATTTGGAGGATTGATCGATGAGGGCACTTGGAAGTTGATGCATCGGAGGATTTTGCAGGATTGAGGTTACCAGGGGTTTTTGCCCCTGCAGGAATATGGAGGATCCAGGTTATCAGGCTCAATGTGATACATGAGGATTTTGGAGGATTGAGGTTACTAGGGGTATGCAAAAAAAACCTAGAGGATTTTGGAGGATTCGTGCTATGGTCCCCATAAGAGGATTTTGGAGGATTCAGGTTACATGGGGGGGAAATGATGTAGGGAGTTAGGGTTAATGACTTCTACCTCCAAGGGTGATTATATAAAACAAAGTACCTGCCAAACAAGTAAAAAATAGCGTGAAGTCAATTTTATTACACAAGTTACAGCCACACCAAAACGTGTCACTTTTGGACCCCTAATTTATAGAATGACCCTTTACAAGTTTTTTAGCACCTGCCCAAGCTTCTTCAGTTAATTAATGCAAGACTAAGCGACACCATGAGTACCTTCTTATTCAATCATACATGTATTTCTTTTTTCTTGCTACGTGCATGTTGCAGCCTCGTGGCAAACATACAAACACTCAATGTCTAGCTTTTGATGTGTAGTCGTCAAAGCTCTGATTGGTCATGAAGGGGTGGGCATAATAGATCGGTTACTATAGTTACTACAACCACAGGAACTGTTTACGTCATTCTACACAAACCACAGAGAGGACAATATTCTCGTAACAAAATGTTCAGTACAAGATGCACACACAGTTCTATCCGGATCAAAATGTAGGGCAAGCAAAAAGAAAAAAGAAAAAAGAAAAAAAAAGAAAACCTCAGAGAGATATAATAGATGGTAACACAACAACATTGAGCTCACTCTTGAGGATGGCAGGCTGGCGCCTTCTGTCTGTTTCCAGCTCTGATTGTATAAATTAAACAGATTGCATGGTTGAGCAATATGTGGCACGGGGAACCATACATGTACATGCAGGGTACTGATCACATACAGTAACATAGTAATCATCGACTGTCGTATCATCGCAGGGACAAATGCAGATGATGATAACACTATGAACATCTAACAAAAGAAAACCCACGCAGTCCTTTGTTACAAACAAAGGACTGCATGGGTTTTCTTTTGTTAGATGTTTATAGTGTAACTTTGATAAAAAAAATTAAACGAGCAAAATAAATTTGGAGGCTTTTTCAGATTATTCATGTGTTCATATCATCTTATGAAATGCTTTATATCCTTAATCCTAAACTACTCCAAGCCTTACAAACTCCAACAGCAGGTTGTGATGAATTTTGATGGGTTCAGGACTGTAGCGCCTTGGCACCATTACTTTACATGGAGCCACGATGCCCCTATTTGTCCAAGTCCAAAGAACGTGCCATAGGTATACTGCACAGTGTTGGATTTTGACAGGTTGAGGACACTAACTTGTAAAAATGCCTTTTTCATGCACCACTTCACTCATCACTTTTTGTTGGCATGACTGAGCTAGATGGGACCTTCCGGTGAAATCAGATAACCGTTATTCGGTTTGAATAAAATTAGGATAACCGGATTTTGAAATCTCTGATTTCTCCCATTAGTAGTAAAATTGGTAAAATGTGGTAAAATTTATTTAATAATTCCAAAAAGTGGATGCAGCATTGAATTTAGCCCCTGACAAAAAACCAAATTTTTATCATCTAAAACTTTCTCATTTATTTAATTTAAGCATGCTCAAGCCTTTTCAGCAAGGTATTCAACAAGGTATTCAACAAGGTATTCAGCAAGGTATTCAGCAAGGTATTCTCTTAGACATTACTAAGAGAAAGGTGTAACTCACAGACAAATTGTGGTTCAAAATTATAAAATCTCTTTACATAAACAACATATGTACAGAAAATTTCTCAACTCACCGAAAATGGTTCCTTGGATTCCTCAATGATAAACCCATCAATGACGTGGGTCAGGACCTGGGGTTTGACCACCGCCTTGGGGATCTGGCGCTCCACTCTTGCCACCCCTTCCGTCACCCCAACTACCTCAGCCCTCGGTTGCGGAGAGACCAACTCTGGCTGGCTGGAGGGGGTATGGGGTGGCTGAGGCTGCACCGTTGAAGTCACGTCTGGCCGGATTGGGGCCGTTGGGATCACCAGTGGTGGTACGGGCACAGGAGCTGGTGGGGTTTTCTTCTCCCGCTGAACAGGCTTCACCACCTTAACCCCCGACCTCTGACCCTGCTGCTGCTGCTGCTGTACAGGTTTGATGGGCTTGACCTGTGACCCAGGCTTGGGGGAGGATGAAGGGGGCTTCACTTTGGAGCTGCTGTGTTTGATGGCATCCAAGGCGCCGGGGGACAGCGGGTGTTGGGAGAGGGGATTCGTGGAACCACAGGGGTAAGGTGGGGGGCGTTTGGGCTGCAGTGGGATGTGAGAAGTTGGGGATTTGGCAGGGGCGATTGTCCTCATTTGCTGATGCAGGGAGAGATTTTGCTTTTGCGGGTGCATAGTGAATGTACTTTTCCCTTGAGGTTGGACTTGGGCCACCAGGCCGAGGGAACCGTGGGGTGAGGGGGGAAGGTGAATCCGTGGGGGATGTCCATCGCCGAAGCCCGTCAAGGCTGAGTGGAGCTTGGACTGGCTGACGTTGTACGGGTTAATCACCGTGGGGTTGACCATAGAGCAGGTGGGGTTGACTCCACGGATTAAAGGGCCGTCTGCCGTGGTGATCAGCCCCAGGCTGGTCATCATCCGTGGCTGGATGATGAGCGGGCGCTGCTGGGAGTGGTGCATCGCCTGCAAGGATGGCGTAACACGGACCAGGGTGGACATGGTGGTCACCCCTGGCTGGCTGATCATCGCAGCTGTGGTCTGCAGGTGGTGGGACCGGTTGAAGATCGGTGTCTGGGTGGTGATGATGACGGCCTGGTCTGACCGCACCCCCGAGGGGCTCTTCAGGGGCGGGCGGAGAAGCCGGATGCCCGATGGCATCCCACTGACCAGGGCCGTGGACGATGGGCTCTTGGGGGAGTGTGGGACCAGGTAGTGGCCGGAGGTGCTGGTGGGGCGCTGGAGGGCATTGACGGAGGCTGTCAGAGCTCCAAGGCTCCCGCCGTGCTTCCCAATGGGACTGGTGACCGTCATGGGGATTGGGGTGGCCGAGGCTGGTGGGGAACTGCTAGGGTACAGGATGGGATGTTGATGATGAGCCGGGCTGAGGATGGGCGGCCCTAGACCTGAAACAAATACATCCACAGCGAGCTTAAAAATCCAGTGTTCATGAAAATCATGGGAGGAATCATGGCTGATGGAACACACAAAGATGTGCATCCACAATCTAACAAGACAATGTAATGTAGACTAGAACATTAAGTAGTTCAGTGGTTTTGGTATCATTCCAAAGAGGCACTTGTTTGTGGCACTCTTCCTGCACTTTAACCCCAAAACCTTAAGCAATTTGGTATCATTCTAAACAAGCACTTGTTGGTAGCACTATCCTCATGCAGCTTACCCCCTTGCCTCCGGCTCTTATTGATGGGGTGCTGGTATGCCAAGATCGGGGCTGTGCAGCCAAGCGTAAATGCAAAAAGTAGGCAGCACACTGAATAGAGTGGTCCTATTCATCGCACTCAGAGCCCCCCTTTCATGTGAATGAAAGCCTTGTTTGAAAAAGCTCCATTTATTCATTACACTCCCATTCAAGAACAATATAGTTCAAAAATAAATGGATTGAGTAAGCGCAGGAATGTGCTTAGAGACATCAACTAGCCAGGTTTTTTTTCAAACTGGGGCTATGGCTGTCAACTTTCACAGGATATCCAGCCCCATGTAAAGTACTAATGGCTAGGCTTAAATGTCTTCAGCCATGAAAAAAATCGTCCAAACCCTCCTGGTGAATTTTGAAGGATCTGGGAGTGTTGGGATTAACCCTACCGTACCTAAATCCATCAAAATCTAAACCCTGTTTTGGAGGATTTCGGTGGATTCAGGATACCTCCATATTGAAAACTGGGGGATTTTGATGGATTGAGGATTGTAAGCCTAGCGGTACTTTAGGATTTGGATGGATTCAGGATACCTCCATATTGAGCAGTCACCAAAACCAACTTTTTGTGCATGACAAAATTGGTGGATTTTGGCGGATTCAGGATACTTTCTAGTAAAGTTACCCAAGGGGTTAGGGTTAATATAGTACAAGCCAAATTGCAATAATAAAACAGCCATCTTAATTTTCTATACTTAATGGAATACTCAAGTTATCTTGATAATCAAAGATATGTTTTTTACAAATTATTGTTCTCACAAGTGATGTGAACAAGTCTTATCCTTGACCCTGCCCGACGCAGCACAGTGCATCTGTGCTGACAGCTCCACTTTTCTAGACTCTGCACACAAGTCAATGTGACAAAGTATGCAATCTGATGTGTCTGGCAGGGTTCTAGCCAAAATACCCTGGAGGGTTAGGGTTATGAAATGGGAATTAGCAGTGCATTCTAGACATTTTTCACATGTCATCAAGTAAAGCAGTCAAGTGTGCCTCGTGCAGCACATGGTTTAACCTTCCCCATATGATACATGTACTATGATTACACCTAGTGGTTTTGTTTACATTTCACGCTATCTAGGGCCAATTTCACGGAGTTGCTTAGCGCAAAAATGTCTTGCTTACTAAAAATAGGTTACCAGCCAAAGTTCCATGTGATTTTCATGCTAAGCAAACAACAGTATAATACCAGACACAAGCAATATAGAACACATGGAAATTTAGTTGGTAATCTCGGTTTTATCAAGGAAGAGTTTTCATGCTAAGCAAATTTTGTGTTTAGTTGCTCCGTGAAATTGGCCCTCTGGTCAGGTGAGTGATAAAGATCTATATATGCTAGTTAAACAACATTATGTATCAAATGTTTAGCTGCAGTAATTTAGGAAGTGAGGTGAAGAATGCATTTTTACCTGAAGTTGGGGAATGGCCACCTGACGCACCCGAGCTTGATGGGGGAGGCAAGGTCAGTCGTTGGTGGGCGGGGGGCGGGACTGCAGGAGGGAGGATGACCATTGTTGAGGTCGATGGGGATGGTGATGTCATTGGCTGAAAGCAAACACACAAAAACCACATGCATGCTCATAGTCATTAAATTATTGTATTTCCCAACAAAACGTTCCTATTTCAAAAGTTGAAAATAATTAATATATTGTTTATCACGGGCAGTTTTTTTTTTGTCATTGGAAAGCTGAATAACTTGTAAATGCTGAGCCAAACCAAAAAACATGGACACAGCATCTTTAAAAACTCTATTCAATACGGTATTCCGGAGGTCGCAGGTTCGAATCCCGCTCCTGCCAGTTTTCTTTGTTCACTTTGAAAATGTATTCAAATTTACCGAGTCAGTTTCCCTTGTGGATTGTTTGACAAACTCTATTCAGTATTAAAGTCTCAACCTGAGTCTTGACCATGAACAGCATGGCTCAATTTATATACTCTCCAAGTGAAATATTACATTTTTAGGTTGCTCCACTAGAATTGGTGGATTCGCAGGCGGTGTCGTCGCCATGGTGGGTGGGGTCATTGCCATGGCAGCAGCCTGGGGTCTTGGACTTGACTGCTGGCTACTCATCACTTCTGGAGGCTGCGACTGGCAAACGAGTAGAACGATGCAAATGTGAGTGCTAAACCTGCTGAAAAGGAGGGTAATAAATTCTTTCTATTAATGGATAAACATCATGGAGTTGTGTTAATTGTAATCCTAGGAATTCCTGCACCTTTCAAAACAAAATCTTGTCAAACGATCATTCAGCAAGTCTGATCAAAGATACATGTAGAATAATCCTCATTGGTATACATCAGATAGGACACAGAACACATGAAAAAATGGCTAATGTCACACTCCATTGAACTCATACATATGTGTAGTCTGGCTGGGACTGCACACAAAACCAAATCAATATATAAGCCATTCACTGTTTTTTTTCTTTCTGTGTTCTGCATTCTAACTAGTCTGATGATCGAACAGTTCTCTCCAGCACGCATCCACACTTATGATATCCACAATACACTGACATTATATTCAAGGCCTAAATTCAGCCAACCACATTTATAAACATCAGTGGTTGTGTCACTTATGTGATTTAGGACACCTTCCTGTAGAAACAAAAATCCACTTGTATCATGTTTATAACAGAATTCACCTTAAACTAGCTGGTGATGATCCTCTTGAATATCATTAAAAGTATTTTTGTGGAAATTGGGCAGGGCTTTGATTTTCAAGCGAAATTATGGACTGAAACAATGATTTATAAAGTGCGTAATTACCGTAAAACAAGTAAGAAAACTCAATTTCTTTACTAAAAAAAAAAGTCAAAATTAATAGAACTAGAGTTGTTAGGATTAAGGAATGATTGCTCAAGGTCGCAAACATGGCGATTGTGTAGTGAAGGGCCCTTTTTAGGTTATTGGAATTGCCACACCAGTAAGCAACATTACAAACCAACAGGTATGCTGTAGGGCCTAAATGAAGGGCAGGGTTATAATTCTTGAGGGAAATTTTCGGGTAAAGTGACAATGAAGACGACAAAACGTAACGCGAAAATAAAGATGGCGATCACCTAGCTTGAGAAATCCAGCTCAAGGCTCATGACATGTGAGATTACGGCGAATCTCACATGTCATGAGCCTAAAGACGGATACCAATCTCACATGTCATGAGCCTAGAGCTGGATTTCTCAAGCTAGCGATCACCGTGACGCACAGTAAACATGCAAAACCGTGTTGATTCGCATGGTAACTGCCGTAAAGCGCGTAAGAAAATTGCATTTTCTACCACAATAAACTGTTCAAAATTCCAAAAAATGATGTCAATAAAATCAAGAGAAGTCTGCTATATTTGAAAAAGTCATTTTGAAATAAGAAAAAAAATCATTGACTCTAGTTTGATCAAAACTAAAGAGGGGCCCTACACTACACAATCGCCGCAAACATCAGTCAGAAGATGGAATTTGTGTCGGGGGAATGATGTTATTGTTATTATTATTATTATTATTATTATTATTATTATTATTTATTCATGCCACAAAAATATATATCACAATCAAGATGGGCAATGGGAAAACAAAAGCAATAACAATCACTATGGTCAAGGACCTGTCATCCCACATCAAGATGTAAAGATATAAATTTAAAATTAAAATTTAAAATAAGCATTGCACATTATAAAACTAAAAAGACAGGATAAAAACAGTAAATTAGAACAGAGACTCCTCTTTTGCCCTATCTCGAAAAAGTCGCAAACATCATTTTGGAATGACAAAAACTATTTAAAAGCTTAACAATTACAAATGTTCTAGAGGTGTCTTAGACTGGAGCACACAAACACCTAAAAAAGCATCAACAATCTTACACACAATTTGACATAGGCCTCGGGCAAGGCCTAGGCTAAACAATGATGTCAATATATGGGCGATTGTGTAGTGTAGGACCCCTCTTTAGTTCTGATCAAAATAGAGTCAAGGGTATTTGTTCTCATTCCAAAATGACTTATTTAACCTAAAGCAGACTTCTCTTAATTCTTTTGACATCTTTTTTTTGTAATGTTGAACAGTTTATTGCGGTAGAAAATGCAATTTTCTTACGCGCTTTACGGCAGTTGCCATGCGAATCAAAGCGGTTTTGCGTGTTTACTGTGCGTTGCGGTGATCGCCATCTTTTATTTTCGAGTTGCGTTTTGTTGCCGCTTTACCCTAAAATTTCCCTTAAAAATTAAAACCCTGCCCTTTATCAACGGAATGTCGCTAACTAGTTGGCAATTCCATTAACCTTAAAGTGGATTTTTGTTTCCTTATAGCAAAAATGGGAACAGGGTCCTACATAAGCTACACTAAACAATCGCCAATAGGCTATTCATATTACTTGTATGATGATGTGTTTATGATTGCCATTTTCCCATCTACATATTCTGCTCGAATTATGTTATTCGATATTCCCAGTTCATACAAACAAACTGTAACTCAAGTTAGTTAAAATGAAGGTTTTTAAACTAAAATCTACCCTAAGATAGGGGAAAATTTACCCTTTTGGGGAGATACTAACAAAAATCTTTAAAAAGACCTACCGCCACCGCTAGATGTTGTCGATTGTGTGGACTGTGAGCGCCCTCAACGCTCAAAAGTTGCAGACAGAAAAATCCCAGAATGCAATATTAAATATGGCGACGCCCAGGTTAATGTGTGAATGATCGCACGTGCGGGTATAAACATTCAACAAATTCGGTAAGGAAAAACACAAACGCTGTAAATGTCTATGGTACTTTCTTTTCTGCAGTTTGTCTGTTGTTCTCTATTCGTGAAATCTGCGGTATTGTGGGCACGATCGTGGCGTTCGGTGGATGTCTACGTCTGCGCGATCGGGCAGTCGGGAGACCTCCATGATCTATCTAATCTAGCCCTAGATTAGGGTCATGCTAATTACTAATTAGCGTCAACAATTTATAAAAGCACTGTTAAGCTTAAACATGTTATTCACAATATTTAGTGGGCTCCTTTGATGATTTAAAAGTATCATTAGTATTTAAAAGTATCTTAAAATGTGTGATTTTTAAGCGAAAAAGTACGACATCAACGGTGCTTTTTCCCGGCAGCCATCTTGTTTTTCTGGGACATGGTGCAATCGCGCATGCGCAAAAGAGAAAACAAAGATGGCGGCGCCCATTCATCGTAATTTTGTCGTCATAAAATTTCGTTTTTATGTGGGATTGTGAACGGGAATTCGCCCAATTTCTTACATAATACGAGATGCGAGAGTTTGTTGAATACAAGTATACATGTAGCTTTTGTGAAGCTTAAATTTGCATTTTGAGCTTGTTGACGCTTTGTTGACGCTGATTGGGTTTGTTGACGCTTGTTGACGCTAAATAGCATGACCGCTAGATTAGAAGGACGCTATGATATAGCGTCCTAGCGCCCAAGTATGCAAAACAGTCCTATGCTAGAAACCGAAGATCAAAAATCACACTTTACCTAGGCCGTTTCACGCGTGTCAATTCCCAGGGGACAAACAAAACGTAACCGCACACGATAAACATTTTTGTAAAATCATAACTAACAAACAAAACAAGTAATAAAACAGAAGTATTCAGGGAGTAATACATGATATCTTACGGTAATATTCCCCAAACATGAATGCAATCGGACGTACCGTTCTGAAGTTATCGTTTAAAATGCGCGCCATCTGCCCGCGAGAGCGCCACTGGCGCCGCATTGCCTCGTGTGTAAACAAACTGTAAACAATCCGCGCGTGGGAGGGTCAGCGAAATCGGAACGCTTCGGACCAGAGCCGAAAATGGCCGAAGCTGCATAAAGTCGATCGCGTGATGCTCTTAATGCTATGCTTGTGACGATTTTGACGTCACCATCAAGCAGAAACAAAAGTCTAAAAGTCCCGGATGTCTCCAAAATTTTCAACGTGGTTTTCAGTCGAACGATGTCAATACGTTTTTCTTGATACAATTCCGCCTAGAAGGACTCCACACAATGGCTGGAGACAAGGTATGCACATTTGTATATTGTTCAGGAATATATTTTGATAAAGTTTCAGTTTTAAGATGCGAAATGTGAAAAACGGATGAGTTTTTTTAAGGGAATGTACGACTCAGTCGGGACCGTCGCGTATGTACAAATGAATGGGGCCACATTCACGGGTCACCGCACGTGCGCCATGAATTGTTTGGTGCACATCGCGCGTAGTACCAGCTGTGCGGTATTTTTGTTATGTTACTGTGCATGCCGTGTTGCAATTCTATACACGTTGTCAATGGTTTTTCCCCACTTTTCTCACTTTACTTATGTATAACAATTAGTGAATTTTAGTGAATTTAAATACTTTTGTGTTTTCGGATCATCAGCTTGATTGTTTCAGTGTTTGTATCTCTACAGAATGGGAAAAGACTTAGTCTGTAACAAACCTCTAAAAATGTGTTGACAGGAATAGGAAACATATTTTCTTTTTAGAATTAATTATCCACTCAGTCTATAACAAAACAATTACAAATCCATGTCTTTCATTACTTTATTAGAAATATCACCATGCCTTGGCATTATTGTATATTTTACTTACTTGTGTTAATTGGTGTTAATTGGTGTTAATTAGTGTTCATTAGTGTTAATTAACTTCGTTTTTTCATGCATTGTATTGCATTTAATAATTCATGTTTCAATCAGTGGCAAATTAATGTGAATAAAAGGTTTATAACCGTTTATTATGAAAGTAATTGGTAAAAAAGGGTTTCATTTATTTTTCCATATGGTGTGTACAAAACCTGGGCTGTCTAAAAGATAAAGAAAAACATAAGAACAATTGTCCCCAAAATGGGGCCAACTAGGCTCATTAAAACTGTAATATAGTCATAACCACAAGTCCGATTTTAAAAATTCAAATTGTATAATGCCTTTGAAGGTTTCCTCTACACACAGGTGTACAAATCAAGAAGCTGGGGCTCTTTAAAAAAAATCAATGAAACAGCCTACACCTGCATAAATATTCTTGGCATCATTTTATTCAAACAGTTCAACAGCCCATCTCCCTGTACGGATAGAAATATTCCTCCAAGAATGTCAAGAACAGGAGATATTTGCGGCGCAAAATCGTCTCCACGCGACGCTGACTTCACAAACACGAGGAGTAATACTCACATTTAGAACGTTCATCAACAGAGGGCGCAATTTACAGTCGCCGCGTGCACGGCCGAAATTGCGCCCTCTGTTGTTGATGAACATTCAAGACGTGCGGACAAGGTATTACTCCTCGTGTTTGTGAAGTCAGCGTCGCGTGGAGACGATTTTGCGCCGCAAATATCTCCTGTTCTTGACATTCTTGGAGGAATATTTCTATCCGTACAGGGAGATGGGCTGTTGAACTGTTTGAATAAAATGATGCCAAGAATATTTATGCAGGTAAAGTGTGATTTTTGATCTTCGGTTTCTAGCATAGGACTGTTTTGCATACTTGGGCGCTAGGACGCTATATCATAGCGTCCTTCTAGGGCTAACCTCCATCATGATACTGATTGATAATGATAGTGATAGCGATAGTGATAGTGATAGTGATACTGATAGGGACATTCATAAATGTGTGAGGGCGCTGTTCATTTGGTGACTCATTTTTTGAATAGGAAATTGTGATTAAAAATGTGTTTATTTTTTGCACATTCTTACAGCTTTATTTAAATTCAAATATCAGAATTGTTGAAATCATGCGGAAAGATTTTACTATAATACCCCTACCTGATGACCAGGGGTAATAATTGTGAAGCACTTTGAGACATTTGTGTAAAGCGCTATATAAGCAGGAATATTATTATTATTGTTGTTGCTTATTTGTTGCTTTTTTTTAATTACATTTTTTGTAAGCCTAGAAGTAGAACCATGGATTCTGAAAAGTCGGATCACAAGCGTCATCGTCAAGTCCAGTCTGGCCCGAAGGCGAAGAAAAAGAAAGAGAAGAACAAACATGAGCAGGAACAGACTGCTCGGGAAAGGAACCCTCGAGCATTTGCTGTCAATTCAGTCAACAAGAGAGCAAGGAGCGTACGAAGGTAACGTCAAAGGCTCTTCAGGCTGAAATCTTTTTTCCAACGGAAATTATCTTTAAAAAATATATGTATAAAAGTTTGGGACACCCGACGTTTAAAACCAAGCACAATCTTTCTCAAGGATGAAATGAAACCAAAACAAGGACTTTGAGAAACACCCACAGGTGCCGATAAAAATTAAAAGAATGATAAAAGGAAAAAGTGTGGAGAAACTAGAGTGTGACCAGATTTGCACTTAGAGTGATGACATGTGCAACAAGGGTGAGATTTTTCCGGATTTTTCCTGATTGCAGGATTTTGGGGGAGACGTCTTTCAGATTTCCGGATTTTGGTCCTTAAATTGTTTTTATCATTCCTAAATAACATCTGCAACCCGAAACAGTCTTCTCCAAATTCTAATGATATTATTTTTTTTGCAATTTTGAACAATATCTTCTGGGAGAAAATGCAGGTTTTTTTATGCATTTTTCAGCAATGGCGAACAAATTAAATGCCTCCGGGTGTTTCGTGGATTTTTCAATTTCCTCAAATCTTATCCCTAGTGCAGTTGGCAAAACTTAGTAACATAATTTATAAGAGGTCATGTAGCTATAGGCTAATGTAAATGTACTTTCAGAAAATTAAATTGTATAAAATAGTTTTGGATGGATTTCAGCTTAAGTAAAACTATAATCAATAGTTTGACCTTTACAGGACCCTAGATATCAAGACCAAGAAGCACCATATCCCTGTGGTTGACCGGACCCCTCTGGAGCCCCCTCCCTTTGTCATCGCAGTGGTTGGTCCACCCAAAGTCGGTAAAAGCACACTAATCCGATGTTTGGTCAAGAACTTCACCAAGCAGAATCTGTCGACCGTCCAGGGACCGGTGACCCTAGTTTCAGGTGAGTTGAGAATAAATCTCTGCAGCAAGAACCTTGGCCAATGTCTGCTCAGTCAGCTTTGAAATATTTCTGACATTACTCAATATAATTGCATCTCTTTCAAATATTTTTACAGGAAAGAAGAGAAGACTGACCTTCATCGAGTGTAACAATGACATCAGCTGCATGATCGACCTGGCAAAGGTCGCTGACCTGGTCAGTCTGATTCTCAAATTCACCAGACTTAAAGAGGATGTTGATCGCTGAGAAAACTCTGTGTCATTTTGTAGTTTTATGTAGGTTAACCCTAACTACCCGAAGCCTTGCAAACTCCAACAGCAGGTTCAGTACTGCAGGGCCTTGGCACCACTTTACATGGAGCTATGATGCCCCAATTTGTCCAAGTCAAAAGAATGTACCATAGGTTTACTGCACAGTGTTGGATTTTTACAGGTTGAGGAAGCCTAGTAAAAATGCCTAGGGGGTTAGGGTTAAAGTATATTACGACAAAGCAGGCAGTAATTTCTGCCGTGAAATATTTTTAGAAGTTACTTTTTTACTAAGCTGTTTTTTAGAATTGTTTAGACAGGATCTTGAGAAAAATGGCTCAAAAAATATATATTTAAATAATAAATATACCTTAACCCTCCTATACTTATAACTATCACAGCCTATCAAAAACTCTAAACACCAACTCTCACAGTTTGTGTGTGTTTCAACCTGTCACTTGATAGGTTTTGATATATAGGGTAGCTGGCTCCATTTTGGCCTTGAGAACAGGAGGGTTAATCTGCTTATTACTACAAAATGACGCAGATTTCTCTCCGCAAGCAACGGCCTCTTTAATAGCATTGTATAATGTGTAATATATAACATGCTGTTATAACTTCTCCATTCAGTGGCATACCCAGTTAGCCTATAGACTAATCCGGCGACCAAAATTAGAAGCATTTAGTGCGGTGGCACCACGCCCGCGTGTGTGTCATACGCACGCGCTCGATGCAGCTTCGACCAACAGGGTGTTTACAATTGCCGAAATGCGCACGCGACTCAAATTAGAGAATGTGGGCAACCTGCATGCGGGCGTGGCACCACCGCAAAAATGGCTTCTAATTTTGTTCGGCGAATTCCCGTATATGGATCGGTAGGTGCATGTACTAACAATACATGTCTGGCAAAATGCCAACGTTAGAAAGAGTGACCCTGTGTATAAAGTGACCTCCGAGACAAAAAGAAACTAGTGCACCCCAGGCCGCCCCCCTGAAAATTGGACCCGAGTAACGCCAATAAAAACCTTTGGGTCAGCCTGCGTTGTATAATACGAGCTTTGATTTGATCTTTAATGTGCACAGGTTTTGCTGCTCGTGGATGCCAGTTTTGGCTTTGAGATGGAGACATTTGAGTTTCTGAACATCGTCCAAGTCCACGGTTTCCCCCGCATCATGGGTGTGCTTACCCATCTGGACTTGATGAAGAACAACAAGGCACTCCAGAAGACCAAGAAACGTCTTAAGCACCGATTCTGGACGGAAATCTACCAGGTGAATATCTGATAACGAGAGATCATAATATAACCCTGCTGACATTGCCAAGGCATCATGGGTACAGATGACAAACCCCCACTGGCATTAGAAGAGCAGGTGCAGTAGAATGGATGTGATTGGTTGTGACCCCTTGTGATTCCAATTCTGATAGGCTAATGGTAAGATTGTTGTAGCTCTGCCAATTCTGGAGGGTGGCCATTCTTTTGGTTTCTTCTTCGTAAAGGCACCTGTTTCCTTATTTGTTTACTTGTTTGTTTGTTTACCTTCCAGGGTGCAAAGCTCTTCTATCTGTCGGGCATGGTCTACGGTGACTACCAAAACAGGGAGATTCTGAACTTGGGCCGGTTCATATCGGTCATGAAGTTCCGTCCGCTTGTCTGGCGCACCACTCATCCTTACGTATTGGCTGACAGGTAGGTTATCTTGACACGAGTCATACAGGAGTTTCGTGTACATGAGTTAAGAGATGACCATTAACCCTTTCCTTACCAATGTCGAGATTACTCGAAAAGCTACAGCGCCCCTGTTGCTTACCAATGTCGAGTTTACTCGACAAGGAAACCACACACCAGAGTATCCAAACAACAAATATATTCACCATGTTTCAACGAACTGTAGTGCTTGTGTTTTTCGCTGTCCATACATGATCTTTATACCAACAGAAAGAGCTTGTTCGGATCTTTCCAGTGGTGCTATCAAATTCATGTGTCAACATTACAACACATGTATTTTGAGAAAACTCTATCCGAAGTTTCCCTGTAGAGCTATGTGTATGGAGTGCCGTTGGTTCATTTGACAAACAACTTTCCTGTTTGATAAAGTGAGCCAGAAGGGAAAACAGCCGTAACTTTGCTATTTTAGCAGTTACGACCTTAATTTTTACACCATATGAAAGAGACATTTTCATGGAACAAACTTTACGCACAACATTTTCCTGTTCTATCAATTCTTGAGGGTGAAATCTTTGGTTGAAAATAAAACCATTCAACAAGCAGTCAGATGCATTTTCTGCGTAAGTGGTTTTATGCTTGACTGAACAAAGAATGTGGTACTGGGGGAAGATATTAGCCAATAAACAATGTGGTAAGGAAAGGGTTAACTCACTTTACAGAGATGCACAAGTTCACAAAAGGTTTCACTATTAAATTGTCAGAACATTATTTTTGTGAACAAAAGAGAGGTCTGTACACAATTACATTAATCCAAGTACAATCAAATATTAAGAAGTGTCACCAAACAATGTAGAAAGAAAAATATCAGAGAGTTGGTCTAACCATGGAGGAAGGACTGGGTCTAACCAATGATGGAAGGTCACTCTGCCTTGGTCTATAGACGATGTGACCTCTGACGTCACTTGTTTACATCTATAGTGGAATGTGCCCGGTGGTATGTGGGCGCACGCATAATATTTGGTTGAGTGACATTGCAGGTCAGATTGCCTTTGAATTATGTGACCTTTGACGTCACTCCATAACCAAATTTATGCAAAACACTATGCGTGCACATACCACCGGGCATATTTGTGACCCGCTCTACAAAAAGGAGTATTATGTCGCACTATGTGAAAACACACACAGGGCTGTTCTATGTGAAGCGGGCGAAAAAATCTTCACATAAGTGATTTGTTTTGTTTTTGGTTTGTTAGCTTCTGTTATATCTATATTTTCATCATTTATTTTCAGAAACATTAATATTGATGAATAAAGATGAAAAAAATATATGTTGATAAAAATTACTTCTATCTTATTTATTTGCACTTTTTGTGTTTAAAGGCCTATATCTCTAAACGCACTTCCCTCAAATTGGAAAATATGAGTATACAAATGTCAAGATATCTCGAGAACACAAAATGCCACAGGGGTCAAACCTACACCAAATTAAAGCTTAGGATGTGACAAATTCAACTATATATATAACTCATTTTTCATATTTTGCGACATAATACCCCTTTTTGCAGAGCCGGTCACATTTGGTTTAGATGTAAACAAAAGGCACATGGTCTATGGGTTTGAAAATTTTGATAATTTCTCCAGCTGCTGTTGAAGTTTTAAACTATTATCTCTAGGTTATTTATCTCCTTTGTTTCTTACAAATCTGATTTCAGAATGGAAGATTTAACGGATCCAGAGCTGTGCAGACAGAACCCAAAATGTGACCGCACGGTCAGCTTGTATGGTTACATGCGCGGTACACCCATGAAGAACGGCTGCAATGTACACATCCCAGGTAATAGGCTCACCCCCTTCACCCTCCACATCCCACCCCTGAATCCCCTTGTTCCCTCACCCCAGCTCATCCCTCATCCCACCCCTTAACTCACCCCTCTTCCCACCCCTTACCTCACCCCTTATCCCACCCTTCACCCCACCCCTACCTCTCACCGATCCTCACCCCTCCCCCACCCACACCTCACCCAAAATTAACCTGAGAATTTATCCTCATAGACACCCAGCACGGAGTACAATAAACAATGTTATGGTGCAGCCTTCTAAACCCCTTGTGGCTGGCTGTTAGCGGTGGGGTGCTGGTCTGCCGGAACTATCACTGAAAGGGCTGTGCAGCTGAGCATAGACGCCGCAATGAACAGTAGTGGCCCTATTCATCGCATGCAGAGCCCCTCTTTTGTGTGAATGAAAGCTTTGTTTGAAAAAGCTCCCATCTCTACATTACACTCCCATTCAAGAACAATATAGTTAAATAATGAATGGATTGTGTATGTACAGGAATGCGGCTAGACACGTCAACTGGCCCAGTGGTCCTGCTATGGCCGTCAGCCGGCCGCAGGGGTTAATTTCATTCTGCATTTCCCAGTTGAAATTATCTCAAAAATCTGGCGTTTTCAGGTTGTGGTGATTTTCCAACCAAAGACATATCTTTCCTGCCGGATCCCTGCCCACTGCCCAACAAGGAAAAGAAGCGTTCCCTCAACGAGAAAGAACGTCTGATCTATGCACCGATGTCCGGCGTCGGGGGGATCATTTACGACAAAGACGTTGTGTACATCGACCTCGGGAGCAATCGCCCGCACAGCGAAACGGCTCAGGTAGTTTGTTTGTGTTTATACGGTTTTAAACAGAATTGTAAACAAGTTTGTTAAAATATTTGTATTTATTTTATTTTATTTTATTTTTGATGTAATTGCTTATATGATACCTGTAAGTGGCAGGACTCCGCTGTTGGATATCGAAATAAATAAATAAAATAAAATAAATAAACAGGGTTGTTATCGGGTATACAGGATGGAACGTGGCCTGTAGTGACTTGCGTCCGTTACTTGGCCCAATTCCAAGCAGCTGCTTAGCGGATATTTTCGGCTAACAAAAAATCAGCTGAGGACCAGTCACAAACAATACACGTAGTGTGGCAGTTTGGCTGGTAACCTGTTTTTGCTAGAAACTTTTCTGTGCTGCGGAAAATTCTGTACTTAGCAGCTCCGTCAAATTGGCCTCAGATTGCATGGACGCAAACATTTTTGGATTCACATTTTTGTGATGCACATAGGCTGTGTATATATTTCATGCGAATTTTGAATGTGAACGTGCATGTTAGAATATGGTGCAAACTACACGTACACTAACTACACGAAGAATACGCGATTCAAGATTTACTTCTGAAATGGCTGTCTAGAAAGGGGTAAATAGTTTACATTAAGCTGCTGGCAATATTGTTTGAGCGAAACACTTTACATCCTCAAAATAAAGTGATATTGTTTTCATAAAATGTACTTGTTTTTAGCAATAATGGTTGAGAAATATGTTCAGACTAGTTTGGTTTATACTTTTTATGCATATTCATATCACTAGGACGACAAACCAGCCAATGAGCTTGTGTCTAGCCTCATCACCACCCAGCACACTTTGGATACCAAGATGGCCGCCAGCAAACTGTCCCTCTTCATGGACTCCACACCTATGACCTCGGACGAAGTCGTCTGTGATTCCCAGCCGCTTGCCATGCCAATGGAGGAAACCGTGGCAACCAAAGATGGCCGCATCAGGAGGCGGGCTGTATTTGGGGAGGAGGAAGATGAGGTATTGAGAGAGCTTATGTCACCTTGGATTATTCGGATAGCCCTGTTCAACAATGACGTCATACAAAAATGTGTCAGTTATAAATATTTGCTTTAAAACTCAAAATTATCCATTTCCCACGAGAGAAGCCTCTGCAGAAAAATGCTTATCAGTTGCAATTTTACAACAGGATTTACACGCTCATCTCAATCTAAATTAAAATAAAAACCACACACATTACACGCAGTACAGCCCAAATAATTTCATCAATTTATTTTATAAAAGTATTTGTTTGCTTTTATAATTCTCAAATAAACTAACATGCTTGTTTTTGTACGAATCGATCAGCGACTTTTTCAAAATTCACTAGATGTTACCGTGTATAAATTGCACATGAATGAACACTTAGCCCCGAGCCTCACTTTCAAATCCGGAAGGGGGAAGATTGGTGCTGTTTTCGTCCACATGTTATTCGTCTGTAGAACACAATATCAGTGCTATACACATATACTAAGGTAAAAGTAGTCTCATGCTATTGAGCATTATTGAGGATTCTCTCGATGATGACCACAGCACACTAGTCGAAATGTTGACAAGACCTCTGGTGCCGTGTGGAAACCCGCGCATCTCTTTATATGGTGAAAGCAACCACAACACGATACCAATACCGATAGTCTAAAATGGAATGTAGACCTCAAATCTTGTATGAACTCATTCGACTTTGTAAAAAAAAAGAATCTTAGGGAGCACTGCCTAGCCCATGGTCGGGCCAGGCCGTTGAAAAGCCTGGCCAAGCCCAAAAAACGTCCGGGCCTTCGGGCTTCTATAATCCCCTGGTTGTACACAATAAACTGCCCACTAATGCTGGAGTCCAGCCAGCTCCCGTTGTTCACCCAGACTTGATCTCCAGCCTGTGAATGGAATGACAACAAAAGCAATCACTACAAATTAATGTAGAAGGGGCCAGCCAGACTTTATCAATTAGTGGATGCTCTATTTTTAAGGTGATTTGTGGCTCACAATAGCAAGACTAAAAGCCAGAAAGCCCAGGCATGGCCAGGCTTTTCGACAGCCTGGCCCGACCATGGGTGGAGCAGTGCTCCCTTTCTCTGTCAATTTGATTTCCTAGGATGATGATGATGACGAAGAAAGCGGGATTGAGGAAGATGATGAAGAAGATGATGAAGATATTGAAGACACTAGACAGCCTCCTGATTCCCAGCTGAACACACAAGGACCTAACAGGAAAAAGTTCAAGCCTGTAAGTTAGCAAGATGATCCGATTCTCATTGTAAGTTTCACTGCATACATTTTGCGATTTGTTTATTTATTTTTTTTGAGAACATTCTTATTATTTTTTACTGAGGTACCGCATTCAGTGCTTTGCATCAGGCTTCTGAATGGACATCCCAATTTTTTGAACAGTAGAATAAACATGATGTCTAAAAACTAACCGGAGAACTTATTAACTCCTCATTGGAAAACCAATTATCCTATGATGACATTGCCTGTGTGTAGTCAGAAATCAAGAATAAGGTCTTTATCATAGCCATTTTAACAGGGTATACCAGTACCTAAAAAACACACAGCAGTACCGCTGATATGACTGCCTGTTTAAATAAGTATGCCTGCCCTTAAATGATGCAGGTATGGTTATTATTCATGTTTCATATAATTATCCATAGGACTTTGAAGATGTTGCATTTGCTGATAGTGAAGATGAGTTGGAACTCTCTCAAGAGGTGCTCCTGGGGAGGCGAAGAACCGCATCCGGAAGAGATAGGAGAGAGGGCATCTCGCTGACAGAGAAAGCGAAGAAAGGGGACAAGAAAACACAAAAAATTGCTCCGGGAGGAAGTAGCGATGATGACGCTGATGAATCTGATGGTGACGAGTCTGTGGAGGATGGAGATGAAAACAGTGAAGGTGATGAAGATTTGGAGCGTGACGACGATGACGAAAATGAGGGAGGGCAGAAAGAAGTAGCATCAGACTCCGACTCGGAGGTGCAGCTTCTCAGAACTAGCATCAAGAGCAGTTCACAAACCACCAAGACGGGCAAGTCAAAACTATCATCGGAATCCAAAAAAGCAGAGGGGAGAACTAAACAAAGTATGAAAGATGCTTTGAAAAGTAAGAGCAAAGATAATCGCCAAGACAACGCAAGTACTCACAAGGAACAGCAGCAGAAGGGAAGTAAACTTGCAGAGGAATTCAGTGATGAAGATGATTACAAGGAGGAAGACAGTGAAGAGGAAGACGGTGAAGAGGAAGACAGTGAAGAGGAAGATGACGATATGGAGGAGATTAAAGAACAGGAGGAGGCAGACAGTGACGATGAAGAAGTTGACGATGATGCTGGGAATGGCGATGAGTCCAATTTCGGATCAGGTAAGATTAGAGATGAAAAATATTTGAAATGCTGTAATGAATTTTTGCCTTTTTAATAATTATATCTTAATAAGCAACAACGAATATGCTTTAAAAACTTAAGCCCCACAGCACTGTAAAAATAAATAAGCGTCTGTCGCTATCTCTGTAAGTCCAGAATCTCACATATCTAGGACACACGCACATTAAACATGTAAATTTAACTGGAAGACAGCATTTTCACAAGTGGGAAAATCGCACTGACAGCAGAGGATTAGCCTAGTGAATGTTTTGAAGATAATGGGGAGGTGAGTCGGTCACACCTACAGTGGAAGTTATCCCGCCTGGGTCTATAGACGAATCCGGCGACCAAAATTAGAAGCTTTTACTGCGGTGGCATCACGCTCGCGTGCGTATTTTACGCACGCGCTCGATGCAGCTTCGACCAACAGGGTGTTTACAACTTGCCAAAATGCGCGCGTGACTGAAATTAAAGAACGCGCGCAACCTGCACGCGAGCGCGTACCCACTGTAAAAATGGCGTCGGCGAATTCCTGTATAGGTCTAAAAATTAGAATAATTGTGACCTGACAGCACAGAATGAGTGGAAAGTCGCACTATGGTTTTCTGAGTCAAAGCAAAAACAACAGTTTTTCACTGAAAAGTCAATTTTTGGATTTTTAACCACTATTTATTTGAAAAAACTCTATTCTATCATATCTCAAAAGATTTGTAACTGAATCTCCTCACGAAATATTTTTTGGGGATGATTTCTTTTTTGAACTTTTGTTTTGAATGTGTCTGCACAGATCACAAACTTTCAGCTTCATTTTCTCAAAACAAGGGGCCAAGACTCTGGTAATTTTAAAAGGTTGTATCAGGGGCTTGGAACGAGATGCCACTACACACAATATATCAAAATCAAGCTTTTAACCTGTACCCTACTTACAGGACATACCATCATCTAGATTTTCAAATTTTGCTACTTTATCCCGATTTCGTGGGAACAGGTTACAATTTCTTTGGTATCTATTGAATATTTATCCTCTATTTAGATCTGGACCCAGGAAAACCGTAAGGGTGGTAGGGCTGGCAACCTAAAATGTGGCCAACCCCACCGCCTCTGCTGTAGTCCTTTACCTATAGTGGCTTTTATTTAGCCTTGTATTGGGTGACTTCCATAAAACGTTTCCGGTACATAGAAGTCCATCCGTCTTAACTCTTTTCAACACATTTTCATTTCTGTAGAATATTTGATGATCACTATGTTTAGAACTTCATATTTGTGGTCGAGCATGCTTTGCCATGTAAAGTTTAAAGATTTGATATGCAAAGTTGAACATCTGTGTCAACTATCCTCTTGATTTTGTTGTTATCCTTCAGGCCACTTGAAATGGAAGGAGAACCTGGTACAGAAGGCATTGCTATCGTTTCTGAAACAACAGAGCAGCACCCCCAACCTTCGCAAGCTTGTCTATGGAAGCGGTACATATTTGAGACAGTTTCTCTGATCAATATAACTGGAGAGGTGGATCAATTTTGAGGGATTTGTGGTTTTGTATGAATTAAAGAGCAACTCCAACAATTCCCAACTTTTCTTAGGTTTCGATTTGATTGAGAAGAGCTATGTCAAATAAAACGGATACTTGTCAAGATCCCCATCTATGACGCCGGTTTTTATGTAAAAAAATGCATTTTTGTTGCCGTTCTTTCCGCGAGTCTATCCCAGTTTCGTGAAAACGAGCATGACGTCAGAGCTCATTTACAGCTAATGAATATTCATTTCTGACTTATTACCGGTGAGCATGCAACAACGCGACACGTAAACTTGCACATAACATCGCGTGTGGCTTTCTCCGGTAATACATCATGTTTTGTTTTATATTTCTTTTCAAATTTTGTTCTCACCTAAAGTTCTTGAAGTCGTGCACAGGAGCTTGCAAACCTGGGCTTCTCTCAGAAACATCAGTACTTCAAAGTTTTCATTAAAAAATATTGAATTGTATAGTGGTATAGAAAAACCTGACTTATTTTTAAAAACATCTACTCAGGTATTAGGTCATTTTATGTCCGTGTAATTGGAACTTGAACATTGTTTTACATTGTCATAGGAACCAACCAGAACGGCGATGATGATGAAGATGATGAAGAAGAGGATGACCTAGGAGGTCTCTTCAAAGTGTCCAAGCCAGACAAGGAGTCCAAGAGCAAAAGGAGACGAGAGATGAACGGCCTGGACTGCTCCAAGTACCCTGTGGAGCATGTACGAGACTGGACCGTGGATGAGGTAGGAATCTAAGTTGACCCTGAAAAGCCAACTGTTACAAAAGTAATTGTCATTATTTATTTTTTTTTATTTTTTTTATTTATTTATTATTTTTTTTTTTTATTTATTTTATTTATTTTTTTTTTTTTTTATTATTATTATTATTATTTGTTGTTGCTTGCTTGCTTGCTTGCTTGCTTGCTTGGCATGAATAGCCTTTTGGCTGGTAACCTGTATTAACTAAGCAAGACTTTTGGTGCTAAGCAAATTTTTGTGCTTAGGAGTTCTCTTAAATCGGCCCCTGTTTTTGAGGAAA
This sequence comes from Hippasteria phrygiana, assembly GCA_037893225.1. NCBI lineage: Eukaryota > Metazoa > Echinodermata > Asteroidea > Valvatida > Goniasteridae > Hippasteria > Hippasteria phrygiana. Next base: position 219,392 of record JAZGUH010000553.1, read on the forward strand.
AATTTACCGATCACTGTTGGACTACATATAAATTTGTACACGCATCTCCTATGCATGATAGAATTTGATCTGTTTGTTTGTCTTTCTGTCTAGGTGAAGGAGCTGATTCGTGATTGCTTTGTGACTGGTCAGTGGGAGAAAGAAGACGATGCCAAGATGCTGCTAGACCAGGATGGTAGGGATATCACTGTGGCAATTTCACGCTTAATAAATCTATGTGATAAGCAGAAATCAGCCGGGAAGCAGCCAGATGCAATGCACACCATATGGAATTTTGTCTGGTAACCATCTTTGCTAAGCAAAAATCTTCCGTGCTAAGCAAATTTGGGTGCTAAGCAAAGGCAGATGGCGTGGGGCTGAGCCTGAAATTTTGGTAAGCACAGAACATTTTTACTGAGCAAAAGAACAGGTTACCAGCCAAAATTGCATGTGGTGTAAACTGCTCATGACCGGTTCCCGGCTGATATTTGCTTAGCAGAGAAATTTGCTCAGCAATATTTTGCACTGAGCAGCTCTTTGAAATTGGACCCAGCTCAGTATTTTACTAGGCAACATTTTACTGAAAAATCACTGGGCTGAAATTGTAACGGTTACACCAGGTCCAAGTTTTGATGGAAATTACCTTTCGGGTGCCTTAAACCAGATGAGATTTACGGCGACTTTGAAGACTTGGAAACTGGAGAGGTCCACCGAGGAAACGCAAAGCCCGCAGCAGGGCAATCGGAAGATGGTAGCGGTGATGAAGATGATGATGATGATGAAGTCAAGAAGACAAAATTCATTGAGGAGAGGAGTGATAGGGTGAATCGCCTGGAGCAAAAGAGGAAGTTGAAGCAGGCGTTTGACATGGACTACGATGGGAAGGGGGATGGAGACTACTTTGATGACCTTAAGGCCCAGATGGCTGATCAGGCACAGGTATAGATGACCTTAACCCTAACGCCCGAGGGTGTGTGGAAAATCATATTAAAATTGGAGGATTGAGGACTTTTAGGGTTAAGGTGCAGATCAGATCAGATCAGATCAGACTGAGGCATGATCTAGGGCTTTCCCGAATATACCGAATATTCAAATTTTCAATCGTCAACCAAATATTCCAGTACCTTTTTGCCGGTTCGGATATTTAAAAACAAATATGCACGTAAGACTCTGATTATATTTCAATAGAAAAGTTACGGCGCTTAGCAGTATCAAATGCCGCTTTTTGTCAAGGTTAACTTTTTGTGGACAGAGGTTTTGTTCCCGTCCGTAAAAACCCTTGACACTTAAACAATAATTACTGCAAAAACGCAGGCTGGAGTTTGGTTTCTCGTTATCGAAATGTTATATGTACCCGTAATGATCTTGATACAAGAGACGCGTGCAAAAGAATGTTGATCAGGCGGTCCATAATATAAATCGCCTCACGTAAAACGCCGTGCTTTGCTTTGCATGCAACTTTTTATAGGCGCAGCATGCAGTCGCAGCTGACGCGTGAAAAACTTGATCGGCGAGTATCGAATATTTGAATATTCGGTCAAAGCCAGTTTCTAATAATCGAATACTAAATTATTCGAAAACGAACATCTCGAGCATGACCTTAATCCATGACCCATATGACTGATCCGGCACAAGCCAGACCTGAAGGCTCATATGACCTTAAGCTGCAAATGGCTTATGGACTGTTCAGGCACACCTGTGACCTGAAAGCCCAGATGACCTCAAAGTGCGGCTTGCTGTGATCAGACTCAAATATGACACTAAGGCTCAGACAACCTATCGGACCCAGATAACCTTAAGGTGCAGAAGTCTTTAAGCTCAGAAATGGCCAAAAATAGTTTAGATGACTTGGTATGGGCCTGAAGGCTCAGATGACCTGAAGACCTAGGCCAGACACAGGCCTTAAGGCCATTGTAGCCTTTCTGCTGATTATACCTGATCCTAGGGAGTACAGAGGTACTGAGGTGTATTGAATTGGATAAAAAAAACTACAGCTGCAGCAAAAGTATTTGATTTGATTTTTGCAGCTGAACCGAGCCGAGTTTGAAGATCTAGACGATGAGCTGAGGACACAGTATGAAGGCTTCAGACCGGGGCTGTATGTCAGAATCGAGGTAAAAAATTGCGGGAAATGAAATAAGAATTGGGAAAATATCCGAGCTGCAGGCTACAAGCCTATTTTCAATGTACAATATTGGACCAGATTTAACCAGGGTGGATTTGCGTGTGATTTGAAACAGAAGGGTCGTACATCAGAACCAAAAAAAATTGTCTGATAGGTGACTTTGAACATTTTCCTTTTTCTGGCGTAGATCGCTGGAGTTCCCTGTGAGTTTGTGACCAACTTTAACCCCACGTACCCTGTCATACTTGGCGGGCTGTTGAGCAGTGAAGACAACATTGGCTATGTACAGGTAAGAGAGAGGAAATGTAAGATCTTCCAGCAATTTGTTGCTTCGAATCCAGACACAGACCCATTGGGATGGGAGGCAGTGAGATGATCGAACAGCGGTAACAAAATAACACAGCTTTTTCGGGGTTTGAAACACCTGTCTCCAGGTTTTAATAGTGTGATCTTGCCACTTACCCCCTTGTGCCCACTGCCGTTAATGGTGGGCTGCTATGCCAAGAATGGGCTGTGCAGCCAAGCGTAACCACACTGAATAGAGTGGTGCTATTCATCGCACTTGGAGCCCCCCCTTTCCTTTTGTGTGAATGAAAGCTTTATTTGAAAAATCTATTCATTACACTCCCATTCAAGACTAATACAGTTGAAACATGAATGGATTGAGTCCGTGCAGGAATGCGCATATAGACGACAACCAGCCAGGTGGTCTTTTTTCAAACCACGGCTATGGCTAGAGGTAAACTTTTCTGTCCCCGTCTCATTCTGCAGATGAGGCTTAAGAAGCACAGATGGCACGGCCGCATCCTGAAGACCCGAGACCCCCTCATATTCTCCGTCGGCTGGCGTCGGTTCCAGACCATCCCACTGTACTGTATGCAGGACCACAACATGAGAACCAGACTACTCAAGTACACTCCGGAGCATCTACATTGCACAGCCTGCATATGGGGTGAGCTGGTTTATACTCATCCCCAGTTCTTTATACAGAAGAAAATTAAAAGAAAGAAACTAGAGTTTAGTTGTGAATTGTACCACCTATTAATGCCATGTCCACATCAGGTGTACACAAGCATATTATATAACATCTAGTGTGGGCCAACATTTTTGAGTGCTGCTTACAAGCATAAAAATCTGTGCTTACTTGAGGAAAAAATATTGCTTAGCATTTAAATAGAATGTTGCACAAATGCGTGTTCATAATGAAAACCTTCATTGCTTTCATTATTCCTTAAAGCAATTTTTAATTTATACTGCTTACTTTCATCAACTTTGAAAAGTTAATGTGTAATTCCTATTCCCTTGCGCCTTTCCCCATTTTTACGATGTTTAAGATGTGATCTGTGATCCTTAACAAAAAGTAGACTTGCCATGATTTACAGATAAAGCAAGTTGTTTTTCACTGTCACGTATTCCTACTTTTCGTTTTCAGGGCCCATTACACCACAAGGGACAGGAGTTCTAGCCGTACAGTCAGTCGCTGGAAGAAACGTATGATACTATGGTTACAGTAATGTTTTATCACAATAAAAGTAACCATTTGCTTAATAAATGTTGAATTTTAAAGAAATCTTATTATGCAAAACCACTGTGTAGTCATTGTCATACATCCTTGGTTAATTCAGTACTTTGTTCTCAAACTTGCGTGTATGTTTTGTTTTCATAGCCGGGTTTCCGGATTGCTGCCACAGGAGTCATCCTAGACTTGGACAAGTCTCTCAACGTCGTCAAGAAACTGAAGCTGATTGGAACCCCCATCAAGATTCACAAGCACACCGCATTTATAGATGTAAGTAAACGTGGCAATAGGATACAGCTACCTTTGATGGAAGGGGCCTGGATTCCATAGCACACCCAGTTTGGGGCGTTAAGTTTTGCTCATTCAGTTTAGAATTTGAGGCGTTGTTGAGTTAACTCTGAAATTGGTGAAAAAAAGTACTTTCTTGTCAACTGGAAAATGCAATATTAAATTATAGCTAGGGGTGTGCATCGGAACCGGGTACCCGGCCGTTCATGTCGGGAACCGGTTCCAGATTACGGAATCAAGTACCCGTACAACTTTACATTATCGCGTAGTTACTTCCGAGACAATGAAAAAGGAAAAGTTTTGAATGTTATTTGTCGGGAATTTTCAAAATTAAAATCCGCCTCATGGAAAACCAGCACAGATTGCACGTTGATGACGGTCACGAAAGTCCACAATAAAGGGAATTTACCGGTCGTGGTTTTTGTAGTCTGGGTATGGATAAGAGCCTCGACGAGACATAATAGCATGCCTCATTCCACAATAAATATCACTGTATAAAGCTTCCGGACAATCGTCTGTTGTGATATGCCGGCACACGCAAAGGCGGAGAAGTGATCATGTTTACTGGACAGGCATGAGATTCCTTAGACTTGTGGAATCTCAGAGAAAGACATTATTACAACTTCCGGGATTGGAAGTTTTGGGTTGGGTTTCTTTAACGGGTACCTGGGTACCCGTATTTTTTTTCAATCAGGTACCCGGTTCTTTTACTACCCATATATGCACACCCCTAATTATAGCAGAAGTCTTAATACCAGTCAATTTGTCCTATATTTTTGTTCAGGGTATGTTCAATAGCCAACTGGAAGTTGCGAGGTTCGAGGGCGCTTCAGTACGCACTGTCAGTGGAATCCGAGGTCAGATCAAGAAAGCGTTAAGGAAGCCAGTGGGTGCTTTCAGGGCAACATTTGAAGACAAAGTACTCAAGAGCGGTGAGTAATTTGTAATTCCCATATGTGACCCGCTCTACAAAAAAGGGTATTATGTCGCACTATTTGAAAACACACACACAGGGCTGTTCTATGTGGAGCGGGCGAAAAAAATCTTCACATAAGTGATTTTTTTTTTTTTTTTTTTTTTGGATAGCTTCTGTGATATCTTTATTTCAATAATTTATTTTCAGAAACATTAATATTGATGAATAAAGATGAAAAAGTAAATGTTAATAAAAATTACTTCTATCTGATTTATTTGCACTTTTTGTGTTTAAAGGCCTATGTCTCTAAACGCACTTCCGTTAAATTGGAAAATAGGAGTATACAAATGTCAGGATATCTCAAGAACACAAAATGCCACAGGGGTCAAACCTACACCAAATTAAAGCTTAGGATGTGGCAAATTCAACTATGTATATAACTCGTTTTTTCATTTTTTTGTGACATGATACCCATTTTTTGCAGAACTGGTCACATATTTCCACTTCCAGACAAACATTTTGTTTATTTCAAAGACATGGAGTATAAATACATCTTTTGAGCATCTGGAACTGTTCCTACTTTTGCGTTTTGAAAGAAGCAAAGTTACAACTGTGGGAATGTACTCACTTTAAAGTACATTTACTTCCACTAAACTGCCAAACAGCATCTTCTGAGAAATCTTGCTTAAAATTATGGTCGGTGGACGCTAATAGCAAAGTGACGCCACAGCCTATGTTTGCAACACACACACGGCATCATTGTGGGAGTCAAGTTTCCACTGTGTTAAAAAATCTCTGAAGTCGTCTCATTTTATACCCAAAGAGGCATGCCATCCTCTCTAATACATTTTTTTATTTTTTTTTTATCATTCACAGATATTGTCTTCTTGAGAACGTGGCTGCCAATTGAAATTCCCAAGTTCTACAATCCCGTTACAACATTGCTCTTACCGAAGGACGAGAAAGATACTTGGACAGGAATGAGAACGGTTGGCCAGATCAGGAAAGACGAAAACATCAAGGCCGTTGTCAAGCCGGACTCGCTGTACAAGGCAAGGACAGGGCCAAATTTCACGGGTCTATACTAACCGTTGGAATCCTACGTTTCACAGAAATTCTGCACTCTAACTTCTTGAGTACAGATATCTATAGAGTACCGAAGTGATGACGTCAATGCAATGTTTGGAACCAGAATACTTTTGTTATTTTGTGTCAATGTGTTTGCATGACTAGCTGTGAACAAAGGAACAGTCAAAATATCCATTTGTTTAGAGCCAGTTGTCGTGCCAACTGACGTCGGACTTCGGTACTGTATGTGAATAGCTACCTTCTATCTTTGTGATTTCTGTCTTTTCTTGTCTTTTGCAGCCCACACCTTGAGTGTCCCTTTGGCCTTAATAAATTGTACGTGTAGTTACGGGATGTATTCATCAGCTGACAACCAGTCAGATAAAACATGCATTACGTGACATTAGGCAGGTGGTCTGTTGTTGCTAAGCAGAACTTTACTGTGCTTAACATATGAATGCTAAGCAGCCCCATCTAATAGGCCCCTGGTTACTTCTTGCATTGTTTAGTTTTATGACAGAATTTAGGTCAAAGAAAGACAAAAACACAGTAAAGGGACCGTCAGGGTGTTCAGATTAACACCATGGTACTTTCCTTACCTTCCAAGCCAGACATGGTTTTCAGTCACTGCTCAATTTGCAGGGTTATTCCAGTAATATATTTACGATTTTTGTTCCCACATCGCAAAGTAAACATTTCCTCTCCAGAACTTCAGTCTTGCAGACTACGGTGCCACATGTATTTTTAAAGAATCCTTCGTTTCATTACCGAAAATGTACAGTAAAAATATTAATATTAATAGTAAAAAAAAAAAGACTGAATTGCAAATATAAAGAAGGAAATTATTATTATTATTTTTTTTTTCATTAACAGGCAATTGAACGGAAGCCTCGTCACTTCCGCCCACTGTGCATTCCCAAATCACTCCAGAGGGCGCTGCCCTTCAAGGACAAGCCCAAGAGGTCTGAGAAGAAGAGGAAGCCTCGGGGAGGCGGAGGCAAGAACTTCCGAGCAGTCATCCTGGAGCCAGAGGAGAAGAAGGTACAGTCTAAAAGATGCCCAGAGATATCAGTCTCGTTCATGGCATCCACATCACACACACTTGCACCAAGACATGTTCTCATTGTAACACGAACAATATGCACTAGTTCAGGGGTGAGATTTGGTCAGGATTTTTCCTCATTTCAGTATTTTTTGGTCGGGATTTTAGAATTTTTAAAGAATCTTTTTTTCAATCTGGAATTCCTGAGGAGTTGTCCTAAAGGTGTTTTTCCTGTAAAAGTGGATATAGACCAATCAAAACGGATATTTTAACCCTAACCCTCCAGGGTATTTTGGCTAGAAACCCTGCCACATTGACTTGTGTGCAGAGTGCAGCAAGGTCAAGCTGTCACCACAGATGCACTGTGCTGCGTCTGGCAGGTTTAGGGTTGAGGGGGTGCCTCTTAAATAGGCAAATACAAACTATGTGTTGATCTGGGGTCCTCGTGAATTTTTCATTTTTGGCCAATTTCACCCCTGACCTGTTTCAATTAACTGGCAATTCTGTGAGGAGACAGATGAAGACGTGCACCCCTGCTCAGACGTCCCCCTCCCCCCCCCCCCCCACGTGACACCCACTGTGCCCCAAAAATTGAAGAGTTGCATTCAGGATGAGATTATCCAGCAGACACTGTACCTAGGTCCTATTAACCTCTTAGACACAGACGACGGCCATAGCCGTGGCTTGAAAAAGACCACTTGATTATGTGCAGATAAAAATAGCTCTCAAAAGTCACTTTGGTGTTATTTCGCGGCAGAAATAATTTGCTGTTTTATTTTACAATACCTATTCTACATAAAAGTACAAAAATGACACAGACTTCTCTCAGCAATCAACATCCTGTTTAACCCATTAGAATACGGATGATGGGCCATAGCCGCAGTCTGAAAAGGACCGCCTGGCCGGTTGTCGTCTATATGCGCATTCCTGCATGTATTCAATCCATTGTCTGCGTTACGCTGGCTGCACAAGCCCGAATGGCATACCAGTACCACGTTAACCCCTTGCGTACGGATGCACCATATGGCGTAAAAAAAGAGTGCAGTTTCAATCCAATGTTGGATTATTGTTTATGTTACGCTTGACTGCCAGAACCACCGCGACTCCCCAACGTCTCCTGTAAAACCGTACTCAAGGGGTTAATAACAGCCGGCCTGTCATTTTTGTTTACTCAGGTGGCATCGTTGATGCATCAGCTGAGTGCTCTGTACAACGAGCGACAACGCAAGGACAGGGAGGCCATGGTACAGCGAGTCAACGCTCACAGACAGAAGGTGAGTAGTAAGGCACAGCGAAGAAATGAGACGGATACAGTTAGAGTTAACTCATGCATTGTATCAAATTTCACTTCAATTGCGCCCTCTGTAGACAGACTTTGGAAGAGGGCTATCATACATCAATAGACCTTATCGCAAATACCGCCCGGTTGAGACGTCACAAGGGATTATGGGAAGGAAACGCGCACACAAATTGCTCCCGTTTCCTTCCCACAATCCCTTGTGACGTCTCAACCAGGCAGTATTTGCAATAAGGTCTATTAGAAGTGTGCCTTGAAGCACCAAGTATACAGTGCTAATACAACATAGGTACAGGAATTTCAGAGCAAAGCCGATTCACCAGGGTTATGGAGAAATCAATGGTTGGCATTATGAAATTCTGCTTCTCTTTTACGTTCACATGAACCTCCCTTCCAAACTTAGCAAATTGCCAAGTATCAATTTGAGGCGACTTACTCAAAGCCACTTACTCCCCCTGTTGCAGATGGGTAGCATTGAACAACAGAGGGACAAGCGACAGAAGGAGGCAAAGCAGGAATTGTACCGGGCTCTCGGCAAGATGCAGAAGAGGAAGGAGAGAGGGAAGAAGCAAGACTAGGTACCAGACCATGTCAACCTTGATCCCAGGGAGACAGGAAGCACCATTGTGATTCAATGCCAGTCCCGATCAGCCTCATACCCAGTTGAAAACTGTTTTGGTCATTTACCATATTCAAAAGAAACTGAGCTTGTGTACATGGTTATGGTGTGGTTTATTAAGCATGCACAATTGTACAAATGATCCTCTTAGTACGTGGATACAAAGTTAAGTACAGTAACACATGCATATAAATGTAATAATTTACTCCAGAGGCGACCAAAAAATGGGCCCATTTTGCCCTGAAGGGAAGATCAAATTCAAAGACGACTGGCCAAGTTGGATGGTAACTTTTTCTTTTTAAGTATAAAAGTGTAGTTGGGGGGGGGGGGCTTGGTTTTGGTTACAAGTCCATTAAAAACTTTTATCTAACCACTCAGATATTCTGCCTTTGTACATGTGTTTTTGGTCAAAGTTAAGCCAGTTCGGTATTTCAACTGCGCATGTGCACAATGACATTTTATCCCGAAAGACCTGCGTGAAAAAAGTGATCGCACAACGCGCACTTGTTAAATTCAATCAGAATGGGCGTTCGTGTGATATTACGTCAGCAATTTTATCCCGAATAACCTTTGAGATACCGAACTGGCTTATTGATACATGATTGTATTTACACACAATATCCTACATGTATTTGAAATTAAATACATTCATAGACGTATAACTGGCATCATTAGTGTTGTATGCAATTACAATGTTTAAATTAAAAAATGAGGAATTGTATAAAGATGAAATAAAAATGTCTTAACTTTGAATCTGTCATGGTTATTGCATCAGAATTCTTGTTTAGCTTGTTTGTTTTTTCCTGTATAAAAATACTTAACTTTCTGTTCATGCCAGGTTTGACAAGTGGAAAAAAAATGTATTGCGAAATAATGCAATACTTATTGCGTTTTTTTTTCGTACGGAGCTCCTGAAGTGCCATCCGGCTTGTTGAGATAATTTATCACAGGATTACGACATCGTCGTCCTGAGATAAATGGCACTTCTAGAGATCCTTAGTTTTGCAATAAAAAACTTTTTCACTAGTAAACCTGGCATGAACGGGCTTCCGTTCATTATAACATTTGATTAAAATGTACATAAAATGCTGTGACTGTGATGGCAATTTTACAGGAGTGAATGACGACTGCATATTGGACATTTATGGAGCAGAAATAACACTGACATACCACAATTACGTGTACAAAACAAAGTTTATAGACATAAATGCGACATCATTTGCCACTGTTCTGGTGCACTTGAACCAGAAATACGCACTACACTTTGGTACCCTACATGTATGTATACAATGTACATAAAAACAATTTAATACCAAGTCTAAAGTGTCTGGTGCTGAATACTGGTTAGATATTTTAAAACTACTTTTAAAATATTAGTTATCTCATTTCTGGGAGTAAAATTCCTCCCCAAATTAGTCTGGGCCAAGGTCATGAGGCTGCTTAGCATGAAAAGTCTTCCTTGGTAAAAACATGATTTCCAACCAATTGTCCGTGTACATGTACATTGCTTGCGACATGTACATGTATTCAGATGTCCCTTGCTTACCATGGAAATCACATGGAGTTTTAGCTGGTAACCCGTTTTTACTAAGCAAATTTTTGTGCTTTGCCGTTCCATGAAATTGGCCCCATGTTTCAACATTGTCTTTCTAATGTTGGCATCCTCGGGAGAGTTACAACACCCCCCCCCCCCCCCCCAAATATTTTTTCAAATTTGTTTTTCTACAAATGCACACATTTGCTGATCTAAATGCTGAACCTAACTAATTGATGGCCATGCACATCAACCCCTAAACTGGCACTATATATGGCAAGATCAACTGACAATTAAAAAAAAAAAAAGGTAATTTGACTTTGACAAAACATACTGTCCAGAATCCACTTAAGTGTGACAAATGTCACTTAATCTATGCTCGTGGAATTTAACTGGCCTCAAAATGACATGTCCATCAGTCTAGCTTTTGACAAAAAGGCAAACTTTCAATCAAAATTTCAAGGGCAATTACAACATTTGCGCAAAAATTACATGGCCTCATATTAATGGAAAAGCAATACTGTATTTTGAAAAATTCTGTCTCAAAAAAATAGTTCCTCCATTGACTGTGGCAGTGCACACACTGATAAGATATATCTGCCATGTGGACATTCACGACTTGACAGATTTTCTCACCCCTTGCAAATAAAAATCGGAATACAATAATTACAACCTAATGATTTTGAAGAGATCCAACTTTATATTCGTCCTCAGAGTATCGCTCCGTTTGGACTTCATTGAGTGGGGTGATACGAACAAGACCCTGCACGGGAGGAAGTTCATCCTCATCAACAATGGTGCTCTGGTCAGACTCTGTGGCCTGGGACTCACTGGGGTACATGCCAAGACTCTTTGGGTACATTCCCATGTCGGCGTTGGACTGGCTGCTACTCGTGTCTTGATCTGTGAAATAACTGTTGTAGGGCATCGTCTCCTTTCCGTGATCTTCGCTACTGTTACTCTGATCAATTGATGCGTAAGTCTCATGGCCCGTGCTCGTTTCGGTGTCCGGCGGGATGATACCACAGAGGTCGACCAGGCTTGAGGATGCTGTGAATGGAATCATCTCCTTGTCAAGGTGTTGCAGGGCGTGCTTACGCAGTGATTTCATGAACTTGAAGCACTTGTTGCAGACTGGGCAGCAGAAGGACTGGTCGGAGTGGACGCGCTGGTGTCGGTGGAGAGCGCTGCTGTTCTTGAAGCATTTAGGGCAACTCTGGCACTGGTAGGGTCTCTCTTCGCTGTGAGTCTTGACGTGCGTCTCCAGCTGGTCCTTGAAGTTGAACTTCTTGCCGCAGATCTCACACTCGAATTCCCGCAGGTTCTCGTGGTCCCGGAGGTGGCGCTTTAGGCGGCACGCCTCGGTGAAGCTCTTGTCGCACATGCTGCACTTGTGGGGGCGCACCTCCAGGTGGATGCTCTGGTGGATCCGCAGGCGGTATCGGTCCACAAAGTCGCGGCCGCAGATTTCGCAGATGTGGGGCCGCAGACCTAAGTGCCAGCGCTCGTGCTTGCGGAGCGCAGACAGCTGCTTAAAGGCCTTCTCACACTGCTGGCACTTGTATGCACGTTCATCGCTGTGCGACCGGCGGTGCTTTTTTAGTGCGTCACTCACTCGGAAGGTCTTGTCGCACTGCTCGCACTTGAAAGGTCGCACTCCTGTGTGGATGCGCATGTGACACTTGAGTGTGTTGCGCTCTTTGAAACTCTTCCCGCACACCTGACAGGGATAGGGTCGCTCGTCCGAGTGCGTTCTCATGTGGCTTTCAAGTCCTTTTTTACTGGAGTAGGCCTTCTCACATATTTCACACTGAAACGGAAGCTCTCCTGTGTGGACTCGCTCGTGAACTTTCCTCTTGACGTTGCGGGGAAAGACTCGATCGCAATACCGGCAGGGGAATGGTTTCTCAACCCTCTTGAAGACTGGCTTGACTCCTGTGTGGGTGCTCTCGTGCCTAGCGTGCGCTTGCATCGTCCTGAACTTCAGGGGGCAGTATTGGCAGGCAAAGTCACCGACAAAATGCTTCTGGACATGCGTGGTCAGCGTGGACTTCTGCTTGTAGCTCTTCTGGCAGTACTCACACTGAAATGGCCGTTCGTCTGTGTGTGTCTTCACGTGCCGGAGCAGATCCCGGGGCAGGCCGAAGTTTTTCCCGCAGACTGGACAGGGCAGGTTCTTCTCATGCGTGTGGGTCTTCCTGTGTGTGGTCATGGCATTCCTGACCTTGAACTTCTTGTTGCAGAACTCACAGTTGTAAGGCCGCTCCGTGTTATGGCACTGCTGTTTGTGTCGCGTTCGCATGTAGCTCGTCCGAAATGCTTTCGGGCATTCATCACACTGGTAGGGGCGTTCACCCGTATGTCCACGCTCGTGAACAATACGGGCCGTGCTCGATCCAAACACCCTCCCACAGTAGTGGCACGTGTGATTGGCATGCGAGCGCTCGTGCGTTTTCATTGTATGGATCTCCTTGAATGACCTACCACAAACAGAGCACGCAAAGGGATGAGAGTTCTTTTGGGTTGACATCAGTACCCAGTCTTGGCTTTGCCCTCGCTTACCAACAATATTCCCCTTCATTCTATGGTAGCGTCTCACATGCCTCCTCTTATGTTTGATGAAGCGGTAGAGATCCTTGAATCGCCATCTGCAATAAATACAGCAAAATCGCCGGTTCGGCAGCAGCTTTTCTACCCTCTTTGTCAATGCTTTAGCCTTCTCCTTCAGGAATGAAGATTCTAGCACCATTTTACCATAATAAGGCTTGGTCTTATGGTCTTCAATATCAACTTTCTGATCTGTTGTTCCTTCAGCTAAGAATGGACTTCGTAGGTTGTTCATTTTCTTCGACGCTGCAGCTTGCTGTAAGAGAGAGCCTGATGCTTCAGAGTACATTCCCACCCTTTCCGGAATCAGACTAGATGGAGTTGACAATAAATCTGCAAGAGATGGCACAAGCTTTCCATCACCATCACTAGGAATGCTACGATCCTCGTCTCTTTGAGATGCCCTATCCTTTCCTGGACTGATGTACGCTTTAGCATTTTTGTACTTTGATGTCCGTTTCTGTGAATTGTGCGACAATATTGGCATTGCTTGGCGTACCGCAAACCCATCTCCCCGACTGGAGCTGCTTTCTTCGACTAAACTTGCCGCTGAGCTACCACTCTGTAAGGAGCTTGCTTCTCGCTGTTCAGCTGTTTCATTTATCCCACAGCTGCTTGAACTGTCATACACATTTGTGCTGCTGGATGCAAACTTGTCTATCCGAGCCCCAAAGTTGAACATGCGTGTATTGGCAGCGCTGGGGACTTTGCTCGTCCCTCCCTTCAGTTTCTGCCGCAATTTGTCGATCTTGCTGTTAAGAGCCTGCCTCTTCGTGGCTGCCGTGTCCGGGGATATGGCCACCTTGGCTCGCTGGGCCGACTTCTTGGTCTCGACCACTTTGGGAATGTGTCGCATGGCGGGAACGGTTTGGCTGAGATGCATGCATCGGCACACGCTGCAGATGTGGGGTTGGTCTGCAATACGGGATAAAAAGTGAGGAGTTGTCAAAGCTAGTTCATGGGTGACTGTACCTCACTTGGAGTGGCCGAAGTAACTTTATTATTAAGCCATCAAGCCACTGTTATTTGTGAGGGGCTCGGCATGAGTATTCTGATAACTCAGCATGCACGTACATGGTACATACACGTACACATACATGGTGAGCTTAAACAAAGCGTTATCAGACAAATCGTTTTACAGAGAGCTGGAAAAAGGAGATCCCTGCAGAACACCAGAATTGACAAAGCTAAACATTCGTCTGTTACAGATTGTGTTCCACATTGAATTATAGTTTATGCGTTTGGACAATAGTTCACAAGCTGTGCCGACGCAATTCTACCACAACAGGTCAATTACTGCTGCTGTGTCATAAGGCTGTTCGATATCAATTTATTTTTATACCAAAATTATCGTGATGACGTCACTTTTTCATTACCGGAAGAACGGAGGAATAAAAAAATACATGACGGAAGTCACCACGGCATCATGAGATCGGGGCCACCGGGATCGGGCCCGCCGGGATTGAGCGGCAGGAACGGGGGGGGGGGGGGGGGGGTTTGACAAGGCTTCCCTTCGCTCGTTGAGTATTTGGAGTTTTATGACATTTACCTTCAGTTGGCTACTTTATGGCACTCCAGAAAGACTAGCGTTTGTTTCTATTTCAGCATTGTTGATTAGTATACAGATGATAATACCATGGACGATCACGCGAGCTGTCAACAAACGATCGTGTCGTATATTTTGTGAAGACGACATGACATTGCACAATGTACAATGGATGCGCGGTTGTGTTTTAATCTTTTCTCAAGAAGCAGTTCCCTACACGTAACTACACATACGTGTGCCTTGTACACTGGGGAAAGACGGTGGCATTCAGTGCGGTTGCTTGCACTTGACCAAGGCTAGCAACAAAGCAACGCGCATGCGCAGATGCGCTACAGGGGTTGACCTTATTGCAAACAATTGCCATACCCCTCGATCTTAAGACGAGTTCGCAAGCGTGTAGGTACGTACATTGTACACTGGGAATAAGACGTTGTTTGCACTTGACAATGTACGGCGCGGAGGGTAAATCAAGAAACGACACATTTAGTGCATGTATGTATTATTTATTCCTCCATGGTACATCATGATACATTATATACTATTCTACCGTCCAATAATTAGAAATTACTGGAAATTCGAGCAAAGTAAACTTGACAAATCCACACGTAATGCGGCCAAAAGGAACATATATTGCGATATTCTTCGGTATATCGAATTCCCCGATATTCCGTTATCGGGAAATATCGTCATATCGAACAGGCGTACTGTGTCAATGCTACAAATTTGAAAATATGTTCTGGCCTCTTACCTTGTAAGCCGCTGAGGCCGTCCTCCAACTTGAAATGCCTAAGGCAGACCTTCAGCTCCTGGCCAGGGCTGATGGCAGTGAAGCTATGGAAGTAGATGGAACCACTGTGCTGATAGGCTAAGAGGTTGACATTGGGGCGGGGCTCCTTGAAGCATCTGACATAACGCATCCAGTTGGCGACTTCGTCATTGCTACCGTCTAAGTAATGGCAGAGTTTGCCACCACAGTGGATCTGAGGATAAGTTGGGACCAAAATAAAATGTTAGTGCCCTGGTTTGTGTGGTTGGGGGAGGATTTTCCCCCATTTTTTGTTAGTCCCAACCCCTGGGCCTTTTTGCCACGACCCTTCCTGAATCCTCCAAAATCCACCACGATGCAGTAGGGCTATTTGTCCAATGTAAAGCAATTAGTTGCTGGGCTCTACAGTCCTCAATCCTACAAAGATTTTGTAGATTTGGCAGATTTTGAAGGATCTGGCATGGGTGGGTCAGGTGGAAAGATTTTACTTTAATACCCCCCACCAAAATCGGTTAGAAACAGCAAATCTTGGAAAATAACCGTCCATTTGTGTTCATAATTGTATAAACACTTGGCACAACATTTAATTTTGAGAATTTTGTTGGGACATTTTAGTGCAATATAGGGGAAGAAAGTTCGTGTTTTCTGTGTTAGAAGTTCTTGGCAGTTGTTGGCACCATGTATAGTCACTCCAAAGTGTGCACATACATGTTGATTTCTTCCTCATTTTTTACAGATTTTGCTGAAATAAATCTTGAAATAACAGGTTGTGCCACATGTTTAGACAGTTGTTATCAAGGAGGGTTGGTTATTTTCCAAGATTTTGCTGTTCTTGACCGATTTTGGTGGGGGGTATTAAAGTAAAATCTTTCCCACAACAGATATTTTTAATTACCTTCCACATCTCCTGTTTCTTTGCCCCACTCTCTGATGGACGAACGGCAGACCCCTCAAAGGGGCCAAACCAGACCCCGGCTTGGAACTCCTTAGCAGCGACAATCCCCTTCCTCATCAGGTTGAGTTCCGACCCAGCCCCGTTGCTGTCCATCCACACAGAGAACCTCAGACCCCTCGGAAGCGTCATGAGGGCACGGTCCTTGACGCCTCTGGGAACCGGATTGTTGGGAACCAGCTGGTTCCACTGTTGCTGGGCAGATGCATCAACTGAGTCCATCTCCGATACAAAGACTCAGCTTACTTTACAAAATTGGCGATCTACGAGCAAAAAATGCATGGAAATGATTGTTAATACTGTTATAAATGATTTACTGATTTGCATTTTTGGCCAATTTTAATGGAATAACATATGTTCTACAATCAAATGATACACAAGCGGCAAAAATATAAGCAAATGTATGTTATATAAATTTAAAAAAATATAATGGATGTTACAATCATGCACAGGACACACATGACTCCAAAATCTGCAGGTTAGTAAAGAAATAGAATTCTCAGAAACGTGAGACGGATATTGCTCCATGCCTACTAAGTCAGTGTAAGTTAAAAGTCAGGAAAAATGCAGTGTGTTATCACCACTTCTTTTTACTATATTTAAACTTTGTTTTGAATAATCATTACAAATACGTTGAAAAAAAAAACATGAATTTGGAACGAAGAACATTCTATTATTCATAACTTCCCAAAAATATTCATGATCAGCAAAATATTCAGAAAGGTACTACATTCGGAAAGATTTTACTTTAACCCTAACTCCCGAGCATTCACTTGTGGTAAAGTACACTATACTACAAAATACTACACAATTCCTCATAAGGCAGTGTTAAGAGTGTAGCAAGAGTACTGCATACGACAGTTCCTAGTATTTTGTAGCATGAGGCGACGTTAGGGTTAATACCCCCACCAAAATAAGATCTTGGAGAATAAACCAACACTCCATGATAACAACCGTCTAAACATGTGGCAGGCCCACAACTTTTAATTTCAAGTTTACGTCTGCTAAATTAACCCTAACAGCCCAAGGCTTTTTACTAGAATCCTTCCCTAACCACACAAACTCCAACACTGTGTAGTAAACCAATGGCACATTCTTTCTACTTAGACAAAATCAGGGCGTCAAGTCCCATGCAAAGTGATGGTGCCAAGGCTCTACAGTACCCAATCAGTCACACAAAATTCAACACAATGGGGTGTTTGATTTTGGCAGGTTAGGGATGGTTAGGGTTAATGGAAAAAATTAGGCAGAAATTAACATGTGCATGTGAACACTCTCTATGACTAAGTGACCATACTGTACAATGTGCATACACTTTGAACAATTTCTTCCCCTATGCTTTTACATATAACAAATTTCCTCACGAAAGTCTCCACCTTAAACAGTTGTGTCACGTCATGTCTTTAAATTATACAATCATGAAATGGACTTTTATTTTGTCACATATTTCTGTTCCGGGCTCATTTTGGTGGGGATATCAAAGTAAATCTTACATTCTTACCCAAAAAGGTAAACATTTTCCAACTCAAATTTGTTCCAATTTTCATTATCTTACAATAGAGTACCGAAGTGATGACGTCAATCAATGCAATGTTTGGAACCAGAATACATTCTAAACTGCATGTGTTTGGAACCATTGCCGCGGCAACTGACGTCAGACTTCGGTACTCTATTACATTATCCCATATATTTTGTATAGGGGACTGTAGGAGACAGGGCGAGCGACGCGACGAGTCCCAAATTCTAGGACGCCAATGAATAAACTCAACTAAACCTGGTAAAAGCAACACCATATAATCACACAAAACTTCTCCACTGAGGTGAATGGTTTCACCATATATCAAACTCATAAGACATTAATTCGTACAGAGGGGGAAAGATTCATTTACCGATATTTCGGGTCCTGTACTTTACCGACCGTCAAGAAACTCGGGTCAGAACAAAGATGCATTCGGTGGATTTCCCTTAAGAACTAGTCGGGGGAAAACATCAAGGCAATGTAAAAATACAGCACGCGAAGTCTGGACACCATGCGTGGCTCGGGCCATTTAAAACGCCCTCTGTTGACGAAAGACTACAACAGAAATCCTTGACCAGATTATACAATACACAATAAACTATAAAGAAATACAATTATTTCCATAAAGAACTTGCTGTGCCCTTTGTCGTCCACTGAGAGGTACGAGAGGGCACAGGTCCTTTTGTAGAGGTCATTGTTCATAAACGTCAGGTTTAGTAGAGTTGGCTTGCCTAAGTGTGTCAACAAATTTGCCGTGAGTATAAAATGACATTGTGTGTGTTTTTATTTTCTATGAAAGATTTTACTTTGATAGTAGGACGCGGAATAGAGATTTTTCATCAACCTTCCCAAATGTTCCTGTCTTTTGTGTTGTATATAAACTCTTGCTTTTTTACACCATGTTTACACTGACATCAAAAACTCCGACGGTGGTTTGGTGCCGAATGCCTGTGAAAATAGACATGCTCGTCGTTGCTCGGCGGAGTACAGACTCTTTATAATATTATCGTGGTATGTGGGAAGTGGTTTTTACAACGATCTCAACTTTTTTATTCATAGTTAATGTTTGACCAAAACATCCCCTGAATATAGTATGATATTTTCCCTGTAAAGTTCAAGTTGATTAAAGACGATTATAGGCCTGCAGGATGATTTCTTAACATCCTGTCCCCCCTGGAAGGCGACAAAATTTACTGAGACAAGTCTACGATTGGGGCGCCATTCACTTTACGCGGTGCGTCGTTTTGATCTCGTATTAATTTTTTACGATTTCGCGGTGGAAATATCGACCTTCGGCGTCATTTTGCGTTTGCAGCTGTAGAATGGGAATTAACCAGACAATGGAACTTCCATGGACCATAGAGCAAGGCTGCATGGACAGACCACCATTGAAGATTTATGTTAAAATATAGACGGTACTTTTTAGCAGACACGGTGAGGCAAAATTTACAAGTTTTGGAAAACGTTAATAATAATATTTATTAAAAATCATTCAAGTCCCGACACAACATTTTATAATCGTAATTTTTATACAACTCAGCAGGAAGTCCTTAATGCCTGATGAACTGGATGAAAAATCGCCACACGAAGGAGTTTTGGCAACGCAAAAAGGAGAAATTTCCGATGCCGCGATAAATAGAGTTGCCGCGAATAGGGTGTCGGACTACACTATACCCCCACTAAAATGGGTCAGACACAGAAGAATGTGACAAAATAACCACCCAGTTATATTTAGAATTGTATAAACTCATAGCACAACCTTTAATTTTGTGACTCTACTTGAAAATGTTTGTGCAATATAGTATAGCCGAAGAAATGTGAGTGTTGTAATTTGTCAAAGTGAACAAATGGCAGGAGCGGGATTCGAACCTGCGACCTCCGGGTTACCGAACCGGCGCGCATCATGCATATTCATGATTAAGTTAATTTATATAATAAGCATCGCACGCATCATTCAGACAACTATATATAAGGTTGAAGTAAAAATATTTGGTCGAGACAGAGGCCTGGGTTCGAATCCTCTACCCGAGTTATACTTCTTTTTCTTGTACTAATTGTGGTGTGGAGGATTTTATTTCATAGGAAAACAAGTCTGAGAACCCGTCTCACAGCTCACACAGCCAAGTACAACGCCCATTTATGATAATTGCCCCTAAATTTCCTAGGAAAAAAATCACGCTACCGGCCCTCAACTGAGCTATCTTGCCCTATATATGTTGGCGGTCTCCCAAATTGTCAGTATCTTTGTTCGGGTGTACTTTGTTAGTTGTTGCATGGAGGTAGGAAACTATAGCCTACATTTCACTGAAAGTGTTCACATTAAAGTTAATTTCTGCCTCATTTTTCACGGATTCGCGTGTAGACAGTTAAAGAGGAGGGTTGGTTATTTCACAACTTAATTTTACTGTTCCGGACCCACCTTGGTAGGGGTATAGGCTGGAGTAAAATCTTTCGGATAGATCAGTGCGCTTTGACCTCAGTCTAGTAGGCCCAACAGTATTATTAATTTGTTTATTCCATCCCGCCTTATAACAATTAGACACTCACGATTAACTTGGACCGGCCTTTTTTCGTCCTCGTCCTGCTGCCTAATATACTGGATCATGATGCCGCCCACCCTTGCGTCATACCAGATGTGTAGCAGAAAAGACCGGTGTTCTGTAATGATTTTTTTTAACCGAACTCTGAAATCTTGACATCCCCATAATGCGGAACCGGGAATATCATCTTCGAGCATTTTGAACCGACGCTATACATATACATTGTACATGCATACATGTTTCTGTCAGTTTTGTTTTTGTTCATACTTTCCTTTTTTTAACTAATGATACTAATCACGTTGCAATAAATATTAAACAAAAACTGTCTTAGTAATTTATGATTTCTTTTAAATTGATCAAAGAAAATTAACAATAGAATCGGAAAAGACCGCTCTATTAAGCACCGCCCATGGACGTATTGAACAATCAAAGTCGCGCGCGTGCACGTCAGTCACGAACGTCAGACATTTGTCTAAAGTCGCGGATGTGATTGGTTAACGTCAGGGGGACGTCTTAATGGTTGGTCTATTGACCTATCGCCGTTTGCGAGTTAACCACGCCCCTCCCTGAGACAATTTTGGTTGGCCCCTCCCCAGTATATCAAAGGTACTTGCCTCCAGTTTTATCATTTTGCGGATCGTCAAATGTGTTTGCCTTTATAAATTTCGTTTGCAGTCGAGTCTTTGCCACTGGCCTTCACGGTGTCTTGTCTACGTTCAGGTTCCAAAGCTAAAGGATGGAAAAACAAGCTAGAGTTATCCTCTGGGCTCTCCCACTGAACCCTGTCCACTGCCTTTCTGAAATGTATGAGCGGTGTGCCTGATTCCCAGATGTTTTACGAGCCGTACACAACAGCGTATCTCTTCGGACCGGATCGGCCGTATGACGACGCGCCGCGTCCCGCCGATGACGGCGGGAGCGCTTCGGCAGATGATGCCGTAAAAGACAAAGCTTTTACGGCAAGTTCGGGTTTTGATGATTCGGTCTGCTCGTACAAGTGGGTGAAGGAACAACTCGAAGCTCCCTTTGACGGCAAACAACTAATTTTCTGCAAAGATATATCTTACTGCCTCGACAAGAAATACGAGTTTCTCCCGCGATGATTCAAGTATATCTTTCTGATACGGAATCCAATGAAAGTCATTCCATCTTGGAAGAAACTGATCAGCGAATTCACCGGGAAGAAAATGGAGGACTTTGTTTTGGATGAGCTCAAGCCGTCAATAATGCCGTTATACGTATAAGCAGTTATACGAGTACGTGAAACAAGAGCGGCTGGATGAGGAGACTATCATTATCGACGCCGATGATTTGGTTGCAAATCCAGGCGACGTCTTGTAATTGTTAGCCTGTTGCATGAAGATTGGGGTACCTTACCATGAAAACCTGCTTACATGGGAGGAAGGGGGAGGCGTGGTCGAAAAGTGGGCGGTCAGCAAGAATCTCAAGGCTGCCATAGGGTACCTGGGGTCATTCGATAATGTGAAGAGAAGTTCCTGCTTCCAGAAACCTGGTGCAAACCGGGAAGGCCTCGAGAAAGCATCGCCCGCTATACAGAGATTTGTTGACAAGTGTATGCCGTTGTACATGGAGTTGTATAAGAAGAGATTAAAGTAACTAAAACATGATCACGCAACAGTCGTCGTAGCATTATTGAAACTTAAAGGGAACCATGCCCAATAATTTTTGTCAAAGTGAAACCAATACAATAAACAATCTTTTGTTGAATCAGAATGACTGAACCCATACTAAAATGGCATTTACTGCAGTAACTCAAGTAGAAAAACGTACTGCAATTTAGTCTGAAAAAATGTCATGCATAAAAGCATGGTTTAATCATCAGTACAAAGAGGTAATTGGTAACAATGTAATAATTTGTAAAGATTGTCAACTGGAACAAAAAGTGTATACCCAGCAAGATATGGGACTAAGGGGTTACCCCCCCCCCCCCCCCCCCCCCCCTCTTGCCCTTATACCCTCTACACACTCCAGGGTATTATTAACTCATACATCCCCCAGGTATCTGAAAGGAATTCCTGAGATTCCGGGAACACAATGACCAACATAAAAGAGGGGGGGGGGGGGGGGGGGGGGTTCCCTCTGTCCCATATCTTCTAACTATCTCCAAATGAAAATGTGTGGAGGGAGAATTAGTACACATTGACAACACCTTTCAGGCAAAAATCCCCAAAAGCTAAGAAATTTCCTTTGAAAAGGGAAGAGGCATTTTTTTTATATTTGCCTGAATTTTACAGAAAAAAACACTATTGTTAGCAGATAGGCGAGTACTGTACTCAGCAAAGGTGATGTTAAAACCACTAGATTTTGGAAAAACTAATTAACAATAATAAAATACCAATCCGACATCAAAATAAAGCATCTTAGCCCCGGTTTTCATTGCATAAGAAGTCATTTTGAATTATCAGTGTTTTTGAATTTTGATTTTTCTTCAAAAATATCGTTTGGTGGCTCAAACAAGATAATCAAAAATCGACAGAATCAAAATGTTAACACGTGCAAGAGGGGCAGACTAATTTCACCAGGACAGCACCTGCTAAACTGACATTCATCTAGGGAATCGAGTCCATAAAATTAACGAAGAAAATTGCGGGGCGTCAAGACATTTTTGAAAAATCAAATCAAAATTTTAAAAACACTGATGATTATGAATGGCCCCAGAAGTATATTGGTCATTTGCGTGTATGTTCATAATATGGCCTTTGCAAAATTACAAGCATAAATGTGGGCGGACCCAGGATGAAACAAAAGTGGGGCCCAAAATAAATGCCAATATGCAGACTGCATGGAAAACTTAATAGTGATCACAAAAAACCGAGTCAACACAAAAATCTTACATTGCCTCTTTTGCAACATTCGGAGTCTGCCCACAGGAATAATTAAGTGCAAGGATTTTTACAATTACAAAGTCAAATCTATGATGTCCAAATAAAGATAAAATTCCTTAATATTTCTACACCAATTACTTACCCCTAAGGAAACTCAACGAGTCCACAAAGAAGAAAATTACAGCTACAATCCCATAATATATATTTCTTCAGAAGAAAATCATAAAAAACATTTCAAGTAACATTATTATTTCACCTTTGATTTCAAAATGTATTTTTTTGGTTTTACAGTTAAATACTGTGCATAGTTTTAGTACTGTGAAAAACTTGGTGTTACTGTGGTGTAAATGCGAATAATATTAGTACTCCTTCGACAGATAACAGCCTGTAGTAAGTGTGTTTTTTTTCTTTTCAGAAGGCTATCACAACAGCCATTTCACAAAGTATGCATACTTGCTCTCAGTGGCGTAGCCAGGGCTGTCTTCTTATGGGGGGGGGGGGGGGGCTGGATGATACAGTAGGGGGGGGGGGGGCTCTCACAGTATTTGTCTTAATAATACTATTATTTTCTGCATTCGTGAAATTTAGGGGGGTGACCGGGGGCGACAATTATTTATGGAGGGGCGTGCCCCCCCCCCCCCCCCCCCCTTAGCTACACCACTGATTGCTCCCCTTTTGCAGTCCATGGCATTGCACATAAAGGGTCACAGAGTATAGAAAAATAGAGAATACCATGTGACAACTCTAAACCAATCAAGAGACAAGGCGTTGTTAACCCTTTAACCCTAACCATCCCTAACCTGCCAAAATCAAACACCCCATTGTGTTGAATTTTGTGTGATTGGGTACTGTAGAGCCTTGGCACCATCACTTTGCATGGGACTTGATGCCCTGATTTTGTCACAAAGTACAAAGAATGTGCCATTGGTTTACTACACATTTGGAGTTTGTGTGGTTAGGGAAGGATTCTAGTAAAAAGGCTTGGGCTGTTAGGGTTAATGGATAGACTAGTTACATCCAAGTAGAATTTCCCCCTAAAAGTACTCCCAAAAGATGCATTCTAAATGGGACCAGAATGTTCCCGGTTTTGAGACACTTTCATGTTATCAAAGCTTCTTGTTTGCCGTAGCACCGTGTGGCAACTCTCTTTTGTGAGTCGTAGGGTTTGAAATGAACCCGGGGGTTCCAAAAAGAACATAGGCGCTACCGCAAATCTTCACCATGCAAACCTTCAAATCTTATTATCTTGTAATTGTTATTTTAATCAAATAAATCATCTGAGTATTATCCAAAATATTTACAAATTAGAAGGCAAAAGGGCTCTATGTACAATCAAATCGTGGAATCTTTTTAATATGATGTTGGAGAGGGCATAAAAAAGGAGCTGGCCCAAGCCCCGTCTCGCTCTCCAACAAGTTGATTTCTGCTTAGCCTTTGATTGGATCAGTACTGAACAAATGGTGGTATAAACCAATTCCATCAAGTTCCAACGACTGTTAGATTTTGACAGGTTCCAATGGAATTTAATGGAACTGTCCTGGTAATTCATACTGATAGCCAGAGATGTAGTCGAGTCCATCACAAGTTCATCACATGCCCTCAAGTCCCAATTCAAATCACAAGCTATTCAAATGGCTTTGACAAAGGCATTCCTTTGTCATTGTTCATCCAGTTACTTGTGACCTGCTTTATGAAAGGACTTCTGACTACAACTCTGCTGATAGCATTGCAGCTGATACCCTTGCTTGAGGCTGCATATCTCTGCCATATCCACTCAACTCCAACCACATGGTGGGTTTTAGAATTACATGGATTTTAATGGAATTCAACAGGAATCTGATGAATTCTGTATATCCTAGGTGCCAAAATTCCATCACATTCCAAGAGAATTCTGTTTGTTGGAATTTGATGGAATGAGTACTGTTCCAATGTATTAATGGAGTTTATTGGGTTCAGAAGTTTAGCTTCGTCTATGTTTAAGAAAGATTCGAAAACTGAGAACAATCATGTTGAAATATACTATCAAAAAATTGATCAGAATAAGCTTTTTTTATGCAAAATGAGCTGGATGATTACTTCAACAAATTAAAGTTTTAAGTCACATTAAAAACCCAAACAAATTTCAACCAAATTAATATTGCAAACAGTCCTTTTCAAAAGCTTCACCCAAATATTAGTATAAAAATGTATTCTTCTTTTAACTGACCAGTCAGGTTCAAACAAAATGGGGTACAGTACAGTGCATCCTACCTACATTTATAGGTATGATAAAGCTTTGGTAATGATCAAAAACTAGATAGTTTCAATCTGAAAGCTTACCGTTTATAAAGATGGTACCAGCACCAATGCTTCCAGAGAATATCTCTGTCTAATACTGTCCATCTGTGAGGAAATTGTATCCGACAACCTCAAAAACAATCGTATTTAGCCCACATGAACGTGCAGAGAATCAGTAACACTTTGTCACGATTTTCTCGCGACTTGGATGACAGACTGAGCTCAAACTTTCACAGGTTTATTATTTCATGTACATGTTGAATCACACAAAGTATGAACACTGCCTGCAACTATGTAATCAGCTCTACCAATGCTTTATCATACCTTTAACAGCATAAAATAGTACTTAAAAAAATAAACAAACAAACAAAATCAAAACAAAACGTCCATTTAATAAGAGTGACAAAATTAAATTTGAAGCAGCCATCTTACCTAGCAAAAGAAGATTAAAAAAACCAAAAAACTGGAAACCAAAACAATTCCTACATTGGCAACATGTGGTCATCCCTTTCCTCATCTTCGTCGAATCCGAGTTGGTCGTCGCCCAGACCCTTGTAACTCCGTGACTCTTGGGGCGGCTTGGTGCGGAATACCAGATTACATCCATCCTGTTTAGGGGAATAATTAAAGTTGCAGTTTAAATGTATAGTGCCTACAGTGAAACGTTCCTGATAATCTTACTTCCCCCCCCACCCCCTTCCCCCAGATTTTCAATAATCTAGCAGGTCACGTTTTTTGGTGATTAACCCCAACTCCCTACATCATTTTTCCTACAGGTCACCTGAATCCTCCAATATCCTCCGATTCCAAAATCCTCTAATGTTTGTTACTGGGGACCACTGCCTGAATCCTGCAAAATCCTCCAGTGGGTTTTGGATAAACACCCCAGTAACCTCAATCCTCCAAAATCATCCAGCATCAGATTGGTCCTGATGACCCTGGCGAAAATCCTCTAATTCCCTCAATCCTGCAAAATCCTCCTGTTCTTCAACTTCCAAAGACCCTCAATCCTCCAAATTCCTCCATTTGGCAAAGAGGATTTTCTAGGATTTCGGAAGGTTAGGGTTAAAGAAATCTTGATTGGCACCCCCAAACATGTTCAGGACATGGATTTACGCCAATGTTTTATTTCACCTAATCATATTTTGAAATGCATTTAACTGAAACCCTAACTCCCTACATCATTTTTCATCCGTGTAACCTGAATCCTCCAACATCCTCTGATTTCAAAGTGTCAAAAGCTACATATAACCCGAACATAAAACCTCCGAAATCATCCAGCACCAGATTGGGCCTGATGACCCGGATCCTCCATTTTCCTCCAGAGGTAAAACAGTTCTTATGCCCTTAATCCTGCAAAATCCTCCGATGCTTCAACGTCCAAGGACCCTCAATCCTCCGAATTCCTCCATTTGTCAAAGAGGATTTGGGACGGTTAGGGTTTATGTAACTTGAAGTACTCACTGCTACAAGGTTTCCAAAATCCCTCCAGAAGGAAACATTGGGGAACTGTTCAATCCCCTTGGCTCCAATGAAGAAGCGCTGGAAGATGAATCCAAAAATGATGTAGGCTAATATCACGCTGACACCTCTGCATGACAAACAAACGAAGAAAACAATCAGCGGCAAAACTCATTGATAATTATAAAACCAAATTTAGGTTTGTGTGAAATTTCACTCAAGTGTTCATTGTTGTCAGTTTTGTTCCAACTTGTAGGCAACCATTTCGACAATTTCGCCTGTGATTAACCTCACGTGGTTCACAAACTTTGCTCTCACAAGCACTCATATGTGATGCGATCAAGTAAAATCTGTCGGAACTCGGCAATCCTTGTTGTGAGATATGGGCCAAAATATGTTCGTAGTGGAAAAATCAAAAATTAACTTTTTTTAGAAAAACAGAAGGGAAAAACATTCTTCTTTCACAAGAAAATATGACATGTATTATAAATGCGCTAAAAATGACTCAATTAAAGTACTGTAACTTTAAACTTGATTTTCTATGTTTCTTTCTAATGTGCCGGTGTTCAAATATTTGTAACTTTTTAACCAAAGGTGGTATTAACATTGGGGGTTTTCACTAATATGGAACTTGAAGTACGCTACAAATGAATATGTAAAAATCCCAAACTGACCAGGGCCTACTTCAGACTGATTTTGCTTGATCGCATCAAATATGCTCCTGGGTGGAGAAAAGCTACTACAGCAAAGTGCCTTTCTCAAGGACACAAGCACCATGATCCCCTGGGTGGGTACCCATTTGCTCCTGGGTTGAGAAAGGCAATTGTAGCAAAGTTCCTTGCTCAAGGACACAAGCACCACAATCTCCTGGGTGGGTACCCATTTTCTGCTGAGCCAAGAGAAGCTATTGCAGTCAAGTGCTTTGCTCAAGGACACAAGATCCCAAGGCTGGGTACCCATTTGCTGCTGGGTACCCATTTGCTCCTGGGTGGAGACAGCCAATTGTTGCAAAGTGCCTTGCTCAAGGACACATGGACCCTTCTTATTGGCAAGGGTTCCAATCTACACAGACACTGTCACTTCACGTGACAGCAGCATCATTAAAAGTGGACTATGATGTCCTACAGCTTTTTTTTGGTGCAGGGACAAGGCGGGGTGGGAAAAGGGCTATCAGACTCACATGATAACTAAGACGGAGCCTATGCTCAGACCTGGAAACGGCGACACTGCAGATGATGTGCATGCGACCGAAGTGGACATCTCAAAGATGTAGGAGCAGTCTTTTGCTTTTTTATTATTCTCTTCCACAATAGCCACCGTACCCTGGACAGAGAAAAGAGATAGGGCTGTGTCAATCCCAATTTAATATTTCAATGTCCATTTAATTCAATATTTGACAACTTTGGAAGGAGGTTTTTCAGTAAAAGGAACAAAAGCATAATATTGCAGATAACTGCACATCATAATACAGTTTGCAGCTACTCACTTTAAGTGACTCACTAGAAACGAGCACTGATTTAAGGTGAGTTTCAGCACAAAGTGAGATGTACCCTTAAGCTTCTCTAATGAAAAATACGTGGAACATCTACAATTCTTTTTCAATCTTTTTTTGGGTTTTTTGTATCAAATGTTCCAAATGTTCAACAAATTTCTGAATAATCAGCTGACAATTCACTGAATATTCAGACCTAACTCCAAATTAGGGCTGATATTTTACTATTGTTCTAGGGCTGTGCCGAATATTCAAATATTCAAGCAATTATAGAATATTCAAATATTTATTTCCGAGTTTGAATATTCGAAGGTGAAATGCAAAGGAATATAAAAAGGGAAAGGTTCAAATTTGTATAATGAAATTGTATCCGTGACTTTGTGACTGGTTCCTGTCCAAGTAATTATACACGTGACAGCAGGCTATCTAATAATGATAAGTACCTGTTCCTGCTTTGTGTCGGGAAAAAAAATTCTCACCAGGGCAAACAAGTATTTCTGCATTTGTGCACATGTGCTAAACCTTTACTAAATCATTCCTTGGTGCTGGCGATAGTCATAAAAGTGAGAATCTGTTATAATGATGATAATGAGCAGTTTCGAGCTTTATTTAGACTGCCTCTGTACATACTACGTACTTTGTTTACCCAAAAATCGGCCGTCCAAACAACCAAATATTCCAATATTCGATCAAATGGAAAGTCGCATATTCAAATATTCAAATATTCAATTACCCGATTTGACTCGGCCCTACTTCTTTAATCATGTACATGGCAATAACTACCGTTGACTTTGGTCGAGTTTAACCCTGCAAATTACCATGGTACTGTTTTGTATAGTCCATTTTTCATTTTTCTTTTATTACTCCATCATTTTTTCTTACAAAAATATGAAATTGTTTAACAATTAAACAACTTTTCAAAACAATTTCAGATTTTTTTAAAGAAAAAAATGACGGAGTAATAAAAAAAAATGCACAATGGACTGTACAAAACAGTACCATGGCAATTCACCAGTGATGTCGTTGAGACCATCACAAGACCCTGTAAGACTAACACAGAACCATCACAAGACCTTCAGTCTTAATTCGTGTCTCAAGCTTTTCAAATGAACTGTAATACAAGCATTCCTTTGTCATGGTTTATGCCTGTTACTTGTGCCTGTAACAAGCTGGTCTTGTGAATGGTCTTGTGCCTGTTCTTGTGATGGCCTCGATGACATCACTGCAATTCACAGGGTTAAAGGGGAACAGTTTTAATGCAGGGAAAAAAGAGCAGATTTTGGATTGAGAATTATAGGTCAATCTTGCAACCACTCTTGCAACCCTACTATGAGATCCCCATAATATTATTAGGGTTAGGGTTTCCCACACTGATAGAATATTTGAATATTCGGCACAGGCCTGGTATTAGCATTAATTGTCTTCACTTACAATGAGATTTTTTGTGTCGCATAACATCATGATGTGAGCCTGCCTTGCCTCAAGTCCACAGTGCCTCCCGTACACTTGTCCATTTTTGTACGTAAGTAAAATCCAATCAACTGTTAACAAGAGAGCGTTTAATATTATTCATTTATTCATTTATTCATACACGCCTGGGATAGTTTCGCTACTCCTATTGGTCAAAAGCCTGTAACGTGGATGTGGATTTTTTTAAACCAGCCAAAAAAACATGGCCCTTGAACATGAATAGCCATGTCTTGAAAGTTGTAGCATCAAACACCCTTCATTCCCCATCGGGCAATGATGATGCACGTGCGCATTGAATGCAAGAATATCTGTGATGCACACGTGGGTGTGGCAACCCTAAGGCACCCCCCGCCCGCCAAAAAACAAAGTTTGTGTTGACCTTAAAATGGAAAAAATCGGGAGGTAGGGGTTGGTCACCGGGTCGATTTTGTTTTTTGTTAACCATCAATGAAAACAATATTACATGTCATGTAACTCGGGAGGCATAAAGTAAACTTATTTAAAAGTGAGATGGCGAAATGTACGATTGTGCCGTCGTAGCTGTATTTAAAGACAATGAATTTAAATAAAACTTGTTCATTTTGTGCCTAGAACTGCTGCAGGGAGCAGGAACCAGTTTAGCCTCAGTCGAATTTACAGAACTTTTATTTGTCAGTATTTTGCTGTGAGCAAAAACTTAAATCTTTATAACCGGCCAACGACAATGAGAATACAAACATATTATTGCGTGACAGTCTCCCCATCCCACGCCTGCTTCATGTGTTCACAATATTTATTTATTCTGTAGCTCACACCTCGAGTGCCCTAGGGCTTGTGATGGGTGATTTGCTTATTAAATAAAATAAAAAATTGCTCACAAACAAATTCGTTTCCCTTGCTACCTTATACATTATATTTTAGAAAAATACCGGCGCAGCTGGAGATACATGTATGTCATCTAATGAAAACACGGATTCATTTACATGCTTGTTTTTATTGGTTGCTTTTTTACTATTCAGTACTCAGGACTTGTGGATCATTAAAACATAATTGAGCTGGGAACTTGATACTGCTACACTAAGAGTACCCAGAAGTCCGCTCCAAACTATTCATTTTCAACTGATGCTAATCATCACTCACTTCCGGATTTAATGTCTATTGCGGTTATTCTCCCAATTGCTACCGGTTCTGATTCTTTCTGAAGCGATCTTTGAATCACCCCAACATCCTTCGTCCCTGCAACTGCTTCGCAAAACTTGATGTCGTACGTATAATTCTTCTGATTGTCTGTTACTTTCAACCTGGCAGGACAAAAACAGACAAAAGGAGAAGAAAAAAAACTCAAAATGACAGACACCGATTATTAACATTGTCAAATAACATGATTTATGGAATTATTTTTACTTTTATATCCCACCAAAATTAGCCAGGAACAGCAAAACCTTGGAAAATAATAAACCCTTACTGGTAATTACTGTGCAAACATGTGCAAACAAAACAGTTATTTCAAGATTTGTCTGCAAAATCAACAATAAGACATGTATTCTGACCACGATGACACGACGGCGTACTTCAGATTTTTGACATGAATAATCATGAGCTTGTCTGGTCCGACCATACCCGCGCACATGACCCGGCCGGCCGGCAACAGTCGCATCATGCATGTCGTGTCATTCGCTGTCACTAGTCAGTACGGATCGGATATTTTTTTTCACCTTTTTTCAAAAATTGGAACCGCTTCCGGCGATCTTTTGCTTAGCAACACAAGGTGAGGATGTAAATTATGATATTACGGATTTGGGGGGAAAACTGTGCAGCGGTTTTCGTGCGCACAACGGAAACTCACTAAACGTGAGTGCATGGAAATGACATACTTATTCTTGCTGTACTACTACTAGCCTATGGGAAAAATAGGCTTCTTTCTATGGGGTTCCGGTAGGGGTTTCGAGTCAACTCGGACCCAAACCAACTCGGACCCATACCAACTCGGACCCATGCCAACTCGGACCCATGCCAACTCGGACCCACTACCAACTCGGACCCATGGCCAACTCGGACCCACTACCAACTCGGACCCACTACCAACTCGGACCCACAACCAACTCGGACCCATGCCAACTCGGACCCACTACCAACTCGGACCCACGGCCAACTCGGACCCACTACCAACTCGGACCCAAGCATGACCAAGTCGGACCCAACAAGATTGAATCGGCATAATATAAATACTGGATAGGACGAGCGTATGCAGTGAAGATTCCCAAAACGCGAAGAAATGAAAAAAACATTGTTTCTGAACTACTGTATCTGAATTAAATACGGCATTATTTTTCTGAGTTGCTTTTGCGCTTGTAAAATTTGTAAGTCAATCGGCAATTCAGTGAACTTTGGTTTATGACCATGGGCGGCGATCTCGGGGGTGGGACGGGGGGACATGGCCCCCAACCCAATATTTTTGGGGAGGGGACGGCTATGGCAGTGTCCCCCCCCCCCAATAATTTCCCCTATAGTTATACATTTTAAGGGTAATTGGCTTTTACATATACCAGAATATGCACCAGAATACACAAGGATCAGCACACATTTTTAATAAATTTCCCAGGATACACAAAAAGAGGCATCAAGTACACTAACGCTTAACCGATAATTGTTGGTTGTGTGCTTTCTCCCCCCCCCCCCTCCCCCAACCTTGACGAGAAATGTTGCATTTAGAGTTACTCTATACATGGAGGTGTTTCCTACCTCCATGCTCTATAGCTTAATTACAACCGACATGCGTACTTCTATTTAACAAATTACCACTGTGACAAAAACATTATTTTAACAGGAAGAATTTATGAAAAATTACATTCAGGTATTATTTTATGCTCAACCATCCTTCCTCCATGGCTCAACAGTCACCAAACCGGATAACGTGGAGCCAATTGCCACTGGCGCCCAAGCGGCCACTTCACTCGTGTCCTTACTCTTTTCTATTTGACCTTAACACAGACATAAGGAAAACACCAACGCCCCTGTCCCTCTCTCATATTCATGCAATTTCATACATTGCTCATATTGATTCAATTTCAATTTTAGCGAAATTCAAAACATCCATGTCTCCATTCATACCTGATTTTTCTATTCACTTAAGCCTCTTTACATTCTACTGCAAATTCCATTGAACTTCCATGTCGCTACTACTGCAGATTCCAATAAAACTCCGATTGTAGAGTTCACACAAAGAAATTTCTGCAAATGAGGCCTCGTAGGTACCCCTATGTATTTGGAATATTTTAACGAAGTTAAATTGGATGTTCTTTGCGCGAATTTATTGTAGGGCCTACTAGCTTTGAATTGGAATTAACATATATTCCCTTGTGTAAAAATAAGAAACAAGAAAGCAAACAAAATTGAGAAACGTAGGTATTCTGAAATAATTATGTTAGATGTTTACTGCTTCATCATACTCTACGTAACCGTGTGCATGAAAGTTGTAACTGTCTTGTTTTGCAGCCCGGTGGGTGTAAGGAAAACCGGTTTGCATGATGAATCAATTGGCATAAGTTCCCTCTTTGTGCCTTTTATTTTTGAGTAAAATTTAATGCGCTTGCGGCCGGAGAGAGCATGCAGGAGGAATATATGTTTGTTCTAATTAACGAGTATCTGTTTGTCAACCATCCAAGCAAGGCTTTCTAATTTAGACACGATTTGTTTGTCACTGCAATCATTCAACAAACACGACCAACGCCAATTAAGGGATTAAACTTTGCGGGTGAGACGATGTGCGGCGACGCGACTACCCACACTCACGGCCAGTGCGGCCGAAAGGCCCTTTTTAAAGAGCGGGTCACATTTTATACTATAGATACTTATAAAACATATCTATATAGCTTTAATTTTTTTGAGCGGAAGAACACCGTAAACAAATACATGTACATGTAGTAGGTAATATCATGGAGGAAGGAGTGTTCCTTCCTCCATGGTAATATTGACAGCAGAATCGTCACTTGAACCTCGGCCTCCTCCCTCCCCAGGCTCCCCCACCCCAAGCTTGTTTTCCGCCACACGGTTGCCTTACTAGATGCCCCCGTTCGTTCATGCATTCATCGATAATGTATAAATAGGCATATTGGCATATCTGCATGCTTTAGTCAAAATTCGCACGATGGGTCCGAGTTGGTCATCGTTGGCCAACGATGACCAACTCGGACCCATCGTGCAACGTTGGGTCCGAGTTGGTATGGGTCCGAGTTGGTATGGGTCCGAGTTGGTAGTGAGTCCGAGTGGGTATGGGTCCGAGTGGGTATGGGTCCGAGTGGGTATGGGTCCGAGTTAGTCCCAGTAACTAGGACCCTTCATATCGACTTTTTTAACATTTGGACATGAACTGGCGATAGTAGGGTCCTAGCGAATTGTGTACAAAAAACGGCACGGTTGCAAAATCGACAACATTCACATGACATTAGGCTCCAAAAACATGGTAAAAACATTCCAAACGAGAAAAAAAGTTACCCCGATTAGATCTATACATTCATGGCATTCCCTAAGGCCGCTTAAATTGTTCACAACAACTAGTAATTTGACCAAAAAAATCATGATTGCTTACCGCTGAAATTTGCCAGGCACCGTTCGCCATCGAATTTTTGGTTAAGCCCGGTTCGGACTCGGCTCGGGAGGGCGCGTCTGACGTCAGAGTCATACAAACAACAAATCACGCATTATCAACGACTGTTTCATGGGCTTTACCGTTTCATGGTACCATCTTCCAATGGGTCGTCTACAACTTGGTTGTATTAAAAGCCCATACTGTCGCACGTACATGTATCGCCAGTTCATGTCCAAATGTTAAAAAAGGCGATATGAAGGGTCCTACTCCTAGTTACTGGGACTAGGTCCGAGTTGGTAGTGGGTCAGAGTTGGCCGTGGGTCCGAGTTGGTAGTGGGTCCGAGTTGGCATGGGTCCGAGTTGGTTTGGGTCCGAGTTGACCTGCTTCCCGGTAGGTTCCCCATATTTCTAGGGGTAACGTACGCGGATCCCCACGTACGCGACGGTAATAGGCCTAAAAACGTTAGCCTACTTTACTTACGATTGACCTTTGAGGTGTTCCAGATATTTTAAATACTTCTTTTCTGATGTACTTTCACCCACACATTCACCAACAATCGGACGCAGGATAAATAAGACACCCAAAATTACAAGAACAATCTCCATTTTTCTCTGGCAAAACTCTGCTACAATTTGTAATTCCAACCAGCAACCAGAATCATTCAAGCGAATCACACGGTCAGGTGTGCACCATCTGACGACACGTGTAGTCTGGCCCAAGGATCATTTGAATAAAGAAATACCCAACATGTTCTGCAGTTGCCAGACTTTAACGTCACGTGCCTCTTACCTTCAAGACGATACCATTTATTATGAGGGGTTGCATGGTACGTGTTCTTATTTAGAATTGCATTTACTCTTGTTATTAACTGATTATATTCAATAAAATGTATTTTTAACGTTTAATATAAAAATAATTTGATGGGGAAATACGAGTAAGGATAGAGTCTAAGTTCCAAATTTGGTACAGGTCTTTCAATGAATGTCCCTCTTTATTTTGTCGGAAAAAGTATAGTAGTAAAGATGGCAGCGCCCATTCCCACGCGATCGGACGTCTAGCTAACTGTTACTGTCTGCTTGTATTATTAATCCACTAAAATGGAATTGACAGAAACTTTAGCTGGGTCACAATATGACGACTCTGAAGTCATCGGAAAGCCAAGAGAGGTATGCATCGGCTGTTTAAATTTAATGTGTGTTTTACTCCACAATCATGACAATCATGTTGAATGTGCACTGCACTGCTCTGGACATGCTGGATAGCTGGATTGAGTAAGCACAGGAATGCGCATTTATAAACAACAACCGACCAGGTGGTCTTTTTCGGGAAAGAGTTCCATATCCGGATATCACTTATTTTCCCTTAATATGACTTAAAAACTACCAAAAAGTGTAAATCTGATGAAGAAACACGAATTTAGGGGGGAAAATTTTTAAACTTTTCTTATACTTTGACTTTTTTTTGTCATGGCCCATAGACTTTGTGCATGAGGTATAAGTGATGTCCGGATATAGAAATCTTTCCGTTAGTCGGACAGACGGACCTTCCCGGATCTGTACTGTCTCATTGTTCGTGAAGGTATGGTTTGTAAACATCGATTTTGAAACCATCGATTATTTTAAGAGTTAGTATTAATTGGAATGCCATTCCATCCATTTAATTGAAAGAATAACATTTACTTTGGAGGATTTAAATTAGGAGGGTCCGACTAGGTCCGGAAGATCCGACTTTCACCCAAACCCGTCGTGCATGTTACATACTACTTTTTTACTAGGGCTGTTCATTTTCGAATAATTCAGTATTCGAATATTCAAAACTGGGTTTGACCGAATATTTGAATATTCGATACTCGCCAATCAAGTTTTTCAGTGCACTGCTAAGCACCACAACTTTTTCTATTAAAATAGCATCAGAGTCGTATCTGTAGGTGCATATATATCTTTTTGAATATTCGAACTGGCAAAATGGTATTCGAATATTTGCTTGACGATCGAATATCGAATATTCGGTATATTCGGGACAGCCCAATTACACACAATTTGGGAAAAACCCCCGAGACAAATGACACCATCAACATCACAAGTTTCCCTGACTGCTAATCGAGTGCACCCCCCACGGTGGAGCATGTAAATTGACAATTGTAGTAATTAAGAATTTAATTTTGTTGATTAGATCTATATAGACATTTCTAAAATATCTTTTTCATTTTACAGGAGCTTCTAGCAACCATCAAGCAATTGAAAGCGGAGGTAGCCAGCTTACGCAGCATTCAGCATCACAAGGAGACTGGCAATATAAGTGGGCCAAGTTCTCAAGTGGTTCAAAGAAAGAGCAAAAAGCAGAAGAAGCAAAGACCTTTTGATTTCTCAAAGTAAGTTTTCTGATTTCATTCACAAGTAAATGTGTACAACATTTTTTGGGGGTTTTCGTTTCGTTTTTAAGTTTGTGCCTTGTATCAAGATAAAAAGAACAAAAATATAGAAAATAGTTTGAGATGATGCAAGTATTACCGAAGTAGCTATCCATTATATAATTTGTACAAATATGTTAGAAAAAGTAAAGAAGATATAATAAACTTCACTTTATATTGTATGTAAACGACATATCAAACTGTATAATGAAATAGTACACCTTCTTATGATATTTCCCAACCATGTGTCACTTGGTATATGTTGGTTCTGTCCCCAGATATAACACAAGACATGTTGCTTTGCGGATTGCTTATCTCGGCTGGGATTACCAAGGCTTTGCAAGTCAGGAAAACACGGAGAAGACAATTGAGGTACAAGCTACATGTACGAGCCTACATGTTGATAAAGACTTGACTTACTGCATGTCGTTTTTTCTACATGCAGATTTCAAGTCATAGTATCGGTAGGAGTTATCCTGTTCAGCATTTGAAAATTTGGGCAACCAAACATGTTTTTTTGGGGCAACCTCAGTTTAAGTTGGTGGACGCCCAGAGGCAACCAGCCAAATATCTTATATTGGGCATAGATACATTTTTCTTCAACATATTTTGAGTCACATTTCGCCAGAGCTTTTTTTGAGTTACAGGCCCTTAAACATGACTTATACTGTGGAAATCAGAAGGAACTGTCAAGATTTTCACCCACATAATGTCCACATTCATCAGGATGTCAAACTGAGTGATACATAAAAATGAGGAGCCATGTATGCTCTTTCTAATGCAAGCAAAAAACTAACAAGTCAAAAAATGACCTTAAGACTCATTTTGTACAATCCGGTCCCATATTAGAGAGAGAAAAAAAAATTGGCCGGTTGACGTCAATAGGTGCATTCCTGCACATACTCAATCCATACATGTTTCAACTATATTATTCTTGAATGGGAGTGTAATGAATAGATGGAGCTTTTTTAAACAAAGCTTTTATTTACACCAAAGGCGGGGGGGGGGGGGTGTGGGCTTCGCGTGTGATGAATAGGGCCATGACTGTTCAATGTGGTGCCTACTGGTCAAGTTTACGCTCGTCTGCACAGCCCTTTCAGTGATAGTACTGGCATAGCAGCACCACATCAATAATAACCGGCTGCAAGGGATTAATACGTCAAGGTGTGGAACTTAATAAATCAACGTATTAGAATATACTTAATCTACTAAAATTCTCAGGCGGAACTGTTCGAGGCACTCATCAAGACGCGTCTCGTCGAGTCCAGAGCGACGGCCAACTACTCCCGCTGTGGTCGCACCGACAAGGGCGTGAGCGCATTCGGCCAGGTCATCTCCCTTGACCTGAGGTCAAACCTGCTGGAGGGGTCAGGGGTCATTCAGATGTCGGGGGCAAAGGCGCAAGAAAGACCAGGTGAGGCCTTAGTATTCGCTGCCAATTGATTTCTTGTGCAGTATTTTCTGCTTATCAGGAACCAATAAAGCAAAAGATATTGCTTGGCGAATTTGCTTAACAATCAGCTTAGTAGAGCCAGTTACAGTATGCATCCCATGACATTTCGACTGGTAATCTGTTGGTGCTATGCAAAAGAAAGGAAATATATTTACTTTAGCATCGAGGACTTGACCCGTGAACTGGGCCAAGGTATGCGCAGCATAGTCAACATTGCTGTTTACAAAAAAAATACCCCCCCCAAAAAAAAGTAAAAAAATGTTTCTGACAGAGGCAGGTATGGCTTTGCCCCATGCAAAAAAGGGGAGGCGAGTATTTCTCCCCAATGGTGTAAGTTACCCTGCCTGGGTCTATAGGTCTGAAAATTGGAATGATTTCTTAGTTAGCAATTGAAGATTAATCCTCTATTTAGATCAGGACCCAGGAAAACCACAAGGGTGGTAAGGTGATCAACCTAAGATGTGGCCAACCCAACCACCTCTGTTGTAGCCCTTATAGAGTGGCTTTTAGCCTTGTATTGGGCAACTTTCATAAAAAAAACACAGGTGGCCCCCATAATAGGTTAGTGTCAACTGGCTGGATTAGATATTTTCTTTACCTTCATAAAAGGTGATAAAACACAGGAGATTGAGTACACGCACATCCTGAACAGGGTTCTACCTGAGAGCATCCGATGCCTGGCATGGACACCAGTCGACCCCAGCTTTGATGCAAGGTAAAACTACGGGGATAGAACTGTGGTGATCCGATCTTTATCATGTCTTTATCATGACCTGGTCAATTAACCCTCCCTCTCCAGGTGCCAAATTGGAGCCAACTACCCTATAATATCAAAACCTATCGAGTGACAGGTTGAGACACACAAGCTGTGGGAGAGGAGAGGATTTGCTTTTTCAATAGGTTGTGATAGTTATAATTGTAGGAGGGTTAACAGTGGCCATGGACCCTCCAAGGTCATTATTGAATGATAAAGATCAGGTTATTAAATTTTTATTGCCATTCATAAATGCCTTCTTATGAAAAAAAACCCATAAAATTATTTTAAAGCAGATATGTGAAAGCTCATTTTTTTCTTCAATTTGTTCAGTATAAAACGTGTATGTGCATACCAAAACTTTGTGTAGGAAGGCAAAATTGGAAAACAAGATCAGGTCATTTAGTTCTTATTCCCATTCTAAATGTCCCCTTAGGAACTAACAATTTTTTTACAGAATATGTGCAAGCCCAATTGTTTTCTTCAATCTGTGCATTACAAAATGTATGCGCGTGCACCAACTTTCTGTGCACAGGAAGGCAAACTTTGAAAATGATTGACAATTGACTTAGAAAACAATTAGTGTGGTACATATTCTAATTAACAAAATATGTGTAGCATTGTAATCTCGACAGTGTTTATTAATTTAGTTTTAACGGCTCATTTTATAATTAGGTTTAGCACACTTCACAGGACGTACAAATACTTCTTTCCACGAGGAGACTTAGATATCGGGGTGAGTGTGATTTGACATTTTTTTGAATTTGTCCGGTTTTGTTTTTGGAAAGAAATTCGGGAAAATTAGATATTTGTTTCTTATGTGCAAAACCCTAACATTTTAGAGTTAAAGCCGTGTTCGCATTGGACTAACTATTGTCAAAAGTTACCGCGCATGATTGTTAACATTCCACTGTGGTTATTCTTCCGGGCGTCCGCACTTGCATTGCACGGCTCTCGGAAAGTCCTTGGCCATGTCAACTTTGCAGTGGTCAAGCACGGAAAGCATGTGATCAAAATGCACGTTTTACATTGCAGTGGCTGTCCGCACTGAACTTATCAGCGACTTAAAACTGCCACGTAACTCTTCCGCTACACGGTTGGCCCTGTAAAAGTTGCCGCTGCGGAGGGATAAACAGACAACCGACGATCGACACTTGACAATTTGGAAAGTTTACCGGCTGTCCGCACTGGACTTAATGGAACAAGTTGACAACAGTCTCCGTACGTTTTACCAAAAAAAAAGTCCAATGCGTACACAGCTTTAGTTAGCAGTTGTCAGATCTTTAGAGACAATCAAAATATTTTGTTGTGAGTGAGGCTGCTTATTCAGAGAGCCCAAAAATGTTATTTTTGTCTCATGTGACACTTCCGAAGAATTGCTGGTATTTTGTGTTTTTCCTAACAGATTATGCAAGAATCTGCCCAAAAACTTGTTGGGGATCATGACTTCCGA
Source organism: Hippasteria phrygiana (assembly GCA_037893225.1). NCBI lineage: Eukaryota > Metazoa > Echinodermata > Asteroidea > Valvatida > Goniasteridae > Hippasteria > Hippasteria phrygiana. Next base: position 259,893 of record JAZGUH010000553.1, read on the forward strand.
AACTTCTGCAAGGTCGGTGATAGCCCAAGAAAGTGTGAAGTGTTAGTTTTATCAGGATTGCACTCAAATATTTTTCTCTAGGCCATCAGCCTCGGTCCAAAAATTGGGCCGCCGGTATCAAATGATGGAGTAATGCTCATAGCGATTTTTGGCAAGGTATGCACACCTCGAGTTGGAAAATGTGTATAGCATTGCAGCGCGAGCGGTGGCAGATTTTTGGGTGTTATCACTTTTTAATATATTTCTTTCAAAATGACCGCCAATATGCTTGTTACCGGATTAATTATATGTGGTAACAAGCATTTTGGCGGTAATTTTTTTTTAAAAGGGTGATAACACCCAAAAAGCTGCCACCGCTGCAAAGACTATCACATATTTTCCAACTACAGGGGTGCATACCTTACCAAAAATCACCATGAGCATTATTCCCCTCATTTGATACTGACCAACCCCCCCCCCCCCCCCACCCCCCCCCCCCCCCCCCCCCCAGGCTGATAGCCTACTTCCTCCCCCCACCTCACAGAACTAGCTTATTGAACATTTCTCTATCCTTCTGAAATGTTCAAAGTGAACAAAAACTGGCAGGAGCGGGATTCGAACCTGCGACCTCCGAGTTACCGTACCTTCTGAAATTTTACTAGCCCGTAGTTACAGCCTTATTTACTAGTAATACCATTTCACAAAAAAGTAATGGTTTAATTTTCTTATAAAAATACTTGTCATACGTTTCTCATTCACATTCACTCTTTCCCCTAACCCCCCAAAATAAATAAATAATTAAATGAATAAGAATTTATAATTCCAAATAGAGTTTCTTAGCCTCGGAAACAGTGCTAAAAATGTAAGTCTTCAACCAGATCATGATGTTGAATATTCCCAGAATGTATTTAAAAGAATTTTCCAAACATTTGTGTACTTTCAAAAAATCATTTACGACTTTCAGATGGATGTTGGAAATGGCGTGGTCAACTTTTGCCGCACTATCATCTCCATGGAGATTGTACCATTAGATGATGGGTAATGAAGATTTTTTGTTTACCTAAATCATCATTGTAATTCAATAAGGAGGAAACTCTTTAAAAATAATGTAATTAATGTGTCTGGAATTTGAGTTTTATTTCATGTGATTAATACAATCAAAATTCCATTATCAAACTGATTACACAAAACCTGCTGCTTATATTGGATTCCAATCGGCCAGCCAACCATGGCAAGCTCGGTGATAGAGTGGTTAAGACATCTTCATGAGAAAGCACGAGGTCATGGGTTCGATTCCAACCCGAGTAAGCCTGTGGGTTTTTTCCCCCACAGGCTCTCGGAAAGCCCCGAGCGTACAGTGCTTAACCATAACCTTACCGAATCATCTTTGCCAACTGGAGGAATTTGCAGGATTGGGAGGGCATTAGAGGGTTTTGCCTCTGGAGGAAAATGGAGGATCCAGGTCATCAGGCCCAATCTGGTGCTGGATGATTTCGGAGGATTGAGGTTACTGGGGTGTTTATCCAAAACCCACTAGAGGATTTTGCAGTGGTCCCCAGTAACAAACAATAGAGGATTTGGGAATCGGAGGATATTGGAGGATTCAGGTTACATGTAGGAAAAATGATGTAGGGAGTTAGGGTTTTAATACACTACATCAGGAAAGAGCAAAAAATCTGTTCTAATTTCTCATCTCTTTCCCAGAGATGGAGGATTCCAGATGTACGAGTTAACGGTGACTGGCCAGGCTTTCTTGTACCATCAGGTGCGATGTATGGTTGCCATCTTATTTCTGATCGGACAGCACAAGGAACAACCAGAGGTGCCTGACTACTCTTTGATCTAAATCTGTTAAAGGAAACATGATTTAGGATTTATATTGCATTATTCCTGCTTAAAACGATAAAGTATTATCTTGACAATGATATTTTCTGTCCAGAGACAATTATTTCCCAGATTAAATATGAGAAAACAATTGTTGAAAATGTTTGTCCAAGCTACTCCGCCCCCTGAGTGGGACCCTCATTAACATAAGTGTGTGACGTAGATCGAGGCACATTACCCATTCATCACGGGTATGCATTGTGTGTACATTGTACGACGAAAATTCTTCGTCCAAAATCTAAGCAAAATATAGTGTTTTTCGGCCATGCCGACAAGGTGTGTGGCTGCTGGGTGCAGCAAAACAACGACGGATGGAGTAAGCCTTCATTTATTTCCAACTGATGCGAAAAATCAGAGAATTTGGACGGCGAAAGTGAAGGTGACAAGAGCAAAGTGGTCCGGTCCCAGCAGCTTCTCAGCGTTATGTAGCGACCACTTTGAGCTGTCGTGTTTCGATACTGGTATTTTCAAATCCTTTGTGATGACCATTAAAAATATGATCAAGTCCACTGCCATCCCAACAAAGTTCCCAGATGTGAGTAAGATATAGGCGAAAGCAGTTAAATGGCCCATTCCCCGAGGAGCCTTCGCTAAAAGGGAGAAAATCAGGGTAAGTTCGATGTTAGTTGTTGCAACTTACGAAATTGCACGTGTAGACCTAGTGTGTGTATACGGGCCGGGTCCAGACTATCGAGTCGAGTCGATCGAGTCGATCCATGAATTTCGGTGCCTCGGTCTACGTCACGAGTCTCAACAAATTTCAAAAAGGGGGGTCAATTTTTGAGCGGCAAATAATCACACTAAAACTTCACTTGAACCAGTTTAGCTTTTAATTCACATTTAATACATATAAATGAATTTATTTATGAAATAGAATGTGATCCGGTCAATTTGAGAAGCATGTTTCATTTAAGTGAATAGGGCAAGGTGCTTAATTAGTTGGTACAGCACTTGAACAGTGATCTGGAGGTCACAGGTTCAAGTCCAACTTTGTTATTTTTTCTTTCAGAAATGAAGTAAAAAATGAATCTCGAGTATAAACATTTTCCTAGTTGTAATATTTTTTTCCGGATTGAAAATATATCATTAAGAATTTATATGCAGATGTCAAATTTACATGCATAAATCTAGTTCTCAATCATGCATTCTTTAAAAAAGAATTGAATGAAGGAAAAAATTGTTACGTCAGTCAGCACTTTTCTGTTGTGGAAAAAACCAATTTTCTCATTTGCAGCAACATAAGGGACGTAAAATTTGTTGACACTACAAACAATGTTTTGGTCTTGATTCATTTTTCATATTTAATCCAAAAAGAAGACAAATGTAGATAAGAAGTTGAGAGTCTAATTATTTCCTAAACTCAAAAAAATTGTTTTCTGAAATCCCTCCAGATTATTGACAGATTCTTGGATGTCAAGTCCCAGCCGTGTAAGCCACAATACTCAATGGCTTCAGAGTATCCACTCGTCCTGTACGACTGTGCTTACAAAGGAATCAAGTGGATTTATGAAAAAGGTACGGATGCAGAGTTTATGACTCGGACTCGGGTCTGGCTTAAGCCCAACCTGTCATGACTTGGACTCGAATCAAGTCACAAGCTATGATGGCGCCAAGTTTGTAATACTGATTTGAAGCCGAGCATTTGAAATTCGTGCATTATGCTTTTGACGAGTGCTGCTAGCATCAGTCCGGTGTTGTAGGTCTCCAGACCTGGTCTCTGTCTCGAGACCGTCACTAGACCATTTTTGTGGTCTAGGTCTCAGTCTTGGTCTCGGCCTGCGAAAGTCACGGTCTCAGTCTCGAAAGAGCTGGTCTTGGTCTTGGACATGAAAGACTCTACTACAATACTGGCTAGCATGCATCCATGAACTCAAGCCTCCTGTATACTCCTCTTAAATATAATGGTCTTTCCCAGTTCGCTTTATACTGAATCGTATAAACAGGCTCAGGCTTTACTGACATTTATTTCTTCTGACAGGTGACCAGGACCACAATATCTCCCGGCTGCAGCACATGTGGACACAACAGGTTGTGAGGTAATATTAACCTCTGTAATGTGTACCATGGGGATGCATATCTTGACTCTTGACCTCAGTTGACCTTGGCCGACAGTCCATCTGGCCTTTTAAAAATTAACTCTCTTTACGGGTCAGAGGTCCGTTACTTTGTAACCTTGGTATCAGGGGAGTCAGATTGGCCTAGTGGTATTTTTCTCACCTTTCACCCCTGGATTGGGTTTTCAGTCCCTACCTGATTCCGTGGGTTATCAACAAAAAAATCATTCAGGGATTTACTCTCACATCTACGACTGAACATTTTTTATCTTTCTTTCAATTCTTTATCCTCACAGGTTTGTCAGGCTTTTGAGCTATGGTGTAATCCATTACCCGAAAGAAATTAAATAGATTCAGCATTGTCAACTAAACAAAAACATCCTGTCTGAACCGAGAAATTCCTATAAAGTGTACATAACTCGTTTCAGAGTAAAGCCCAGTTCATACTTCATGCGAATGCGAAGCAAATTTCATGACGTCAACAATTGAAGTTTCATTGTGATGTTCTCCGTTACCTTGACTAATTCGCTTCGCATACGCATTCGCATGAAGTATGAACCGGGCTTAATGGAAATGGTTTCGTTTCGGTTTTCACTTTTACAGAGAAGCCACTCTGAAAAGAATGCTGGACGGACTAAACATGGCGCCAGTTCCTGCCGAGGACGCTGACCAAAATCAAGAGCCAACTAGTGCAAACTCTTCAGCTGTCCGCCCCTGGCACACTGTGCATCCACCAGTTAAGAACCAGGCAATGTTTCTGCTGCTTGGCACGGCCTCTAAGTCTCACAAACCACTCTTAGATAGACCAGTCTGTGGTGAGTATCTTGGCCCACCAGTGGGCTCCCCAAGATCTCATCAACCTCTCTTAGACCAGTTTGAGGTGACGAGTAAAGGCCATATGGAAACATCGGTCTCATTTGGTCAAGCACCCGCTTTGTACATATGCCAAATCACAATTTTTTCGTGAAAATGCAAATTTTTCCAAAAAGTTCGTGCAATTAAAGCTTTTGGGTAAACGGTTTTTGCTTTAAATACTACTCATTGAAACCTCCAAAGCAAAATCAGACCGAAGGTAGTTGCGGTTTTGTTGGAAAATCCATTTTTGTACAGTAAAAACTCGACATTTTTGACGTAAACAACAGCTTTTACCGTACCGCCGCCTCTTCCCCAAGCCGTCACTCATTTCCTCGTGGCCGGGCGGTCTCGGGGTAAACGGTTTATGAATGGCTAAATTATAAGCTTTCGTTTGATATGACACTTTACCTGATTGGCTGCATAGTTTTGTCGGAAAATGAATTATATGAAAATCTTGACCAATGAAATCTAGCGGCTGAAATGACCTGGGTACTCAATCGTGACAAAATGTCCCGGATGCTATGCACACTACAAACCGCATGCATGAACTGCGTGGCCCGTGTGCGTGACCTCGTGCATGTACACATGCATGGGCCAAATCTTTTATGAGACGAATGGGGCCAAACGTTTGCATATGCGGAAAGCATCTTTTCTTCCATTGCTGAGTTAATCGTCACATTAGTTTTTAACCCCTTGTGTCTGGCCGTTATTGATAGTTTGTTGGTATGCCAAGAACGGGCTGTGCAGCCAAGCGTAAATGCAAACAATAGGCACCACACTGAATAGAGTGGCTCTATTCAGTGCACTTGAAACCCCCTTTCGTGTGAATAAAAGCTTTGTTTGAAAAGGTTCCATCTATTTATTACACTCCCATTCAAGAACAATATAGTTGAAACATGAATGGATTGAGTATGCACAGGAATGCGCATATATATATATAACAACCGGCCTGGTGTTCTTTTTAAAATTGTGGCTATCATCCGTATTCAAAAGGTTAAATTTCTATGGAACCAAAGATTTCCCTAAGCACCTGTGGCATCTCGGCTCACAGGCCTGCAAGAATCTGTGAAGACAAAACTTCCCATACAAACAGTCTATAATAACCCACAATGCAATTACAAAATCCACATCAGCCCAAGCGAGATTTAAACCTGGATCTCACAAAATTGAAAGACGAGGAAAGGACCGCTTCGCCAACCTGGGGCCAATTTCATAGAGCTGTTAAGCACAAAAATTTGCTTAGCATGAAAATGTCTTGCTTAGTGAAAACAGGTTACCAGCCAAAAGTCCATGCGATTTTCATGCTAAGCAAACAACAGCTGAATGCCAGTCAAAAACAATATTCCACACACGGAAATCTGGTTGGTAATCCAGTTTTTATCAAGGAAGCATTTTCATGCTAAGCAAATTTTTGTGCTTAATTAACAGCTTGATGAAATTGGCCCCTGGTCCCCAGCAGACCGATCCAAGGGGAGGTGAGTTGGTCTCACCAACGGCGGAAATTACCCCGCCTGGGTCTGTAGGTCTGAAAACTGGGATAATTTCTTTGGTTTTGATTGAAGATTTATCCTCTATTTAGATCCGGATGACCGTAAGGCTGGTAGGGCTGACAACCTGAAATGTCACCAACCCCCACTACTTCTGTTGTAGCCCTTTACCTAGAGTGGCTTTTGGCATTGTATTAGGCGACTTCCTTAAAAATATATTAAGCCACGCCCCTTGACACATTGGCCAATCACAGCCGCGCGCGACAAGTCCGTCACTTTTGTCAGGCCATATTCATGGCTGGGATTGGTCAGTCTGTCAACGGGTGGTGGTTAACAGATCGGTCTTTTACACAACGAAGTATTTCAGAGCCAAGTTATTCTGTTTTCTTGTACTTTTTTTCCTCAGAGAGCCTGGAGGATCGCATAGAGCACTTTGCCAAGAAACGACGAGTGGACTCCAGCGAGTAGCATCTCCAGACTTCTTAAACATTGGACCACTGTCTTAACTCAACAGTATGTTCTGAACTCTGAAGAAGATTTGTTAAGAGACGGTGCAAGCACCACCTCTGGATTTTGGCTTTAAGTTTCTCTTAGTTTGGGGCCAAGGGCTGGGAATACAATTTTGCATAGTATTTTGGGTGTTTGGAGAAATAGTCTTTGTATCATTTAACAAACCAATTTCATGTAGTTCATGCACAGGCTGAAAAAATGAAGGGTTTTGTGCATGACAATATTTCATTGCAATTTGTTTTATTTCATCATTGTGAAAGAATGTGCGCTATAACCAGTTGAACAAAATACCACCACCAATCTTGAGAACTTAAGAACTCCTTCATTCATTTTTACTTCTTTGTGTTATGAAATTAAGGCCCTAAAATGTTGATGGATTTGTTTTCTATTTTTTCTATTTTGCTTTTACCCCAAGCTAAAGTCATCACTGCCATTGCCAAAGACGTGGCCAGATCCACTGTAGTGATATAAAACACAAGGGCAGTTTTATCATGACAAGACCTTGTGAACTTTTTAATACATATTTTAGTTATAAACAGAGCCTCAACTATTTCGAAGAGTCTTCCCGCAACATTACGAAGCTACTCCTCTTTTGATTAATTACGGCACCATTTTAAAGAGTTTGTTTTTAACAATTAAGAATTTTTAAAATCTACTGTTTGATCCTGGCCAATGGAAGGCATGAAGAAGGTTTTGTATAATTTAGTTCACGTTAATATACTATAGGAATTAGTAGCGCCCCGCTACTAATTAAAAAGTTGAAACTTATTAAAATATCGTCGGTTGATTTTTTGTGGAATGTCCATATACAGTGTCACATTGGAAAACTTAATGCTAGCAAACTAACAATTCGATTTGAATATTTGTTTGGGTGATAAACCTAGGCTTTCAAGCAGACCCAAGTGAAAAAGTAGAATAGTTGGATCAACATTTTTAAAAAGTAGGACTTTGGAGGACAAAATCAGGATAAAAGTAGGACTTTTGTGGGCTTTCGGGAGTGGTTTTCGTTGATACCCATGTCCGTCCACAGCATCACAAGCCTTATATGACAGGTTCTGTACTTGAAACCCTTCATCCTCACCTAAGCTCTTAGAAGTAAAGTTGCAGTACTCCTGCACCCAAGCCCTTCATTGTGTGATTTTCATATGACTGTATTCAATGAGATTTCATTTTTCGGAGTTGTGGGGGAAAAAAGGAGGCAAAAATAATTAGGAAATAGGAAAAGTGGGAATACCTGAAAGCCTGTAAAACCCAAAATGCGGACATACAGCTTTTTGTTCTATGTTAGAGTCAAGCGCTGGGCATACATCTTATCGTAGTACGGCATAGAGGCATCGACACAATGTAGAATGTCGGGTGACAGAGTCGAACGATCCGGTAAAGCATGGGGCTTCTCGAAGCACGAGCTGTCAAATGCCGCCTTGTAGTACTTCCTCAGCTTGTTGCCCTGCAAGAGAAGCTTAGAGGCCAACCAGTCTCCGATGATGGTATCCGCTGCCTCCCACTGCAAGAGCCGCTCATCAAACTCGGGCATGCCGATCTTCCTGAAGAGAGCCGACAGGATGCCTCGGGGGTCTTGGAGAAGATCATCTGAGTCAATGATGATGACCTCTTCATCTTGCGTCTCCAAGTGGTCCATCATGTCACTTAGCTCCTTGATTTTGGTTCATTCATTTGGATAAAAACAACAGAAACGAAGGACATTTTTGAAAAGCTTATTTATTATTATTTCTTACCAAGGGTATGCCCAAACAGCAAAATTTGGTTTCCATTTGGGCCTCGCACATTACAACTACTACACAAGAGCTTTACACAGCAATAGAGCTACAAACTGCTGGCAGACTGGAATGATACTTTGCGAAAGGGCCACTCGAGGCGTGGGTTACAAAAGACAAGACGACAGAAATCACAGGGATAGAAAGTATCCACATTTTGTTTGAATTGTAAAAAGATTATAGGTGGAAGGGAATTGAAGCAGGTTACAGTTCTAAAGAAAGGCAGTACAAGGAAAAAACTTGCAGAGTATCTCACGGTACAAGCCTTTGGAACAAAAGTGAAAGGATGTGATGAGACAGCTAGACGAGTAGAGTGCCTGAAAGTTTGGACAGGGGAACTAATGATGAAAGGCCACCGGAACACCTTCAATGACATCAGCGATAAAAGAGGTTCAATGAAGCAACATGGCGTCGGACAAAATAAAACAATTAAAAACAAGTTAAGTTGAAAAGTTAAAAAGTTGTCATGTTGTCTTGTATCTTTAAAACGAGGGATGAACATTGATTTAAAAATGAACGTCTCCAAAATCCAACTTCAGGGTCAAAATTACCTTATAGCCGAATCCTGCTGGGTAAATTTCAGGGGGCAACTCGTCCAAGCGAAACGCGTCCGGCGGTGCCTGGTTGACGCATTGGATTAACCACTTCCAAGATGGGAATACCTTCAGCGGATGTCTGATAAGGAACATGTGCCGATACCCCTTTGGGATGAACTCTCGCTTGTCCGTAGCGCAGTAGACGATATCTTTGCTGAAGATAAACTTCTTGTCTGGGTGGGGTTCTTCTAGTTTCTCCTTAACCCACTTGAACGTCCCTAATAAGAATAATTATAATTGATGCATTCAATCTAAACGAATTGATCACATTTTTTTTTACACATGCGCTATGCATTCAAAAGGGCCGCATACAACATGTTAAAATTAACAAAACAATTAAAACAAGTTCAGTTTTTTAACTGACATTTCTATTTTTGTTTATTTGTTGAAAGATATGAGAGCACTCGGCTTAATTCAAAATTGAAAAAAAATCCTGGCTGAAAATTAAGAACCTGCGATATATCCCCAAATGAGCCACCACGCGTCGCAAAAGTCTTCCAAACTAAACTTTAGCCCTACCTACCTAGAGACGTTTCGAACCCGCTAACCCCAGCAACTCCGGAAGCCTCTGCCATAAAGGCCGCAATGCCCTTTCTGGCAGCGGCATCCGGGATCTTATGCAGAGCAGCTTCAGGTCCGAAGGTGTGAGCAAGATTGTAAAGCTCAAAGAAGATCAGAGAGTCTTGGACATGACTGAGACACTTGACCAGAACAGTCGATGTTGCGCGAGGTGTGGCCCACAGGAAAAGTCGGACCTGCCGCTCATCATGTGCTGTTTTCTGAATTTCCGGACTCTGTGAGATTAAAAAAAACATTCACATATAGCCATCTTGACAGAAGATCACTTGGGGGAGGTGAGATGGTCTCATCTCACCAACGGTGGAAGTTACTCTCTTAATGTAAAAGAGTGAAAAACTCACTCTCAAAAAGAGTGAATCCCTTCTCAAACCACTCGAAAAGAGTGAATCTCTTATAAAAACCACTCGAAAAGAGTGAATCTCTTATAAAAACCACTCGAAAAGAGTGCAATTTCCACTCTTTCGTGGAGCCATATAAGGGACAACTCTTTTTCGAGTTGTCCCTTATATATATGGCTCCACAAAAGAGTGGAAATTTCACTCTTTTCGAGTGGTTTTCACTCTTTTCGAGTGGTTTTTATAAGAGATTCACTCTTTTTGAGAGTGAGTTTTTCACTCTTTTACATTAAGAGAGTAGGCCTACCCCGCCCGGGTCTTTAGGTCTGAAAATTGGGATAATTTCTTTGGTATATTGAAGATATATCCTCTATTTAGATCTGGACCAAGGAAAAATATTCTTACAACCAACTCTCGACGTAAGAGCACTCCTGAAATCAAATGCTTGGACCATAAATAGCAAATTCTGAAGTCCGGTCCCAAGCAGGTTTAAGGCTGCAATGTTCGTGACCTGCTGAAAAATGTTAACTTAGTGGATTTCCTCCTGCAAACGAATAATGAAGGAAAAATGTATTTTTGAACGAAAAAACGCATCCTGCAATAGGCCCTTTAGTCTTACGCGCGATGACTATCCTACACATTGACATAAGATTAAGAGTCCCGCTCATATTATTGCAAAACTTATTGCAAAGCTATTAGGCCTAACTGTGCTATTAACTATCTTCAATCGATTTTTTTAAATGTCTTATTGGGAAGCGCATAACTTATCCAATGCCAGCAAATGAGCAATTCAATTTGAACATTTATTTTTGGGGTGTCACGCCCAGAAAGCACGGACACACATCTTTAAGGGTGTATCTTTGTTCTCAAACCAGACTCTTCAATAAAGGAAGTTTGGATGGTCGCATGAACCTTGTTATGACAAAAGTTGGCTGCAATTCTTTAACTGTGATACTGTATTAAACGCTACTGTGTGGCTCACTGATTACAGAAGCAAACAAAATTTCAAAAAAGTTCAAAAATAGAACAAAGTACGGTGCAGACGGAGTATTTTGATTTTATAGAAATTGAGCGCATTATACACAATGGTTTACCTGCATTGCTTCTATAGAGCGTTGGCGGAAGACAGCCAAAAATGACGGATGGTTGTTATCTCGCAAGGTTAAATTGTTGCCGATGAATGTATATAGCTGCTTGAAAGGTGGAGACTTATATTTGTCGGCAAATGCTAATTTGCTGTAATGATCTGGCCAGCTTAAATACCCAGTGTTTCTTGTACCGCTTCCACCGGCGCCAGCAGATTTTATAACTTCGATTTTGAAGAGGGAGTGGCGTCTACGTGATAACACGGACGTCGCGAAGACATTATTAGTATTGCTGTTCATATGAGCAATGCTTCAAAACACACTGTAAAACTGCTCTTTTTTGTCAAGAAGATACAGGTAAACAGAGGTTATGAACAGATGAGCAACCTGCAGCTCCGACCCATACTAGTTTTTGGCCACTCGAAGCGACAATAACAAGCATTACCACCCCAACTGTGAGGTAACGGGAAACACGTTTTTTTTTTTAATAAAGCTGGTATTTGGTTTGTAAGAGGACAGAATTCATAACACATTTACATTAATTGGCATGACCTGGACTGGACAACTAATTAGTTATAACGTACATGATAATTAATACAATTTAATGAGGGTCACTCAATACAGAGTACAATGGGAGCATAAATAATATTATTTAATTTACATCAACTAGCATAACCTGGAGTAGTAGTTAAAGGAGAGTTTCAGACATATCCAAATATTCCCCTACCCCTATACGACAAAAAATTAAAAAATCTATAAAAATCGAAAACCGAGAAAATCGCCCAAATTTTTTCTCTCTCGAAAATCGCCCAAATTTCTCTCTCTCTAAAATAGCCCCAAAATCGCCCAAAAATCACCCAAATTTCTCTCTCTAAAAATAGCCCAAAATCACTCAAAATCTCGTCAAAAATCTCTCTCTAAAATCGCCTCAAACCCCAAACCCTAAATCATAAGCACAACTTATTCAGAAATTTCAAATTATAATTCTCAGAAACCCTAAACCCCAAATATAAAATCTCAAATCTCATAATCTCAAAATCTTAAACTAAAACCCCAAACCCCAAACTCTAAATCATAAGCCTAAATTCAGAAATTTCAAATTATAATTCTCAGAAATCCCAAACCCCAAATCTACAATCTCTCTCTAAAATCGCCCAAATTTCGCGCCCGAAAATCTCTCTCTAAAATCTTAAACTAAAATCACCCAAAAATCTCAAATCTTAAACTAAAATCCCAAACCCCAAACCCCAAATATAAAATCTCAAATCTCAAAATCTCATAATCTCAAAAACCCCAAACCCTAAATCATAAGCCTAAATTCAGAAATTTCAAAATATAATTCTCAGAAATCCCGAGTCGTATACCTATCCACCAGAAATTATAAATAGAAGTTTTTCTTAAATAGCGCCGTAAATTCCGACAGATTTTCAAAAAGACTATTGGCAAAAAAAAGAATCCCCTAAATTGCACCTAAAATATCAAGCTATATATTTCCCGAATCATATAATCTAACTTCACGAACCACATAATTTCCCGAGCTGTACATTCTCGAAGCCAAAAATGTCGACCAATCAGGCCGACTTTACTCTATAATTATACTATCGTCGTATACCCACCCACTAGTTGCGTAAATTACAACAGATTTTGAAAAAATACATCGACTTTCTCTTCACTATAAAACATGGTCAGACGCACCACCTGAAGTTAAAATAGAAAGCAAAGTACGACAAATAGATAGCATAATCGAAAAATATAAATTTTCAAGAAAATGGAAGCGGCTGAAAAATTCACGATTTAAACGCACTTTACCTCAACATTTCGGGCTATTCTCACACTATGATAAAAATTGGATCCAGACTCCATATGATTTTCACAGCCTCGTTAAAATAGATACGTTTTATCAGAAGGTATAAACACGCTGGTTTTTAGTAATTATTCTATTCCAACAGAGTAGCAGTACGTACATTTCGTTCGTCATGAGGTCAAACTTGTTTGCGACCGTTTTAGTCAAGCGTGAAATTAAATTCTATTCAATCCTTTTAATCGCACAAGCTGAGCTACTAACAAAAGAGATTCAGGGTCACGCTTCTTTGGTTACAAAATTGTGTGTAAACTATATCACATCAAAATAATAACAACTATCAGCTAGCTATACAGCAAACTGATAGCAAACTATAGCAAACTTATAGCAAAAAACAGCTAGCTATTAGCAAATTTAAAGAAAAAAACAGCTAGCTATTAGCAAATTTATAGCAAAAAACAGCTAGTTATCAACTAGCTATACAGCAAACTTATAGCAAAAAACAGCTAGCTATTAGCAAACTTATAGCAAACTATAGCAAATTTATAGCAAAAAAAACAGCTATAGTTATCAGCTACCTATTAGCAAACTTATAGAAAACTTAGGCCAATAGCAAAAGTTATATCTTAGACTTATTATATCTGATTTGGCAACTTAGTTATAACGTACAGAATAATGTTATAACATGGTGGTCAGTAGAGAGTACATAATATGGAAGCATAGTCTGTTATTCATCATAATTCCGAATCGATAAAATTGAGGTGTATCAAATTTCTTCATTCATTGAGGTGACCATTACAGAACTAAAAACAACCAACTGAGATAGTTGGATTGCTATTCAAATGGTTTTTAACAACATCGCCCTCATGGTTACCGAGTAAGGTTGGGTTTTCCTGGCCCAAGATCTTAGATGCATAGGCTTAGTCTTTAACACTAGCCTATATGGATAGCTGATCCAATTTTCAGACCTATAAACTAGAGTGGAGGAACTTGAGTATAACATGAAGGCAGCAAAAAAACTCTCACCAGTTATACGTCGGAGATATTTTATTCCCGAAAAAAATATGCCGAAAACATGGATCATAGGCTAAACGTGAAGTTGGCTAATGCTCTCAAAGTAACCTGAAAAAATGATACTTCATTTGAAATGGAATTTTTATAAACTGAAGAAAGGGATATGGAATATTATTCTTCGGTTTTGGACAAGTCTGTCATGTATTTGTAAAGTTTAACGTGCGGCAAAGCGCCGCGCCAATTTTAAAGGAAATTTCATTTACAAACATTTAATGTATAGGCCTACCGATGGAGGATTTTCTTCCTCAATGGGCCTACTACGATCTGCAGCTCTAAAAATTATGCATACAGATCGATGCGCTTGTTGGTGTGTATACCCATAGAGCAAGGAACAGAGGTATACCTACATGTAATAAAAGTTTAACTATTATAATAGAATCCCTTGTGGATTGTGTGACGAATTATTATAATAAAGGACAGATTTTGGAGATATCGGTAGTTAATTCCGTTTGTGCAGGTTTCCCCGCTATTAGATTGATAAATTTCTCTGTATTTCAATGTTTTATGTGCGCCGTTCTGCCGGGTTCCGCAGACGCGGAGTTCCGCGAGTTTTGCAAAAAATGATATCCAAAAAGTGTTTTTTCACGCTTTTGTGAAACCCGCCCTCAAGCGCTTCAAGTGAGTAAGGCGTAAAGAGTAAAGAAATTACAAACACGATTTTTACATTCATCACCGTGGTTTTGTTTATACACAAACTGATCGAACTTCTTGTTTACCCCGCTGAAAATTTTAGGAAAATGTCTTCCCCCAAAGTAAGAAAGAAAAGAAGTAAATCGGAAGCGAATGGAAATGGTGCTTCCACTTCATCCAAGGGGACTGAGGCTAGACCAAAAGAATCGTATCAGCAAAAGGTAGGCCAAGGGCTTTCTTAGTCCATGGAGGAAGTCCTTCCTCCATGCTTAGTCCGAGTATAAACTTGGACCCTTTAAATTATCGCCTTTTTAAACATTTTGACATGATCGGGCGATACTATCGCCAGATCATGTCCAAATGTTAAAAAAGGCGATAAAGGGTCCAAGTTACTCGGACTAGGGCTTTCTAATTAAGGCTAAGCGAAAATGAAGGAAACCGCCAACAGCAAAATCTTGGAAACTATAAACCCTGCCAATTCATTGTCCTTGATACATGTGATAAAAGTTTATTGTTAGTTCAAGATTTTTTTCAGCAAAATCCGTGAATAAATTTGGCAGAAATTAATATGTATGTATGTGAACACGACAGGGCTCCTCACCGTTTTGGACCGTATTTATCTGAACCCATGCACAAAAGGTCTTCAAACAATGATAATTAGTATTTTGAGCAGTCCAAAACACAAAAAGTGAAGTATTGGATAAAACTTGTTTATCTTATTATTCATCTAGGGCCCTAGTCTAGGCCTAGGGCTAGGCCTAAGTTAATTCACAAACTTGGAGGTGAGACACAGGCACCCAGAAGTTAGCTCGAAAATTCTAGCTCTTGGCTCATGACATGTGAGATTCGCCATCTAATGGCGAATCTCACATGTCATGAGCCAAGAGCTAGAATTTTCGAGCTACCAGAAGTGCCATAACTCTGAAATGCAAGTACCTATATCGACTACCGAGCTCATTTTCATACCATTCAATTTGTCTTGCAATTCCCTTCCATTGATATCAAATTTGTGACAAAGTCAAATGGCTAAAAAAAAGAAATGCCGGACTAGCTGTGCCCAAAACATGTAACACAGAAAACACAAAGTTTCTTCCCAAATACTACACAAAAGTTTCTGACTAAAGTCACAAAATTAAAGGTTGTGTTTATCAATTATACAATTCTAATCACAAATGGATGGTTATTTTCCAAGATTTTGCTGTTCCTGATCGATTTTGAGGGGGGGGGGGGGGGGGGGTATTCAAGTAAAATCTTTCTGCTAAAATTAATCTGATGCCGGTTCACGGCAATTGGTAAAACCCGGATTCGGACAGACGGACCTTCCCGGATCCTGTCCCATTGTATAATTGTTCGTTAAGGTATTTTTAAAAGTTGAAACCATCGATTATTTTAAGAAAATTTTAAGAGTTAGTATTAATTGGAATGCCATTCCATCCATTTAATTGAAAGAATAACATTTACTTTGGAGAATCCAGGAGGGTCCAACTCAGTCCAGAGGATCCGACTTTCACCCACACCCCCGGTTCACGGTCATATAACTACTGCCTTTTCCGAATTACTCTTTAAAAATGTCTGGACAGTGTATTGCTTTTATTTTTAAGACTTTTTTTTTTTTCTCAGTTCAATTCTGTACTGACAGGGGAAAAGGTGGATTTGAACACAAAGGAGTTTCTCGGATGTAAGATCTCGGCCAAGGCCTTCCAACAGCTGACTCCGCACGAAATCCGCGATTTGAAGATGGTGTTTGATGCTTTTGCTAACAGCAAAGGGTAAAATGCCTAGCAATTTGTCTATGGCTCAGGGCACTTGTATTACACGGTTATGCCCTGTTCACATTGCCATGTACGCACCGTCAATTGAATGCACTAACAAAGGCCAAACATTTAGGCAGCAGAGGAAATTGCTTCCATTAGGCAAACAAATAAAATTGTTTGGTTGTCCTCCACACCCCTCCGCCAGTGGGGGACGGGCAGACAGATTTTAATTTTTTTTTAATATTTTTTTTTACATTCCCCAGAAGTCCAACTTCAAACCATACACAAAGTAAAACAAACACAAAAAGAAAGGTTAGGCCTATAAACAGTTTGTGCAGCCAAGAAAAACGGAAACGAGGCTTGTGCAGCCAAGCATAATGTACACAATACCCCAATAATGGATTGAACTGCAGAGATTGGCACAAATAGACGTCAACCGGCCAGGAGGCAATTTTCAATCCGTCGTCGCTATTTGGGGCAACAGGTGGCAAGGGGTTAATAATTTAAATATCTTGTCTGACTGCGCATACGATCAGTGTGTAGACACTTTCAAAATCTTTTCAAAAGTGTGCATACACATACAAGCTTGGTTTGCGCACTGCGCATTCTTTTATGCACTGAAGACGACTAAAAATGTACCATCGAGCTGCTTATTTTTTACGCAGTGAATTAGCAGCGAGTATGAACCAGCCTAAAGTCCTGGTATACTTGAATTATGAATACATGTAAGCTTAAATTTAAGTGTCACACTCACCGGCCCGCTGACATTGTGTTGAGACCTGAGGCATTGCATTGAGCTGCTTAGCACACAGTTTGCTAAGCGCGGAAAAGATTTGCTCAATAGAAACAGGTTACCAGCCAAATGCTTTGTAATGTGTAGTGCTTAGGAATGCTTCTTGCTTCACTTTTGCTCAGCATGAAAATTCGCTAAGCAGTATTTCTGCTAATGAGCCTCCCCGAAATTTGCTCCTGAACTCGACTCTGCTAAAACGTTTCTGTGACTTCCAATATAAAAAGCTGATTTAAGCTATGGTGATAGTTTTATAATATTTAAATAATGTTTTTGTACTTCAGAATGATCCGAACTGATGGCGTTAGACGAACAATGAGGGCGCTTGGCTTCAAGCTGACGAAGCAGCAAGCTCGGGCAATGGTCGCGGACATGGACCTGGACAGATCAGGGTAAGTGACTATGACATTGTAATTTGGGCACGGTATTTTACGGGAGACGTCGGGGTGCCGCGGCAGCTCTGGCAGCCAAGCGAAATGGCCACAATGTATGTGTTTGTGCAGTCAAGCGTAACATACACAATAATCCAACAATGGATTGAAACTGCACAAACAGCGGCCAATGGCGTCATCTGGCCTGGTGGCACTGTTTTTTGCGCCATATGGCGTCTTCCGTACGCAAGGGGTTAATGCATGTCGATTGTAATAGAATTTTCTTTTATGCAAACTCGCCCTGACCCAGGCTAAAAGGGCCACTCGAGGTACAGAGCTATAAAAAGAAAAAGAATCTAAAAAAAACATTCAATTAAAAAAATCTTAAATCTAATCAAAGATTTTGTTGCTTTTTGGGGCATTTTACCAACACCATACCTTTTGATTGATTCAGGATGTGATTTACCCCCCACTTGAAACACATTCATGTAATAGAACTCAATTCAAGTCATTTTTATTTAAGCATGTATTGGTAAGAGAGCATCTCGAATGTCGGAAAGTTCCTGCGAGAAAATATGCAATGGTTTCTCAAAATTTCAAGGCAGTACCTTGTTGCAAGCCTTTCAATTTGTATCTGATATCTGTCATGATCATTTCTGACCTGTCTGTTGTAGGGGCATTGATTTCAATGAATTCCTGGAGTTCATTATCGACAGGCAGGGTACGGCAAGAGACATCTACGCCGAGATACAGCAAGGATTCCGTATGTTTGATTACGGTGAGTTGACTGATCGTCCAATCCTGAAGCCCGGCCACTTGATGTACATGTACATGTATTTGACCAATTACTGCTGTGACCATGGTCCAACAAAAGTCAAAGGGCTTTATTTATTCATTGGGATCTCTCTGTAGGTCATTTCTATGACTCTGGTTTGACTTGACAATACACAGTGATGCAGTCTTAACTTTTGACTTTCTGATTCATCAGTGCGTCTTTCTGAGCATCTGAATTATTGATTGTATGAGGGCTGTCCATTTTCGATTAATTTAGTATTCAATTATTCGAAACTGGGCTCGACCGAATATTCGATTATCGCCGATCAAGTTTTTCACTCGAAAATGAATTAAACTGCTACAAACTGCTTACTGACTAAATTGAACTTTTCAAACTTAAGCAAGTCCTTTCTGAAAGGCAAATGACGGAGTACAAGAAACAAACATGTAGGGAACACACATGCAAGAGGGGGTGGGTGGAGAAAAACAAAAGAGAGATTAAGAACCAAAGGAGAGTTTTTCACTCGTCGGCCGCAACTGCATGCCATGCCAAACCCCAGCCTGTGTTTTTGCAGTAATTATTTTCTATAAGTGTCAAGGGTTTTACTGACGGAAACAATAATTCTCCGTCCATAACAGGTTAAGGTTAACGTCAACAAAAATGCGGCATTTGACACTGCTAAGCGCCGTAACTTTTCTATTAAAATATCTGTACGTGCATACACGTATATATTTTTTCGAATATTTGGTATATTTGGGACAGCCCTAGATTGTATAAAGTGCACTTTTTAAATATTTCTGAAGGTTAGAAATTTCCCGATTTGATGATACTTCTACAAACTTTCTTTGTGTTACTTTCTGGCGTAGCTGATTACTTGAAGTGCCAAATGGTTACAATTTGGTTAAAATTTCAGCAACAGAAATTTTGCTTCAGAGTTGATCCAAAATTTCTTTAAATGGAAATACATGAATGTGTGTATGAAGTATACAGTAATTGTAAACAAAAAGTACAACCACAATTCAGCCACAATAAGTCATTTCTTTTAGGAAAGAGAATTGCTTGAGATTCGTTTGTAATTTTCCAATCTTGATATTCAGATGGGAACGGCCGGATTTCCCTGGACAACTTGAAGAAGGCAAGCAAGGAGGCGGGGGTGAAATTCACGGAGCAGGAGCTCCGAGACATGATCGAGGAGGCCGACAGGAATGGAGACAACATGGTGGACATGGAAGAGTTCACCAACATCATGCTCAAGACGAATCTCTTCTAAACTCCACTTGTGAAGAGTTTGAGGCTTTCTCAAATGGGAACTCCCTAAGGGTTGGCACCAAAAGAAAACAAGGAAATTAGCATCAGTGCCTTTTTTTTTTTTTAAGGAAGGAGGATGGTTTTTATTGGCTTGTTCTTATTCCTGCCTGCCAATATTGTCAAAATAGATTCTTCCGAGAGTGGAGTCCACCATTTTGATTCCAAACACATAAAAGATCGACTGGGAGACATTTCTTCTTCCTTTAGCCTGTTTTATGGCTTGGTTTTCTTATATGATGCCACCCCCCCCCCCCAAAAACAAATATATAATTTAAAACAATAAAAACACCCCAACAAACAAACAAACAAAATCAATTAAACAAACAAAAACAAACACACAAGAGTGTAAATACCTGCAATCGTGGACGTCCCATTGTTTCTCTTTTGTAAGGCCTCCCATATGTTTTTATGTTTTGTGCACGATTTGCAATCGTGGACGTTCGGTCAAACGTGGACCCTTTGTCTATGACCTAACCCTTTTGTCCCTAGTCCACGATTGCCGGTATATACATATACCCAAAAAAAATATTAAAAAATCGGGGGGGTTCACTAAACATGTTTTTTTTTTGAATTGGCATAAATATTCTTATCATAACTTCCTTATTCATCACACTTCAAGCCAAAGTGAAAACACAAACAATGACAGTCAACTGAAATGGACCAAATAAAAAAAAAAACATTTGCCAATTTTTTACTGCAGCATTTTACAGAGGCTGAAATTAATAATTGACACGAAAAACACTTTTGATTCATGCCCTTACAATGTATGTAATTCACAGACATTACTTGCCAGTAAGTCAAAGCAGTTGGGTTAAATTCTGGCTAGAATTTAATCCGACCTCGTTGTCTCTTTTTTAAATTTGAATGCCTGATTGAAAGAAGGGCCCAACTCCATTATGAATGCTTTTGAGAAAAAAATAAAAAAATAACGAAAACAAAAATAACGAAAAAGATACTTTTTCTGTTTTCTTTCACATACACCTTGCTCAAATACACGCAGAAGACTATGGAGTAAGGAATTGGGCCTGTGTTTCACATTATACATGTATAATAGACCACTGTGTTACCAGTAACCTTGTACATCCTACAGTAGGTGGCCATTAACTTCTCCGTGATCCCAGACATTTTTCCTGAGAACCTTTGCGTATCCTCCACAATCCAACACTGCAGTAACCTAGAAGTACTGTACTTCTAGATAGGCCCTCGGTCCTGAATTTATAGAAGTCCAGCAAAGTCCGCAGTTATTGAATTTTGTGGGATTTTGTGTGTGGACATTCACTTGTGCAGCGTTTGCAACACTAGAACCATGGTCATGAAGGTAGTAAAAACAGCAACATATATACATACATACATGTATGTATTAACAGTCCAACACAAAGTAGAACACTGAACTGTAACAAAGGCAAGTTAACTTCTATACAAAAAAATTAACAAAGGTTTTGAATTTACATTCAAGGTATTTTCAATATGTACTTATGTGTGTTGACATTATGTGCAGTGTAGTGAAGACATTTTCTTAATTGTATATTTGTAAATAACGTACAATAACTGGTTATTTATGTAAGAAAAGGAACTACCTTTAAATGACTGAAATTCAGCATAAATGTAACAAAACCACCCAACTAGATGCTGATCATTAAAGATTTCGAAACTGAACAAAATTTGAACATTTGAAATTTTGAATTGGTTTTGGCTGGAAAAAAGATCTCATTTAATATTATTGCAGGCTGGTTGTAATTTTAAAGTTTATTTTTGTAAACACAATAGACCCGCTATTTTGTGCCACAATGTCGCAAGTTGCACTCAGATTGTAAATACTTTGTATTAACGGAGACCAGTAATTGTATACACTGCTTTGTTGAACGTTTCTTTTCTCTATTTCAAGTGCATTATGGATTCAGCTTTATCTTTGTTTTGTAATAAAAAAATATCGCATTTAAAAGAGTTCCAAATGTGTTTCCCCCCAGTTTTAGAGCCTAAAAATATCTGGCGATAACTTTCAAATACCAACCTAATAAAGTGACATTGTACATTGTACACAAAAGTCACTCAACGGCAACAAATTATTCCCAAAAATCTATCCTTAAATTGCCAAGTTCGTTATCAGTTATAACAATGTTCATAGTTACTTGCATTACTGCCTATTATAGATCTACACAATAGATTTACAGCGCAAAACAGTTATGAGCCATCAACGACTATGCTTAAATAGTGCACGCCCCAAACTTTTATCCCGTTGGCGTCAAATTCGATCCGGCCTTTACAGTTAAGGCACATTGCCGGGCCCTAATTCAGAAGTTCAGCTCTTTGTTTAGTTACCGATGTCTTAGTTTTCCAATGTCTGAGTGTAAAAATTCTACCCTAACCCTAACTCTCCAGGGTATTTTGGCTAGAAACCCTGCCAGACGCATCAGATTGCATACTTTGTCACATTGACTTGTGTGCAGAGTGCAGCAAGGTCAAGCTGTCACCACAGATGCACTGTGCTGCGTCTGGCAGGGTTAGCTAATGGGTAATAATTACGGAGAAATGAGGGGGAATAAAATGCATTGACATAGACATTCAGACCGGCGCCGCAAATAGCGCAGCCTGCACGCAACCAAAGAGCCAAGAACACCCCTCTGAATAGACCCAAGACGTAATGACGTCACGCTTTGTTTACATGTGCGCTTTCCTATGTCCCTACCTTGTCTGGTGCCCTGACCTGGCTCCCATAGGAAAGCGCACATGTAAACAAAGCGTGACGTCATTACGTCTTGGGTCTATTCCATCGGTCCGACTTTTCCGAACCTATAATGGCGTCCCTGAAATTATTTTCTCTATTTTTTTCCCAGACAAACTGTGTTTTTCCCCGGGATGGTTTAATTTATACAATATAAGTATAAATGTAGGCCTGTTCTGCTTTTTAATGATCTTTCCAACTAGAAATTTTAAGACGAACGTTTTTTGTATCCCAATCGGGTGGTGCCTCTTTGACCTGGGAGACTTGCAAGTTTTAACTTGATCCAACTATAAAAGGCATGCAGTACACTTCAAAGATAACCATGGTTAAAGACAGATTACTTTACAGAACACGTTCCAGCTTCATTGGAACCGGATCGGCCGGATCGTTTTGTCCAGTGGGCAGGATTCTGATGGCAGCCTTGGCCAATTTGTTGGGGATGGCAACGGTGAGAGGGCCCTGGTGCGCCTGATCGTACTGGATCAGGTAGATCTTATCACGAGGGGAAGGCAAGGAACTAGTAGTGGTATACACGTTGGCACTTCCAGTGCCGACAAGTCCATTTGCGGAGATAGTGCTGCTAGTGACAGGTACGGGATCTAACCGCTGTATCTGGACCGACTCCAATTTTGGACTTGGTGGAGGGGAGGCAGGGCGCGACGTGGAGGGCGACGGGGAAGGGGATGATGATATTGAGATCACCTCATCATCACTTTGTTGTACAATCTCTAGATCCGAATCCGAGGAGTCCGTTTCAGAGGAGGCTTCACCTTCACTTGAATCAGCATCGACTGTACTGCAGTTATTTCGCAGGTGCTTCTGCAGCGTACGCTTGAACGTGAAGGCCAGCCCACAGACGGGGCAGGCGTGTGGCTTCTCGTTGGTGTGGATTCTCTCGTGGCTTCTCATGCGGCTCTCTGAGGTGAAACTCCTGCAGCAGTACATGCAGTTGAACGTCTTGGTCTCCGCATCATCACGGTCCACTTCTGTCGCAGCGGTGCTGGTGCTGGCGATATCTGTCAGGTGGTACGTCTTGGCGTGCTCCAACAAGTGCTCTTTGCTTATCAGCTTCTGGGGACAGAAGTTACACTGGAAGACGACGTCTTTGGACTGGGGCTCGATGATCTGGTGTGTTTCGCTGTTGTGCTTATTCAGTTCAAACCGGGCCGGGAACTTCTCCCCGCAGTGCCCACACGTGTAGCCTTCAATCTTGTCCGGACGGTGAGTCTGATAGTGACGCCATAGAAGGCCTGATCTCCCAAAGAACTTGCCACAGTAGCCGCACGGGTAGTTCAACAGATGTCGAGACGCGCAGTGCTTTACGTGCTCCTTGTGGCTGCGTTTATCCACATCGAGTTTATCACATGCGCCGCACATGTAAGGCTCGGGGCCCATGTGTACTTCTTCGTGCTCAGCCAATTTCTGCTGGGTGGGGAATGCCAGGAAGCAAGTGATGTACCGGCACATGAACACCTTATCCGATCCATAGCGGTTCCCCGCAAAGTATTTGATGTTGAGACGGGTCAGAGCATGGTACAGCACGTGTTGCCGATAACTGGCGTTCCTTAAACAAGCGCCGCACTCGACACACTGCCGATTCGCCTGGTTCGGCCCAGGCAAAGGAACCGACGTCTTCTGATTGGCTGATGCGGGCGTCTGACTGCGCGGTGTGCGAAAGCCGTGTACGCCCCTTCTGTGATCATCCAACAGATTCGCGGACTTGAACGAGCGACTGCAATTCCCACAAGGAAAATCCTCCTTCTGTTGACTTTTCGCGGCCACCGCAATTCTCCCTTCAAGGCTAATCGAGGAGCAGCGCAATTTGTGTTTCTCCATGGTGGTCTTCTCCAGCTTCATTCCGCACTCGCACCTCTCCATCAGCGGGTGAGCCTTCTTTTTGTGTTTCTTGAGAGCTTTCTTCCGATCGAAGATCTCGCCGCACTTTTTACAGGCGCGTTTTCTAGTGTTTGTATTGAGTAAGGTAGGTATCCTGAAGCGGCATCGCTTCTCGTGATTGGAGGTACTCCTGCTGTCCGTGAATCCCTTTTCACAATGCTGACACCCAAAGGGTTTTTTCTTGGTATGACATCGCTCGTGGCGAATAAATTTCCACTGGACGTCGAACCACTTGCTGCAGTACCGGCAGCAGAATTCGGTTTTGCGTGGCATATTGCATGCAATGTTAATACGCGCATTGGTACATGGTAGTCAAGTAATGGTCACCTCGGAGTGGCACTAGCGGGGATCACACATACAACATTCCAGCGAAGCCTCGGGAATTGCGATGGAAAACTGTTGATGAAGGACAACATAGTTTCTGGTAGTCAAGGGCAGATCCGGGGGGGGGGGGTGAGGGGCGGGGGAAAACGGAGGTCAAGCCCCCAAACCACATTTGTTTATCTATGTATTTTTAGTAGTAATAATTAGAGGCGCTCAGAATGCATATGCAGCATACATATACAACATTTGCAAACATCAAAAAAACTATTGAATTATTTTAAAATACTGTACATGACTAAGTAAATGATACTTTCAAACATCATGTGAAATAATGGCACCTGGTGAAATTCCCAGCGATGGTCCGCCGACCATTGTTGGAACTTTTAGTTCCCCGACTAATTCCTAGCCTTGATCAAGGCTGTCAAACTTTTTCCCGAAACGAGCGAGCGCCCAGTGCCAGTGCTGGCCTTTGTACATTGTACATGTACGTACGTCCCCACACACATCCGTCCCCACACACTTGACAGCCTTGATCAAGGCTAACTAATTCCCTGACATCTATAAATTGCTCCGTTTTTGTCTGAAGTAGGATCAGGGAACCAGACAACAAGAACGGCACTTTTATCTCTTTGTTTTCCCAGCAATATGCACACAAAACTTTAAACAGGTTAGTGTTGCAGTATTTGCGACAATTACAGCAAAGCTGAAAATTACAGCAAAGCAAATGCTGTATATATACTACTTATAATGCAGCAATTTATTTTCAGGGCACATTTTAAAAAAACAAATGCCCCCCCCACCCCCCGAAAAAAAAAAAAAAACGCGTTTCGGACCGGCCACCGCCATGCAGTGAAGGCCCAACAAAGAGTTGTGTTGCCCTCCGCGACCGACCCTAAAGGTCACAAAAGTTCGGTCGCCTTTAAAAAAAAGAAATTTAACCTTTTCCCGCACAAAATGAACAAGTTTTTTTTAATCATTGTGAGAAATAAATGAAAGATTGCGGGTAACACATTGTAAAAATAATCTCTTCTGGGAAGATGTGTGGTTCCGATCTGAAAAGAACCGGGGTGATAATGGATCTAATTCTAACCCCGGTTCTTTTCAGAACCACACATCTTCCCAGAGAAGATTATTTTCACATGGTGTTACCCGCAATCTTTCATTTGTTTCTCATCTTTGTTTCCACCATGCAACGCTTCAAATCGTATTTAAAATCGTTGTCTTTAAATACAGCTACGACAGCACAATCATGCATTTCGCAATCTCCCTTTTAAAAATAAGCTTATTACTTTTTGCCTCCCGACTTCCGAGTTAAACGACATTGTATTGTTTTCATGGATGGTAAAAAACAAATCGACCGACCCTCCTTCCCGATTTTTCCCACTTAAATGTAGTGTACACGATTGGTAATCCTCCAATTTTGTTAAATGAATTATTACGAAATACCTGAATAGCAGTCTCCAATATCCTGTAAAATGATGGCACCTGGTGTGCTGTCGTTTTCAAAAAAATTTGAGATTGATATCGTTTTCCAACGATTGTTCCGCGTAACAAACGTTGGAAAAAATAACGGATTTTTGTAATACTGCCCTCTATTGACTGAATGTAGTTAGTCCACGTTGCGTCTCCGAAAACGGGCGCAAGGTAGCAATTATAGTACAAGTGTGTCGCGTATAGTGAACCGAAGCGACGGGTTGTAAACGATCCCGTTTACAAAAATTGGGCTTATTTTACAAGAGGGCGCTATAACAAATCCAGTTAACCGCCGCCCGACGGTTGAAAACCGTTTTTTCACCATTCAAGAACGCAAAACTTTGAACTGGTCAGTGAAACGATATTTCCTATAAAATACTAAACCCCCAAATCCGCCCATTTCTGAAAATTGCAGTAATGACCAATCATGTACACTACCCTTAAGGGCAACACAATTTTGTTTTGGCCTGAAGTGACGTAATTTCGCCGAAACATGAAACAGATCATATTATTCGTGCAACTCTTTCGTGACGTCACAACTCACCATTTGATCTTATAATTTGATCATTATAATAATGATAACGAAGTGCCTGTTCAAACGTACCCTTAATCCTTACCATATACTATTCGTAACGTAAGTACATGTAGGCCTACATGCGTAATGACGCTGGCAAGTTTGTGTCACGTGAATTCTTATTTGTTCTTTCCGGATCCAAGGCTATAATTTACCATTAGGGCGTCCCTTTTTATGTCTATGGTTCTCATATTTTTTAGGCCTTGAGGGAGGGATGGTCGGTCGAAAAAAATAACAATCAGGGGTAAAAAATTACATGTTGAAAATTAACACACACTAATTAGCCCTAACCCTCTCGGTTGCATGCAAAATCATTACAATTGTTGGATTTAGCAGGGTTAGGGCTAAATAAAATAATGAAAGAGATAATGAAAGAGATGCTGCACTAGACTCCTTGCTATAAATGTACCTTTTTCTTGCTGGAGCACACTTCCTGTTCACATAAAATAAAAAACAAACAAAACAAAAAACAAAACCCCATCTCTGCCAACTTTTGGCATGAGTAAAATGAAATAAATAATCTTCTGTTTTGCTACAAATGCGCCTTTTCCATGCTCCGAGTCGGCCTGGAGCACATGTTTTGTTTAATATTTTTACATGATAACAAAAAAAACCCAGTAATCTCTGGCAACTTTTGGGACACCTCCGACATATCTTGGATGCATGTTGGTTGAATGGTAGTTTTACGTGGACGCCGCGCGGCCGTCTGTGGATATGCACGTAACAATGCAACAGATGATTCGAGTTAACCAGATTTCCAATCTGTGTTGTTACGCGTTTTGAGAGGTGGGAGCTGGCGGCCGGAGGATTTAAGATTTTGGATTACATACCTTACTTTACTTTTTCTACGACTGTATTTAAAAAGAAACAGTTGTTATTATTTAATTTCTTACTTCAGTTGCATGTTGACGAAAAATAATGCGCTTAAACGGCTTAAACAAGTTGAATACAAGCTGGTCCAATGTGGCGCGGCGCAGTATGTATAGAGAACGTGTGCGCAAACTCGAAAACCTTTAACCGGGCGCTATCTCACATGCACTAATAAATAATAGATAGGCCTACGTAAAAATTACCATGGACATTATTTTTTTTCGTGGAATTTGTCCTCGGAAATTCTTAAAATTATCATTTATTTTCTTAATTTTTGTTTCTAATCTTTTTTTCTTGGTAGCAAATTCCAGACAAGGTCGGTGGCATAAAAAAGGTTTTTTTTCCAGTCGGTCGAGAGCCGAAAATAGGGTCGGTCGGAAATGAGAAGCAAAAGAATTAAAAAGGGACGGCCTAAAATGCATACCCCGTAAACTGTGGTTTCCACACGATTTCCCAATTATATTTTCAATTACGTGCGGGCCGGGTGAATTATTTTTAAAATTGCCAAAAAGTGAGATTTCTTTCTGCCAAACATGATATTGAGTTTGAGAACGGATATATTAACGATGAATCACATAATTTGTCAACATCAAAACAACTGTGAGTGTTAAATTTGAGATTTATTGACATTTGTTCTAGTGCGCTTGGACGACCGTCGGCCAAATTTTGTGAACAATTTCCGGACACTTTTTTTTTTTTACTTCTATGCTGGAAACCTCACACGATTTGCGAAGCAGGTTTTAAGATAAATAGTGCCAATATTCAACTGAATGAGTTTGAAACTCATCAGCAAAGATGTTTGTGAAAACAATCTAACGAAAGTCGGGAAAAAACGTTGAAGTGCGCCACGACTCCATTATTATAATGTATGGCCTACGCCCAAAATCTCAGAAAACAAAATGGCCGCCGCGCTGTCAAAAGTGCAGGCCGCGCCGTGGTGACGAGTACAAATGTTCATAATGTACCGCACATGTACACTACACGTAGGCCCGGCCACGCACAATATGCCTACATGTACTACGTACGCGTATAACGGAGGTATAATTCCGGCCAGATACTGGTAAAAAAAATGAAATCCCGATGGTTGTAACATATTCCAATATAGGCCTACCATCAAATGCCTGCGCCTGCATATGGAAGGCTGGATCGAAGAACAGTGGCCTCGGAATATGTCGCGCCACAGTCGGTTGGCCGAGCTGCTGTGCGTGCGCCCTTCGTACTAGCTCGCTTCCTCGTGTACAATGTACATGTGCAATGCATAAACGTAACGTACGTAGGCTAGGCTACACGAACTCTACACACAGCGCAGTACACAGCATGTTTTACTACACTATACTTGGGACTTTATCTTGGAGGAATAAGAAAACACATTTGTACCTGCGAGGACCGTGTTCAACAAAATACCCTCCTCGCGGAGAACAATAATGATTTCATTGTTTCATCATTGTATCCTCAGTAAAGCTCCCGGCGGTCCATGTATGTAGACCGTGTACTTACCGTCGTTTCGTTGGCGAAAATTGGTCAACGACTCACTGGCTGGCGCTGGCCGGCCGAGTAGACCATGGATGATATTCTGTGCATGTGACGCGTGACAAAAGCCCAACTCTTTAGCTAGCGTACAAGCTATGTAGGTAGGTATGTGTGCACGATGTACAATGTGTGTGTTCGTGTACCGTGTACGTACGTACGGGACGTTGTTGGCGCGCGGCGGCGGATCGGATCGTGTGTACGTTGTACATGGGATATGGGATATGTATGCCCGACAACTATATGTAGGCCCCTATGTATATGTACAAAACCTATTATTTAGGGCGCGCGCAGGTCTCAGTACTCTGGGTTTAAGGGCTTGGGTGCGTTTCCTACCTCCAGCTCCATGGTCTTGCCGTACCCGCCCCCCCCCCCCCCCCCCCCGCACAGTGATCTGCGCTGTCGACATGTCATGCAGCCGGAGGGCCATGGCGGGGGAGGGGTATTCACAAAATAACTTAAAAGCTGATATAGGCTTCGTTTGTGAAGTGCGTAGCTACGGCACTCATTGTTAGGCCAAGTAAAAAAAAAAACATGTTTAGCGTCCGGTTTTTTTTAAAGGAAGGAGGGGATGTTTATTTTAGTTTCCTTATTTTTATGATTGCCGCCATTCGTTGAAAATTCCGACAACGGTAGTTTTTAAAAGGAAGAGTCCTTGGGAACAAGAGAATTGAACGTGTTTACAGTGGTTTTAATAGTTTCATTTACCTTGTATTTTATTTTCCGATGGATCGGTTGACATTTTGGGTTTTTTTCACCTCATTTCCACTCTTAAAAATTAAACAAAAAATCCAGGCGGCCCCCAAAAAGCAAGCGGGCGGGGACGCTAAACATGTTTTTTTTTTACTTCGCCTAGCTGAAACACAAGAAACTATAGCTCTTGGGGGTTGGGGGCGCTCTCTACTACAAATCGGATAAATATTTTCGGTCTTCTTCCTTCTTATTTTAGTTTAAACGCAATTTCATGCTACTTTGTTCATGTTTTTGTCATGTCTTAATTGCCGTGTTATAAGCCTTTTTTAATTGTTGGAAATTTAATAGGCCTCATGTATCGATTTTTGAAATCAATAGTAATATAGAGTTTAGACTTCATTTGTTGCAATGGAGTGATATATAGGGCATTTCTCAAACCCTGGCTTGTGGGCTCGGGCTTCGGCTTCGCGTAATTTTATGTCCCCAGATGTGGCAAGATATTGGACACTGTTTTTGCTATATGTACATCAAAATCTTATATTAAAATCCTGAGCATGAGCCTGTTTATTTATTTACGTATTCAAGGCTTCAGACTGGCAATGGGGCTGGGGAAATAGCTGGAGACGAAGCCGAAGCCCAAGCCAGGGTTTGAGAAACGCCCATAGTGGCAATTATATTCGATAAACACAGGTCAAGGTCATCTAGTAACCTCGGTTTCCGGTGTAACCGGAAGTTGGGCTAAATTAGTCAAAACTTGAAGGTGGTATTTATGACAGTACATGTACTGTTAAAGTCAATTTACATGATGTACAAGTTATTTTGTTGGAAAATTTGAAAAACAAATAACGTTATCGTGACGTCAGGTATATAGGTTGCTTTTTATTACGCTTATTAACCTTCGATCGAGTTAAAATTTGGCATAATAGCACATGAGGTGACATCATTGTAACGTAATATATGTTGATGTACACATGATAACTGACAGCTGGATAAAGTAAGCAGGGCCCGGCTCCAAAAACTAGAGTACTGTTCGTGCTATTCATGAACATGTCCTATTTTAGCCAACACTACAGTTATGTTGAGGGCGCACTACTACGCGGTACACGGCAACAACAATCGACCCAGTGACGTCTTGAATTAAGACTACCCAGCTAGCCGCTCGTGGAGAGTCCAACACAAAAAATTAAGACGACGGCGTATTTATTTTATAAGACGGTTAAGGCGTCTCGTCCTTAATTCATCCTGAAATGGATTTCTTTATACCAAACAAAAATAGCTCCCTCTTGCAAACGTTGTTTTAGTACATGTTTCACTTTAAATGTAGTGTACATGATTGGTCATTGTTGCAATTTTCAGAAATGGTCGGATTTGGGGGTAGCATTTTATAGGAAATATCGTTCCACTGACCTGTTCAAACTTAGTTTTGCGTTGTTGGATGGCAAAAAAAACGAGAAAAATGGCGCTCGTTTTCAACCGTCGGGCGGACGATAGCCTTTGCAACGTTGAATAAATGTCTATACTTGAATGTCTACTCGAATTGATAAAATCATTTATATCACGTTCGTGTTTTTGCAAGACATTGTGTGCCGAAAGCTGAATGTGATTTTTATTGCGTGGCTTAATGACATGTACGGCTCAAGTACGGCTGGAGTTATTCAACTACATGCTTATACCGTCCTGTGTCGGTAATACAGCCAGTTTGGCATTTCAACTGCGCATGTGCACAATGACATATTTATTCCGAATGACCCGTAAACTAACGCGCAAGGTGGTCGCACAACGCGTACGTGTTAAATTCAATAACACTGCGCTCGCGTAACATCGCGTAACATAACGTCAGCAATTTTATCCCGAATAACCTTTGACCTTCAAAATACCGATCTGGCTATTTGGCATTCATGAATATGTTGGTAGAAACAAACGATTGCTCCCGTATTTCTTAAATTTTGCATTATTTTACATACCGCAGAGTTTGGATTAGATAGTATATGACGTAGTTCAAGAATCACCAAAAGAAAAAAAAATGATTTTGTTTTTGTTTTATTTATTTGTTTATTTATTTCATAAAGCTCAATTATATGCCACTTGCAAACTGAACACTTCTCAATCATGTGCGAATATATAGCTACTGTAACAAGATTCAACAAAATGTATTACAAACCCATGGAAGGATACCCTGCCAGATATGGGGGGAAAAATTTATCATGGGCAAACTGAATTCACCCCGGCACCATTTGGATACACGGAAGCGCGAAACGGCCACGTTGAAAAAAAGGTAATCACATTATCTCGCCGCGGCGAGTTTCTTTCTCCGAGTCGCCCATATCTCGCCCTCGTAGCGAGTTAAAACGGGAGGGGAGGAAAAAGCAACTCGCTGCGGCGACGTAGTCGGCGAGTTATTTTTTCAATGTGGCTCCTCCACGCTTCCGTACCGTACAGTATTTTTTTTTTTATATTTTGCTTGAAACCGTACAATGCATGTCTACGTCGACTGGATTAAATAACTTCAAGAATATCATTCAGGGGATTCACCGTTTTGGAGCTCAATTTCAGAAAGCTACTTCGCATGCACAGAATTCCGCTTGAATATAATTTGAGAGTTATAGGCCTACACTCTGGAGAAAAAATGTACGGACATACCGTGTGACGTAATTAACTCAAGAAATGTGGTTCATACCATATAGCGCTATAAACCTGTAGTTCTTCAAAGAACCATGATTCACTGTAGAATATTGCTTAACAACTTTTTGTGCGAGGAACAAAACAGCAGAGACTCATCGTTAGGCTACATTTTAGCAAGGCCTTTGACCTTGTTCCACATCAAAACTATTAGCCTATTAAAGATCAAACTGCAGGAATCACTGGTTCCCTCTTCAAATGGATCACTAGCTTTATCACAAATAGACCTCAACAAGTGGTTTTGGAGGGAGTTGCATCATCACCCATTGATGTTACATCTGGCGTTCCTCTGTCCTTGGCCCGTTGTTATTTATTCTATACATAAATGACTTACCAGAAAGGATAACATCTCAAGTGAGACTACTATACTGGCAGACGATTGTATCCTCACTATCCTGTATAAAAGATGACACCCTGGCTATACAGAGAGAGAGATAAAATACACTTTGCCATTGGGAGTCATGTTGGCAAATGAAATTTAACATCAACACTATATGCACATTACTCACAAGAAGAAGTATCTACAATCAACTTATACAATGAGAGAGAAACCACTCAAAACTGTTAACAGTTTATCTGGGAGTTGAAATCAACAATAAATTGAGCTGGGCAGATCATATAAACGCAAACATTTCCGGTCCAAAGCAAATAAAATATTGGGTTTACTACGTAGGAATCTTTTTAGCTGTTCCGCGGAAGTTAATTAAGGAAACTGCCTACAAAACTTTGGTTAGACCATCCTAATTCCTCCATGGTTAGACCTAAACTGAAGTACTGTTCAAGCATATGGGATCCACACCATCAAGACTACATAAATAGACTTGAAGCAGTACAACATAGAGCAGCAAGATTTGTGTGTAAAGATTTCAGTCGTAGAAGTAGTGTTTCAGCTATGATCTCCAAACTGAAATGAAAGTCTCTGGATGAGCGTAGAACTATCTCTAGATTGCCTCTACTCTACAAGTCTATTATGGTTGCAATTGATACAGATAAATATCAATCTGTATCAGAAGGAGCCCAAATAAAAACAGGGAAATCGTCTTCAATTTCATTTATTCACCAGGCAGCGAAAAAAGACTGTTTTAAGTTTTCTTTCCTACCAAGGACAACTACTCATCAATAGAACCTTCTTACACCGGACATCAGGGGATCTAAATCAGTCGATACATTTAAGGCTCAACATTCCATTAACGGTTAAGGGGGATATTACTAAAATCACTGTCACTGCCACGTTGCGCCTGCAATTTCATATCCCAACGAGAAGATTGTTGCAGTATAAAGCAGAAGCAGTATACATACAAGTTTGGACGATAACCTATTTTCGCTATATAAAGCAAATGTTTCCTCTACTTAGCAAAATGTGCTTAGCAGCTCCATGAAATTGGCCCAGTCGAAAATCAAGAGTTATATTCTCTGCATAGGATCATTTCCTCAAGACAATATATTCTCTGGGCAACATATATTCTCTGGGCAACATATATTCTCTGGGCAACATATATTCTCTGGGCAACATATATTCTCTGGGCAACATATATTCTCTGGGCAACATATATTCTCTGGGCAACATATATTCTCTGGGCAACATATATTCTCTGGGCAACATATATTCTCTGGGCAACATATATTCTCGGGGCAACATATATTCTCGGGGCAACATATATTCTCGGGGCAACATATATTCTCGGGGCAACATATATTCTCGGGGCAACATATATTCTCGGGGCAACATATATTCTCGGGGCAACATATATTCTCGGGGCAACATATATTCTCGGGGCAACATATATTCTCGGGGCAACATATATTCTCGGGGCAACATATATTCTCGGGGCAACATATATTCTCGGGGCAACATATTCTCGGGGCAACATATTCTCGGGGCAACATATTCTCGGGGCAACATATTTTCGGGGCAACATATTCTCGGGGCAATTTGTTGAAATTCATGGCAACATACATTGGGGTACGTTATGGGTTAAAGTTAGAAAAATATAAAAATGAACAAGAAAAATGTACAGATTAACAAAAGCATGTATATACAAATACTAAAATACTGTTTCCATTTTAGTTGTGCCATTTCTACAGCCAAAATGACACATCCTTATAAAACTAATTAGTACAAGATTGCATACTGTACTTGTAAAATAAACAAGGCAAATTATTTTGGGTTATGTTGTATATTTTATCCAAATTCAAAATTTTAGAAAATACTATGTTCTACTGAAAAAAGGGAATGCAACGCAGCGTAGCATGGATTAAGGCAAGTTAGACCAACAATTAAGGAAGGAACAAGAAAATATTCTGGGCTGTTGCCCATTTTTGCAGACCTGTTTAAAATTGTGTACAATTATTACAGGCAAGTTTTGCAACTTAAAACGGGGCTTTTTTTTGGGGGGGGGGAGGTTGGTGGGTTGATGAAATTTTATGGGGTTGTTCCCCTCTCTTTCCATAGTCCAAATATCCCGCTTGCATTGCTTCCATTAAAAGTTCATTTTAAGCGCACCTCTTAAATTTAGTTCGCTATCAATTTCTCAAATTACAAAAGGCGTGCTAACAATTTTGCACAGGGCTGTTCTAATTATTTGTAAAGCCGCTTTGATCTTGCTAAAAGCGCTATATAAGAACCTGTATTATTATTATTATTATTATAAGCTATATTTGGATGTTGTAATGCACCTGGCCCATTTTATCAAACAAAAAGCTTGTTTGTTACATGAACAAATGGCACTCCATACACACAACTGCAAAGGGAAAGTTCGGATAGAGTTTTCTCAAAATATTATAATATTACACAAGAATTTGATAGCACCATTAGAAAGATCTGAACAAGCCCTTTCTGTTGGTATTATATAAGGATGAAGTATGAATGGCGAAAAGCACAAGCACTACAGTTCGTTGAAACATGGTGAATGTATTTGTTGTTTGGATGCTCTGGTGTGTGGTTTCCTTGTCGAGTAAACTGGACATTGGTAAGGAAAGGTTTAATTTGTACCGTAAGGAAAACCTTTTCAAAAGATCTTATGATAGGCGTTTCACTTATAAACCCCCCTTTTCCAGATCGTCAAAACCATCGTCCGGCGGAGGAAACTGGAAGAGAAGTGGTTCCTTCTTTGGTTCCCAAGTGAGCGACGTCTCGTAGACAGGATTACACATGCCGGGCTCCGCAGTCGCCCCGCTCAGGCCGGTATACGGGTTCTCCTCTGCGCTGGTGGGCGGAGCTTGGGCAGTCTGATTAGGCGGCGGGGAGGGCGGAGACATGGGGATGGCCACCTGGTAGGATTGGCTCCTCCTCTTGAACGTGGCTTTCTTGATAATGATGGCGATGATGATTATGACGAGGATGATGAACAGTACTGCAGAAACAATGGCTATCATGACGAGACCGATGGTGGAGAGGCCTGGAGGGGAGGGGGGGGGGGGGGGGGAGGGGGGAGGGTCAAAACAAAAGTTGGTCAGTTCAGAAGTTTAGAAAAGAGGCGGTGGGCAGATCTTTAAAATTAAAACAACTGCTGGCTCTCGGAAAGCACAAAGCACACAATGCTTAATACCTTAATGCTTAATCAGGAAAGGAAAGATTCAGCAGCCGTTGCTGTAGTGATTTGATTCGCCCAGCTGACCCCAGCAAACTCAGTGGTGTGGCAGTTAAGCCGTCTGCACTATTAAGCAGGAGGTCGTGGGTTCGAATCCCACCATAGTGACTCAGCAGAGTTGTAATCAACTGAATCATGAGCTACAGGGGTGAACATGACCAAAAATAAGACTTGCGCTGTGACTTGCGCTGCGACTTGCGCTGCGACTTGCGCTGCGACTTGCGCTGCGACTTGCGCTGCGACTTGCGCTGCGACTTGCGCTGCGACTTGCGCTGCGACTTGCGCTGCGACTGAATACTTTAGTAAAATAAAAAAATACTCAACACAGTTCAGAGCCACTTTTGTGACATCCATCCCCTGACTCCTCCCCCCCCCCAAAAAAAGAAAACCCCCCAAAAAAAAAAAAAAAAAGAAGAATGGGTCACATCAAATTTGCATCACAAAAAACATTCGTTAAACAAACTACAAGGGAAACTGACTAGGTAAATTTGAATACATTTTCAAAGTGAACAAAGAAAACTGGAAGGAGCGAAATTCGAACCTGCAACCACTAGAGGTTCGAATCCCGCTCCTGCCAGTTTTCATTGTTCACTTTGAAAAAAAAAAAAAAAAAAAATATATACCTTGTTGCTCTTTGCCTGCAGACAACTTTTGGCCGCGCTGATGGCACTCCACACCGACCCGCCCCTTCAGACACTTGTCCCTGCGACTCCACCCACTGTTCCTACAAGACACGATGTTGGCCTCCTTCCCAGTGCAGATGGGCTGCTGCAGCGTGAGTGTGTCATCGCTGTCAACCACTGTCCCAGAAAACAAAATAATAAACAATGATGTTCAAGTAGAGATCTGGCTTGACAGGCTTGTAATAATTTTTAACCCTAACTCCCTAGGGTGTGTGGAAAATCATATTAAAATTGGAGGATTCAGGACTGTTAGGGTTAAGGAATAAAAGAACCAAGATCTGATCTTCACCTGTCAAAACTGACCGAGGAAGGGGCATAGCTGTTAATCACAGACTCGGACAGAAACATAGGGGAGTCAGGTTGGCCTTGTAGAGTTGTGGTACTTTCCTTACCGCTGTGACCCGGGTTCGAATCCCACCAGGGTCGACACGTGAATTGGGTTTTCAGTCCCTGCCTGATTCCGTGGGTTTCCTCCAGAATATCATTCTGGGGTTTTCCTCCCCACTTCTAAAACTGAATATTTCTTCGTCGTCTTCCTACAGGTTTCTTAAGGCTTTCGAGCTACAGTGGGATATGTGCTTTTGAGGAATCCTTGGTTTCATTACCAGAAAGAATTAAATAAATAAAAGGACTACTGCTTCAAACTTTCACTGCTGACTGTTGCCAGATCAACATCTTGGGAACACAATTTATAGCAAACTAGGGACAAAAGAAGCCAAAAAAACCCACAAAAATCCTTAAATTTCAGTTCGGAAGTGAAACTAAATAATTTTATAGAAGATCCATTCTCTAACAACCAGTTACTATCAAAAACTTGTTTTATTCCACCACCTCACAATTTTCGGTCTTTAGTACAATGATGCCCAGACAACAGACTACCATTCTCTTTTCTCATTCAGTCTTACCTTGTCTTGTCTAATCTTGCCTTATCTTTTCGTTTATCTTGTTTTACCTCATCTTAGTCTGATCTTGTCTTGCCTGGTCTTATCTTGTCTTACCTTGTCTTGCCTCATCTTGTCTAATCATATCTTATCTTGTCATTCTTAATCTTAGCTTATTTTACCTTGCCTAACCATGTATTATCTGGTCTTACTTTGTCAAATCTTTCCTCATATTGTCTCGTCTTATCTTGTTCTCCCGTTTCTTACCTCATCTTGTCTTATCTTATAACTGGACCTCTTGGGCTTGACAAAACACCACAGCCAGAGCTACCAATCTTTTAAAACTCATTTCAATATTCAGATAGCAAAAAATCTATTTTGCTCATGAAATTTAAACTTTACCTGAAAATCTGATTTTTTTCCCGAGCTCATGCTATGCATGCAAGCCATGTGCTTGGCAAGTTTAACGAACCCACGTGCTGGATGGACCGTCTCCTTATTTTTTATTTTCAAAGCCAAAGTTGCATCCATTCTGTTGGGATCGCAATAATGAGCCAGTACACGTGCAGTATAATAGCATAATATGCAAGGCAAAACATATTATGGTTTATTTCTCAAAATCCGTATTTATAAACAAAAATTCATACTTCCGTATTTTTCGTGAATTTCCGTATAAAATACAGAAAATCCACACTGGTTGGCAAGCTTTGCACAGCCCACATCACATCAGTCACAATGTTACATACCGTTGGGGTTTTTACTCTGGTAGACCGATTTGACACCTGGATAGCCCAGTTGATTGCATACCACCTTGCCATCGTTCAAGTCCCAAGCTGTGTCGCAGATGGCACCCCATACATCCTCCAGACGGATCTGCACTTCCCCCTTGAATGAGGGCTCACTACCGGCTAGCCTGACATCGCCGTCTGTGATGGAAAAACCTCAACGTTTTAAAGGACGTACCAATGGACTGATTTATTAAGCCCTCCTCTTCATGTATAGACCAATCAATGACATGTTCCACATGGGGGGGGGGGATGGGGGGTGGGGGATGGGGGGGGGGGGAAATTCCCCCCCCCCCCCAAGTTGTTTCCTTGCCCCCCCCCACCCAGTTTTCCCCCCCCACCCAGTTTTCCCCCCACCCCCAGTTTTCCCCCAACACTTAATCTACAAATAGATTAATTATGTTGATTTTTTTCTCCGTTAAAGATTCATAACAAGTTGAAGATAGAGGAGTCAGTGAATCATGGGTTCTGTGGACACATTTTGGGCCATTTTTGAAAGCATTACAAACATTGGTAGCTTTGGTAGACAAAACACGCCACACATGCTTTTATACAGCCGTAGATATTGTGCAGCCAACGTCTTTGTACATTATACATTTGTTATTATACACCATTCTGCAGTTTGATACATTTCTCATTCATAAAAACGACTACACTTCGAAGTTGCTCTAGTGGCTTGTTTTCAGACCATTGACAATGGGGCACAGGCGCGCGTACGCAGGCTTTTAGTTGCCATTTAGTTATTAGGCTCTATGGATACATGTCGAACACTACTAGGCTTGTATATTAATAGGTTACAGTACTTCCCCCCACCCCCCACCCACCCCCCACCCCCCACCCCACCCCCCACCCCCCCACCCCCCAATTTTAGAGTCTGCCACCGCCACTGATGACCAGTGTGTGTAGATTTGTGTTCACATACAGCTCGCCAGTCAACATGCCTCACCCCACATTTTACGTGAATTTAGCTTCGATCCCAGGATTTTCGCGACTCTCACTGTAGTGGCACTGAAGAACCCTCGATTTCTAATAATATGGTTAATAGCTATACATTTTGACTAAAATCAGTTATGAATTGATAAAAAGACC
Source organism: Hippasteria phrygiana (assembly GCA_037893225.1). Lineage (NCBI taxonomy): Eukaryota > Metazoa > Echinodermata > Asteroidea > Valvatida > Goniasteridae > Hippasteria > Hippasteria phrygiana. The sequence continues at coordinate 299,321 of JAZGUH010000553.1, forward strand.
TTAGTTTTTTGCAAAATGTGTGAAGTACTGTTCCAATTTTGGGTGCCTTTCTCCTTTTTGGTCATATGACCAACCAACCCCAGTTTTCGGCCCCTCTGAGTTGACCCATTTTTTTCTATTTTTAAAAACTTTCATCCCCCCTTTCTTCCAAATATTCCTCTTACCAGTTCTGTATTTGAGGCATTCGATGATGACGTCGCTGTCGGCACCAGCATCATGGCAACTGCGTCCCTGTGCAACATCCATACTGCAGTCCTTGAGTGCTGCCTCATAGCCAGTGCAAGAAACCTGAAAGAGGATTAAGATTAACCAAACGAGTACAGACATCGACCATAGCCGCAGTTTTGAAAAAGACCACCTGGCCGGTCGTCGTCTATATGTGCATTCCTGCGCGTACTCAATCCATTCATGTTTCAACTATATTGTTCTTAAATGGGAGTGTAAGGAGAAGATGGAGCCTTTTAAACAAAGCTTTCATTGACACAAAAGGGGGCTCCAAGTGCGATGAATATAGGACCACTCTATTCAGTGTGGTGCCTATTGTTTCTGTTTACGATTGCTGCACAGCCCGTCAGGGCTGTAGTCGAGTCCCTGCAAGTCCTTTCACAAGTCCTTTCGCAAGTCCAGTCACAAGTCCAGTCACAAGTAAAGTCACAAGTAACTGGATGAACAATGACAAAGGAATGCATTTGTCAAAGCTCATTTGAATAGCTTGTGATTGGAATTAGGACTGGAGGTTTTGTGATGGACTTGCAGGGACTTGTGATGGACTTGTCATGGACTCGACTACAGCCCTGCAGCCCGTTCTTGGCATACCAGCACCCCATCAGTAACAGCCGGACACAAGGGGTTAAAAAAGTAGAGTAGGAAGGCATTGCAGAGAATAAGATAACAGAAGAGTCGCATAACCTCTATAGAATTCAACAATGTTAGAATAAGCTGGATGTACACTTGGTATTTAGAAACAGGTCACTCAAAGTATCTGTTGTGAAAACCAGAACAAATTTTGTACCTTTTGCACAACGGTCGTCCCTTGCCCGAACCCGTAACCAGCTCGGGCATCAGTGTTGCTCGCAGAGTTGAAGCCAAGCTGCTGGCAGACCACGTTTGCCCCGGTCATGTCCCATCCCGGCCTGCAAACGGGTTGCCAGTCTCCCTCCACGTACATCTCTAATCGTCCCTCTGAGTCCGGTGAATTGGAGATGCTGACAAGTCGCACCGAGCCTGTAGGACAAGAACATACAATGTAAGACGGAACTTCAATCTTCTCTTAATAATAGTCGGGCAAAAAACTGATTAAGGTAGTGTACACGATTGGTAATCCTCCAATTTTGTTTTACTGAATTATTACGAAATACCTTACTAGACTGTAAGTTAATAGTAGTCTCAATCATCCTGTGAAATGATGGCACCAGGTGTGCTGTCGTTGTCAAGAAAAGTGAAAATTCATATCATTTTAAAATGATTTCCAGCTGGAAATCGTTGGAAAACTGCCCTGCAGCCTTTCGTCAAGGCGCGAGTGGCTACCTGGACGAGTGGCACGCCCCAGACATGCCGACATATTCAGGGCGCGTCACGCGTCCTGGTAGCCACGCGCGCCTTGACTAAAGGCTATCATCTGCCCGACGGTTGAAAACGAGCGCCGTTTTTCTCTCGTTTTTTTTTGCCATCCAACAACGCAAAACTTTGAACAGGTGAGTGGAACGGTATTTCCTATAAAATACTAACCCACAAATCCACCCATTTCTGAAAATTGCAACAATGACCAATCATGTACACTACATTTAAAATTAGCCTGACATTTTGTAATGGTTTTACAATAAACTCTACAACGATTACCTGGCCTCTGGCATATCACACCGACGTCCTCCTCGTGACTGCAATCATTCCATTGGCTACTCGGGCAACTCAAAATTGAGGACTCAACGCCAGTGCAGTTCACGTCGTCCATCAAAATAGGACCCTTCCCCTGCCCGTAGCTGGCCTGATACAGGAGGGGGTCAGCTGAGCCGAAGCCCAGTTGACGGCAGACGACTTGGGCATTGCGGAGATGCCACTGGTCATCGCAGACGGTGCCCCACTGCCCACGGTAGTAAATCTCCAGACGGCCATTCGTGGGGCTCGTGCCCCCTGCGAGACGCAATGCACTGTCTTTGGCGGGTAAATCTAGGAAAGAAAGAAAATAAAACGAATTACGCAGCATATACTGTTGAGCTTAATGGGCTACCATTGTAATGTAAGAGTATCATTTCAACTCAAAGCAAAAGAATACAGGAATATCGTCCACCAATGGCATACAAAAACAAACCACAACGGAGACTGACTTCGTAATTTTAATCAATTGTCAAAGAGAACAAAGAAAACTGGCAGGAGAGGGATTTGAACCTGCGACCTCCGGCTTACCACACTGGCTCTCTAACTTACGCCATGTCAAGGTAATGCTTCTATCTTACCCAATGCAAGGTAATGCTTATTATTATTTTAACCCCGTTCAAGGTAATACCTATTTTTATTTTGCCTTCATTCAACGTAATGCTTCTATCTTACCCAATGCAAGGTAATGCTTATTTCTATATTTTAACCCCGTTCAAGGTAATTACCTGTTTTTATTTCACCCTCAAATAAGGTAATACTTTTTAACCCTGTTCAAGGTAATACCTATTTTTATTTTGCCCTCATTCAAGGTAATGCTTCGATCTTACCCAATGCAAGGTAATGCTTAATTTTATTTTAACCCCATTGAGGGTAATGCTTACCTGATACTGCTGCCTCAGTAGGACCAACATCAGTCGAGCAAATGATTCCAACGTCCTCCTTGTGGTTACAGTTGTGCCTTCTCCAGCCGTCATGTGAGCAGTCCGTGAGGCGCGTCTCCTGGCCAGTGCAGCCAACACTGTCAAGATATATAAAATCCGATCCCTGCCCAAATTTCAGGGTTGCGTTTGTGGCTCGACCGAAGCCCAGTTGACGACAGGCAACATTCGCATCAAACAGATCCCAACCATCATCGCAAATCGTCCCCCATCGATGCCCGTGAAAGATCTCAAGGCGCCCCTCGGAATCGGTGGTCCCGTCCATCAATCGAAGACTTCCTTCTACATTATGCAAACACAACATTTTTTTGTATTGAAATCACCCAATACAAGGCTAAAAGCCACTCTGGGTAAGGGGTTCAGATCAGAGGTGGGAGGGTTGGCGACATTTTGAATTGCCAACCCTACCACCCTTACAGTTTTTCTGGGCCTAGATCTAAATAGAGGACAATTCTTCAACAGAATCCAGACAAATTATCCCAATTTTCAAACCTATAGACCCAGGCGGAGTAACTTCCACCGTCTGTGAGACTAACTCGACTCCCCCCACCCCCAATTACTCACCTCTCCCATTAATACATGTGATGATTTTACGGTGAACAAGATTTTAACCATGCTACAAGCTTTAACCATGCTACAAGCTTCGGTGTTTTTATCGTAGCTGATGCTTAGCCTATTCACCTTTGCTCTGTCAATAACTAATTAAATGCTTTCATTACTTTTATTACTTGGCTTGCTCTCCCCTGTGGAGTTATATTAGGTTAAGTAGTAACTAATAATTAAATTGAAGAAATTGATTTTTTTAAATAATGTATCATTTGTCCCTCTGTCTTTTTGTTTTGGCCTTGATTATAAATACACACATATTTATAAGGCTTATTAGTTAATCCCCCCCCCCCCCAACTGGCGACATGCACACATTCTGCAGCTGAGGATTCTGTGCTTACAGGGTTAGTGTAGAATTTCTTTGCTAGCTTAGCACAGGATGGCAGGCAGTTGGTACAGAATGGCAGGCAGTTGGCACAGAATGGTAGGCAAGTGGCACAGAATGGCAGGCAAGTGGCACAGAATGGCAGGCAAGTGGCACAGAATGGCAGGCAAGTGGCACAGAATGGCAGGCAAGTGGCACAGAATGGCAGGCAAGTGGCACAGAATGGAAGGCAAGTGGCACAGAATGGCAGGCAAGTGACACAGAATGGCAGGCAAGTGGCACAGAATGGCAGGCAAGTGGCACAGAATGGCAGGCAAGTGGCACAGAATGGCACGCAGTCGGCACAGAATGGCAGGCAGTCGGCACAGAATGGCAGGCAGTTGGCACAGAATGGCAGGCAGTTATAACGGAATTCGGCGTTACGGATTCCATAAAATTGGGTCTGTGAGACTACATATTTTTTTTTTGGGGGGGGGGATTTCACCCATCACCAGACCACATCATGAAAAAGACCACCTGACCGTTTGTTGTCTATGTGCACATTGCTGCACATACTCAATCCATTGATTGCCTATTGTTTGCTCTACGCTTGGCTGCACAAGCCGGTATTGGCATACCAGCACCCCATCAATAACAGCTTGCCAGATGGGGTTAACATTCTCATGACCATCATCCCAATATATTACCTTCAAAAGGGGAGCTGGTTGAGGAAATACCCCACGAACAAAAGATGACAGCGTCTTTGGAGTGGTCGCAGTTATGAACACCCACTCCAGCATGGGGGCAGTCCCACAGACTATCCTCGTTGCCGCTGCATTCCAAGTTGTCTAGCAATATGTCGCCGGTGGCGGAGCTGGCCAGAATCCTCACACTCATATCCTGGGCACCTGCGAAGCCGAGCTGGCGACAGACCACGTTGGCCTCTTCCATCCCCCATAGGTCATTGCAGACTGTCCCCCAGAATCCTTGGTGCAAGAGCTCGACACGCCCCTGGAGGCGGGTCACCCCATCCACTATTCGAACGCCAACATCTTGAGGGGAAATGTGAAAATGTTGAAATGATACAGAAATGGCATAAACATTTCTAGAAAGTCTTTGAGGGAGTCTTCCAGTCAAAGTTGGCAGAATGGAACAAAATCAGCCCAGCCCAGCCCAGCCCAGCCCAGCCCAGCCCAGCCCAGCCCAGCCCAGCCCAGCCCAGCCCAGCCCAGCCCAGCCCAGCCCAGCCCAGCCCAGCCCAGCCCAGCCCAGCCCAGCCCAGCCCAGCCCAGCCCAGCCCAGCCCAGCCCAGCCCAGCCCAGCCCAGCCCAGCCCAGCCCAGCCCAGCCCAGCCCAGCCCAGCCCAGCCCAGCCCAGCCCAGCCCAGCCCAGCCCAGCCCAGCCCAGCCCAGCCCAGCCCAGCCCAGCCCAGCCCAGCCCAGCCCAGCCCAGCCCAGCCCAGCCCAGCCCAGCCCAGCCCAGCCCAGCCCAGCCCAGCCCAGCCCAGCCCAGCCCAGCCCAACCCTCACATATACCTTCCATAGCTTGTGTGGTGCAGGTTACACCTGCATCTGCCCAGTAGCGACAGTGATTGCTGAGGTACCCTAGGTGGTCGCAATCCAGTAGGCTTTGGTGATTCTCAGAACAGGAAATGGCGTTCATCAAAACACGGCGATTCCCCTCACCGAAAGTGGACACCGCTGAGGCCGCCGAGATGAAACCCAGCTGACGGCAGACCATGTTGGCTTCTTCAATGCCCCAGCCATCATTGCAAACCGTCCCCCACTCCCCGTTGATGTACACCTCAACACGGCCTTCCGATGACGACTGGCCGTCTACCAATCGAATGCTGCCTTCTGTTCGCGAAAATCAGCAAAGATGTAGAGTTGGTGAGCGTCCCAAAAATCAGAACATTACTGTTTTCTGTGGAACGTTACTTTGGGGGGGGGGGGGGGGGGGGGGGGGGCATGTACAAAACATTTACTTTTGCTGTAATTTTCAGAAATGAATGGATTCGGGGGTTAGTAATTTATAGCAAATACTGTAACACTGAAAAACGGAGCAATATATAGACATCAGGGAATTTATTGGGTCAGAGAACTAGACTAGCTGGTTTGCATCCGTTCGTGTAACCAATTACTAAAGTTGGTAAATTGAGGCACTATTTTAAAAAAAGTCAATGATGGTTACCCGACCATTGCTGGAAATTGATACAAAAATTCCACTTTTCTTGGAAATGACAGCACACCGGGGTGCTATGATTTCACAGGGTGCTTGAGACTATTATTACAGTCAAGTAAGGTATTTCATAGTAATTCAGTAGTTCTGTTTTTTGATGTTTGCAAATGTTGCATATTACCTTTAATGTTGTACAGGTGGGTTTTGACGCCTCGCCTGAACATTTCCTCAATAAGAACCGATTTTTTACCAACAAAAATTTCACATGATCACCAACTCTGTCTTACCATTGCTGGTGGGACATTGATTGGTCTTGTGTTCCTCCACCATCACTTCAGCGATCTGGAGGAGCGCGTTGCCATTTTGGGAAATAGAGGGATCGATGTCGAGGCTCACATATTTGGTCAGCCGCGGCGTACTGCACCTGAATACATTCACTTCCCCGGTGTTTGACTGCTCTCGCGAGGCTGGTGTCCCGCACGGCTGGTTCTCAATATACAACGAACTAAGACCAGCTCGTGCAGTCGCACCGGTGAAACGATACTCATCTGCGCAGTTTAGGAGGGAGAACAAAGAACAAAACGTTGACTTGAATCGCATGTTTCGAATCCACCATTGCTAAGCCAATTTCCTCACAAAATCAGCCGAGAACCAGTCGCAAGTATTAATATTTATGTGACGGTTCTAATGCGAACCCCTTCTATTTATTTAATGTGACGGTTCCAATGCGAAACCCACTCCCCCACCCCCCTATTTATTTTTCAGTTATGTAATCATTTCCTATTATTTAAATTGCTGAGCGCCCTCTTGGTTTCTTCAACCAGTTCGCGCGCATCCCACTTCCCTTTATATTCTGTTCTCGGTCAAAGACCAAGTAAGATAGCCTACATGTACTGTCTTCGTTCTTTAAACAGGTTATGATCCTTTTATATCCTATTTCAACATTTCCCATAATTATAACTTAGACTGACTGATATTTAACACGCGCTATTCTTTAGTTTCATTTAATTTATATTGCCCTTTTGTCATTATTTTGTTGATTTAGGAAACATAACGTCATATACTGATTGACTACGATTATTAATTTATATAATACTTCTGTTATTAAATGACAATGTAAATAATCCTATCGTAACAATGGTGTTCATTGATTTTAAGGAAGTTCAAAAGTTTATTTCTTCTTTTCATGCAAGATTGGAAGTATCCTGTAGTTTTGGATTTCCAAGGTAATTAAACGTTCACAAATTCAAGATGGCGGACGCTGTCCGAATTTAGGCGCGAACTGCCGTTATTGTTTAAAATTTCCATTTTGGGGGATTTAGTATATTGATTCTTCACAGTAGTTTTGTATTATTCATTCTTGTGTATTTTGCATACTGATTCTGTTCTGTCGAAAGTAACATAGCCTACATGTACTGTCTTCGTTCTTTCACAGAAATACACCACTGAGCTCCAAAACAGATTTTGCTAGCCGTTCAGCCCGAATTCCTTAAAGGGTCACATTTACATGGTTCTTTGGCTGGTAACATTTTTGCTTTGCATACATTTTTAGTGTTTATCGGCTTCGTGCAGCTTAACAGCTCAATGAAAATGGGTAAAGACTGTTGTTTTAAGCCAATTCTTAAAGGTTGTGTACATGATTGGTCATTGTTACTATTTTCAGAAATGGGCGGATTTGGGGGTTAGTGTTTTATAGGAAATATCGTTCCAAACCTGTTCAAAGTTTTGTGTTCTTGAATGGCGAAAAAACGAGAGACTGCGTTCGTTTTCAACTATCGGGCGGCATTTGTTATAGTGCCCTCTTGTAAAATAAGCCAAATTTTGTGTAAATAGGATCGTTTTCAATTGGTCACATAACATGTACAAAGGCCAAGCGGTACGTATACATGCAGCGAACGTCCAAGATCCACTGCATGCACTGGTTACCACGTGTCGCTTTTGTACACTACGCGTACGAAACGTGTGCCCATTTTCGGATTGTTTACCCATTTTAGACACAACGCTGAAAAACTACATTCGGTCAATAGAGGGCAGTTTTCTAACGATTGTTCGGCCGAAATATAAATTTCCACTTTTCTTGAAAACGACAGCACACCTGGTACCATCATTTCACAGGATGATTGAGACTACTATTGACTTACAGTCTAGTAAGGTATTTCGTAATAATTCATTAAAAAAAAAAATTTGAGGATTACCAATCGTGTACACTACATTTAACAGTAAAAGAGGACTTTCAAAAATAGCTCCAACCATTTAATCTGAATTTTGTGTACGATTTGGTAAACTGCACTATATAATAGGGCTGTGCATCCGAACCGTTCCCGACCGTTAATGTCAGAAACCGGTTCCAGATTATGGAATAGAGTACCCGTAACCGAATTTACCAGCTTGTCCAGCCTGTTCCTCCAATTAGGGTATGTTCCCACCAATATATGTATATGACTGTACGTATAGATGTAGAACGAAAAGCTATGCCAATAGCTTTTTCCCTTGTTCTGTATCTCTGTGGAACTCTTTGCCTGGTGCATGTTTCCCTTCATCTTATGATCTTTCCTGTTTCAAGAGGAATGTTAATTCCTATCTCTTCCATCATTGATTTCCTTTTCCTTGTAGCTCCATACCTTGAGTGGCTTTTAGCCTTGTTTGGGGCGAACTTGCATAACAAAAACTTAGTAATTTCTCAGACACTGAAAAAGAAAGTTTTTGAATGTCATTTGTAGCAAATTTCCAAAATAAAAAAACAGGGTACATAGAAAAATAAAGCAATTTACACCATAAAGCTACGGAGTTCACTGAACACACTTGCATCTTGCTGCAATGATGCACCAATGCGGTAGTATTATGGAACTTTACGAACAATATAAACAGCAATTTCCAAGATTTAATTTTTGGGACTGGCTTTCTTTTACGGGTACTCGGGTACCCGTGCTTTTTTTCAAGCGGGTACCCGATTCCCGTACTACCCATAAATGTGCACCCGTACTATATATATGTGATGGTATTTTTTGCCAATATGTTGAAAAAGCAGTACGTTCTTCAGCTTAAGCCTGCAAATTGCCATGGTACTGTTTTGTACAGTCCATTGTGCATTTTGGTTTTATTACTCTGTCAAGTTCTATGTTCAAACATTGTATTAAAACATGGTATATCCCTTTTAACAATAATTTTCAGATTTTTTGAAGAAAAAATTACGGAGTATAAATAATTTAAAAAAATGCACAATGGACTGTACAAAACAGTACCATGGCAATTCGCACGCTGCAGTATTTTGAGCCTCACCACAGCAGCCTTGTCGGAGCGTGACTATGATTCTACTCAAGCAGTACTGGCTTCCCAAGTCCACTTTCCACCAAGGATGAGTATCATGAGGTACTGAAAAAAATAAAGGCCAGAAATATTGAGTCAGACAGATGAACAAAGCTTACATGTAACTCTGGATTTAAGGATGAGAAATGTACATTTGAGAAATATGTGAGGTGCACATAGGTACACTTGAGTATCTGAGAAGCATTTGAGAAGCATATAAGAAGCATATGAGGTGCACATTAGGTGCATTTGAGAAGCACGAGATGCACATAGGTACATTTGAGAAACACGCAAGGTGCACAGAGGTACATTTGAGAAGCACGAGATGCACATAGGTACATTTGAGAAGCACATGAGGTGCATGGGGTGCCATATGACGTGTACAGAGCATTTTAGAAGCATATGATGTTAGCATGAGATGCGCATTAGGTGCATTTGAGAAGCACATGGGGTTCACAAACGTACATTTGAGAAGCACATGAGGTACACGAAGGTACATTTAAGAAGCACATGAGAAGCATGGGGTGCCATATGAGGTGCATAGAGGTACATTTGAGAAGCATGTCAAGTGTACCTATGTGCATTTGAGAAGCATATGAGGTACGTGCACATAATTATGTGCATTTGAGAAGCATATGAAGTGAGCATATAGCTAGGTACACTTGAGTATTTCAGAAGCATTTGAGAAGCATGAGAAGAGCATGAGGGTGCATTTGAGAAGCACGAGTTGCACATATATGTACATTTGAGAAGCACGTGGGGTGCACATTGGCACATTTGAGAAGCATATGAAGTGCACATACATTGAGATCACATGAAAAGCATGGGGTGCCATATGAGGTGCAAATAGGTAAATTTGAGAAACACATGAGGTGCACAAATGTACATTTAAGAAGCATACAAGAAGCAAATGAGGTGGCTTATGAGGTGCATGAGTTGCACATGAGGTACAGATGAGAATGAGGTAAGCAAGGTGAACGTGAAGTTGAAGAAAAGATATGAAGGATGGTAAACTCACCTGTATGTGAAAACGTAGTTATATCTCCGTCAATTGCGTTACCCGAGGGAAAGTTACCACTGCTGTGACTGGAGCTTTGCCAAGACGGCTTTCCAATAAGAGAAATAGCTTCATTTAAAGAAACAGGATCAAGACAATGTCAAAACCCACTCTCCTCGTAGCCAGACGACGGCCATAGCCGCGGAGTGAGGCAAGATACCTGGGCCGGTTGACGTTAATAGCCACATTCCTGCTCACCCACAATCCATTCATTATTCCGTGACTCTTCTTGAATGGGAGTGTAATGAATAGATGGGGATTTTTGAAACAAAGCTTTTATTCCCGGGAAAGGGGAGCTCAGCGAGCGATGAATATGGCCACTCTTAGGTGCGGCATCTATTGTTCGTGTTTACACTCGGCTGCACAATCGTTTTAATGAGAGCCTGATGGCACCCCAAGGTTTTGTCAATAACAGCCGACTGCAAGGAGTACACACCCTTTTTTTTTCTTCAATAATTCCGGCTCTAAAGTTGTGCTCCAGATAACGAAATACATCATGAGCTTCTCCTGACAATGTTGTCAGTTGGAGTCAGAAATGAATGTAAAAGAATTCAGTACACATGAACGACATGAACTTTGTACCGTACGCATTTTGCCCACAGAGTGGCACATATTGAGGCCATGTGTCAACCGGAGTCGTAGGTAAAATAAAAAATCAGGGCAGTGTTTACAGTCATTGGAGCTTTGGAGTTTTTTGTTGGAGGTACCAAAATTCAGCAAAGCCTCCAACCCCCAACCCCAGAACCCCCATCCCAACCACAACCACCCAACCCCCCTTCCCCCCCCAAAAAAAATAATAATAATAATAATAATAAAACAAACATTTTAATACATGAGATTTGAGAACATTTTTAACTACTTCAAATGTTTGAAAAATCTATAAAAAACTGAGTCTACATCTGAGTCCTAAGTTACATAAGTGGAGTTCAAGTGAATCACTGAGGTATGCGACGTCTGATTTTATGGAACTGTAACAAATCTGTATAACATTCTAAACATATCATTCAAAATGCGACTTTACTTAATTCTTTCCTATTTTTAGAATAATCAGATCTTTGCCAGTCTATACAAACAAAGGACAGCTTGTTATCGAGTGTTCTAATGTCTCTGTGTTGGGTTCTTCTGTAAAAGTGAGTAAAACAAAGCAAAGTTTAAACTTAAAGGCAGTATACAACATTTGCTTTTGCTGTGATTTTCAGAAATATATTAATTTGGGGATTAGTATTTGATAGCAAATACTGTAACACATGACCAGCCGTTAAAGTTTTGTGTGCATGGATGCTGGGAAAACGGAGAACAAAAATGCTGTTCTTGTAGTCTGGTTTCCTGATACCTACTTCAGACAAAACAGTTTTTTCAATGATGGGCAGCCGACCATTGCTGAAAATGTACACATAAACTCCACTTTTCTTGAAAATGACAACATAACAGGTGCCATTATTTCACAGGATGCTTGAGACTGCTACTTACTTACAGTAAAGTAAGGTGTTTCATAACAATTCGGTAGTTTTGTTTTGTAATGTTTGCAAATGTTGTATTACCTTTCAAATTCCGCTTACCATTATCGACGGAGCACTGTCCGGAATTTATCTTTTCCACTGTCACCTCCCCCATCTGCAGGAGTGCGTTGGTCACACCAGAGCTAAAACTGTAAATGTCCAAACTCACGAATCTGGCCAACCGCGGCACGTCGCACGTGAACACATTCACCGCCCCGTCGTACGACTGCGCCCGTGTGGCCGGCACCCCGCACGGCAGGTTCTCGGCATAGTTGGAGCTGAGGCCTGCTCGCGCCACTGCAGCGGTGAAACGATACTCGCCTGTCCCGTGAGGATAGAAGAAAACAGAATGACTTGCTGTCAACACAGTGCACACTAAAACGAGGGCACTCTGTGACCTACAAAGGTCGACGCCTTTGTAAAAGAATCTCAAGAAGAAAAAAAATCTCCCAAGTATTATGATTAAAGCTTTAAAGTACTATGTTTCACTTGGCGTTCAGTTTTTGGGGCGTAAGTTAATAATTTTTTTGTATATATTCCCCAATTCCCACCGTTAAAAGCAGTCCCAAAGTCCAAATTGGAAAGTCTCTATTTTGGAAAAAGGTGCCCAAATAGAGTGAATTTTGGGTAAAATTTCGGTCTACATGCTCAGAAATATGAGCCGGCAGTCCATCGACGAGCTTGCCCAAAGCTGTCATAAGCAACACGAGCTATGTGTACGTACATTTTACTGGATGCACGCACTATTCGACGTCAAACCTGGGGTGTGTTATGCGAATGTGACCAACAAAACAGTGCACTAGTATATACAAGGCTGATTCGCATATAAATTTATATGAGCCTTTTGATTTGCACATTTGCCAACATTCGCGTGAGAGGATCAGCACTCACACTCCAAAAAATTGCCTGGCATGAAGTCTTGCTTAGTAAAAACTGGTTACCAGCTAAACCTCTGTGATTTTCATGCTAAGCGAACAAAAGCTGGACACCAGTCACAAGTTCAATACAAATTTGGTTGCTTTTCACGCTAAGCAAATATTTGTGCTCAGCGACTTATAATTATCTATAATATGTCTATAATTAGGCCCTGTCCAAATTACTTGGCTACAGCTTGAAATTACACACGAGTCTATGGGAAGTGGCTGCAGCCGCTATACCATAGACATGTGTGTAACATCCAGCCGTAGCCAAGTAATTCGGACACGGCCTTATACATACCACAGCAGCCCTGACGGAGAGTGACGGTGATTCGGCCCATGCAGTGTTCACTGCCCAAGTCCACTTGCCACCACGGATGAGGATCGTTTGGCTCTGGAAAACAAGGGACGACAAAACAAAACAGTCAGTCTATCTAAGCAAGAAAACCTATTTTTAACAACTGTGGACTACTGCGACGGGACACGGCATTCACAATAGTGTACCAAGCCCAACAATTCACCAATATGCCAGTTTGGTATCTCAAAGGTCAAAGGTTATTCGGAATAAAATTGCTGATGTAATGTCATGAGATGTTATTACGTGAATGCCCATTCTGATGGAATTTAACAAGCACGCGTTGTGCAACCACCTTGCGCGATCATACGCGCATGTTAGGTCACGGGTCATTCGGGATAATGATTGTACACATACACAGTTGAAATACCAAACTGGCTTAACCATTTGCGGCATAACCACGGCCCTCAGTATTATAAGTCAGAGCTCTTAATAAACATTCATAAATGCCCCAGTGAGTTTCACTATCCCTATTGGTCGAGAGCCTGTCACGTGGGTGTGTTTAAACACACGGCTGGAAGTTGTTTAAACACAGCGCGTCATAACCAGCTGTTCTCAGCTGTTCTCCCTAACAGGGAGAGCGTATAGTAGGTGCGTGCACAAGATGTACTGAACTTCATAATGCAAGACAACGCTAATGCACGCACATAAAATGCTGCATCTCGTGCGTGTGCGTATGCGCACGCGACAGACAGACGCGGAGCGCCTTCACGCGCTCACAAGGCCGATACGTATGCATGTGTTTTGTACTGAGCAAATGGGAGAAAAAGTGGGGTGAAAAAGCGTCGCATTTTGTCCTTTTTACGGGAGGTTTTTGCATTTTTCGTAAGAAGGCATTTATGAATGGGGATACAAATGTGATGACCGGTCTTTACCAGTCAATAATAACCTTGAAGGGTCATGACCGCTGTTAATGGACCTCGCCTTTGGCTCGGTCCATTAACAGCGGTCACGCCCCTCCTCGGTTATTATTGACGTAGTAAAGACGAGGTCATCACACTTTTATCCCCTTATTCATTAGCCTTTTAGAGGTATGGCGGACACAATAGGAGGGCGCTATTTGATTTGGGTATACCTTTTGTGCCATACAAAATGTATACCCAAATCAAATAGCGCCCTCCTATTGTGTCCGCCATACCTCTAAAAGGCTAATTGCAGCAATACCTCCACTAATAGGGTTTTTTCTCCATAGTCTGACCGCTGCAAACTGGAAATCTTTGACAGGCCGACTGGGCTTAAATGAGCTCCAAGCTCCAGTTTTGACCTCATGATTATTCAGTTATTCAAACCACCTGGCTTCCCATTCATCAGCAACTCTGGTTTGAGGTGCAGAATGCGGGGCAGCAAAGAAAGACAGCGGTGCTGCATTCAAAACCACATCTGGACAATATGAAATGCTCCCTAATGACACTATCTGATGACTGCAGTTCTTGTCGGAGTTTACTTTCAGTACGCAATGCTTAGTACTTGTTTTAATCATGGCCCCATTTCATGCAGCAATGACAATTTCATGCTTAGCAAATTTTCCCGCTGAGCAAAAAACAGCCGGGAACCAGCAGCAAGTAGTATACATCGCATGTAATTTTAGCTGGTTGCCCGATTTTGCTAAGCGATACTTTCCTGTGCTTCAGCTCTCTGAAATTGGCCACCAGGTTTTTGGGGGTTGTTTTTTTCGGCCATAATTTAGAGCCTTAAAGTAGCAAAGTGACCCTACCGGTGTGTGAAAATGTGTTGATGTCGCCGTCGACAGCGTTTTCTCCTGGGTAAAGGGAGTGGCTGGTACTCTGTGATGTTGCCTTGCCGATGAGAGGAAGAGCTATACATTTCAAGACAAAGATGAAAATGAGGAGGATAAAGCGATTGAGACACAAAATCTGGACAAATGCAGGTCTTGTGTCAAGCTGTTATTGATGGGGTGCTGGTATGCCAAGAAAAGCTGTGTGCAGCCAAGCGTAAACACAAACAATAGGCACCATATTAAATAGATAGTGGTCCTATTCATCACACTTGGAGCCTCCCCTCTCCTTTCGTGTGAATGAAACCTTTGTTTGAAAAAGCTCCATCTGTTTATTTCACTCCCATTCAAGAACAATACAGTTGACACATGAATGGAATGAGTATGTGCAGGAATGCGCATATAGATAGTCAACCGGCCAGGTGGTCTTTTTTAAACCTCGGCCATGGCCATCATCCATAAACACAAACATTTTAACCTGAAATGAAGAATTTTTCAAAGTGAACAAAGAAACTGGCAGGAGCTGGATTCGAACCTGCGACCTGAAATGAAAAAGTTCAAGGGACAGGAAACACACAATAAGCCAGTTCGGTATCTCAAAGGTCAAAGGTTATTCGGGATAAATTGCTGACGTAATGTCATGCCATGTTAAACGAACGCTCATTCAGAGTGAATTTAACACATGCGCGTTGTGCGTCCACTATTGCGCTCAGACGTGCGTGTTTGGTCACGCGGGTCAATCGGGATAAAATGTCATTGTGCATGTGCGCAGTTGAAATACCGAACTGGCTTATTATTTTCGAATCATTTCAGTACCTCTGTTGCCTATACTTGATGTGCTTAAAACTCTGGCAGTCTGTGTGTAGGGGGCCTGATAAGAATTTTTTCACTGCCAATGTCACGCCCAGAACAGAGGTGTGATTTAAGGAAAATGGCAAATCCATGAAGCATTCAGAGACATTTAATTTGTAAGGTGTTGCTGAAAAATGCAAAGGCAACCTGCATTTTCTACCAAAATTGCCAAAAATAGGGTCATTACAATTATAAAGAGAAGACTGTCCCAGGCTGCAGGAGTCATTTTTTATTTGTTTATGCAAGTCGCCCATCACAAGGCCAAGGGCCACTCGAGGTGTGGGCTACAGAGGAAAGTGTGGAAGAACCAGCCCCTCACACTGAAACAAGACAAGATAATCTGATCTCTTCACAGTATGAATAGGGTCAGGATGGCCGGGTAAAAACTAGTCCACTGCGCTGCAAGGCATTAATAATGCCTCTACCCATAGCGTAGAAGTGCTATAGCCCAGGACTGGGCTCGAACCCACAACCTGCAGAATTACCTGCAGACCACGAATTCAATGCTCCAAACCACTAGGCCATATGATAATGCTCCAAACCACTAGGCCATGATAATAACAATTTAAGGACTAAAAAATCCTCTGAAAATCTGAAAGATGTCTCACTAAAAAACAGAAATGAGGAAGAATCCGGAGAAATCTCACCCCTGCCAAAAGCGGGCATTTTTATGAGTGGGGATTTAGTTTTTCTGTTTTAAATCACGATCAATTACGATCAATTATGATCAAAATCTATTTCTTTTATATGTAGTCATCTTTGTTTCAAAATCTATGTTTTGTTCAAGCACTACCTTAAAGAGCAACTCCAACGATTCCCAACTTTTCTTAGGTTTCAATTTAATTGAGAAGAGCTATGCCAAATAAAACAGTATATTAATTGTCAAGATCCCTATCTTTGACGCCGGTTTTTATGTTAAAAAAAATGCACTTTTTGTGGCCTTTCTTTCCGCGAGTCTATCTCAGTTTCGTGAAAACGAACGTGACGTCAAAGCTCACTTACATCTAATGAATATTCATTTCTGATGTATTACCGTTGAACACATGCACATATAACATCGTGTGCAGCTTTCTACGGTACTACATCATGTTTCTTTCATTTCTGAACAGCGCCGCCAGCGGCCAATTTGTGGAAAGTTTTCATAAACTCGAAAGAAACTGGTAATAATTTCTCACAAAATAACACAACATCGACATGCAAACAAACATGATTTTGTAAAGAATAAGTAATTTATTATATATTGAACACAATAACATTTAGTTATAACACTTTTCAAACCCAATGAAGTTGCTCTTTAATATTAAAGTCACGCACCTTCAAACACAATAGGGACAATTGTTGATGTGCTTGGCGACGAGCAAAAAACCCCGGCATCCTCGAAGTGGGTGCAATCGTGGACGCCCCAGTCTTGATGTCGGCAAAAGCCCACGTTTTCCTCGTAGCCATGGCACTGTAAGCTATCCAATAGTATAGCGCCCTCACCAACGGCGAATGAACCCTCTGCATTTACTGCCCTCGCCAGGCCGGGGAAGCCCAGCTGATGACAGACCACCATGGCGTCTGCGTCATCCCACCCGTCATTGCAGACAGTCCCCCATTCACCCTGGTAGTAGACCTCAACACGTCCCTCATAGGGGGAGTTTCCATCCACTAATCGTAGAAGGATGTCTAAAAAAAAAATATATATTTAATATAGTCAAACCTGCTACTCTGGCCACCTTGATACAATGGCCATCTGATGGCCTACGTGGCCATTTTTGGTCCCGTTTCCCCAACAAAGATCTTATATTAATTTATCTATTAGCCACATCCAACAGCAGAAAAACGGCCAATTACAGAAATTAAAAACAATAAAAAAGAGAAACACTAGCATAAAAATGTTATATTAATAACATTCTCTATATTAAAAAAAATACAAACTAGAGGTCTATGTCTGTTACAAGAACAGAACATAGGGCTTTTCTGCATTTGTTTTTGATGTCACTTAGAATTGTGCATGCTTGTCACGGTGACAAATCTACCTGCGTACCAAGTTTCATGAGGATTGGACCTACCCCGATATGTATTTCAATTTTATATATTTAAGTATAGAATTATGACCTAACAAACGTATTACAAAAAGAATTAGAAATTAGCATGTTCGGTTGAAGAAGTATATCCCAAAGGTTTAGAACATTTTTAAAATGCTATAAAATGGTGTGATGACGTCATCGTGATGTCACATCAATTTCCATCTGTAACACTAGCCGGCCTACCAACATACCGAGATTGGATGTCATCGGACCTAGTACGGTTCTCTAGATATGGACCCTTGAAAAATGCACCTTTAAGATGACGTCACGTGACATGTGATGACGTCATCAAGACGTCACTCTTCGGCTTGCAATTTCAGGTTGGGGTCTATCTTTGTGTTAAGTCTGATTAAGATCTGAGGTTGTTTAGTGACCAAAGTGCCACGTACAAAATTTGTGTACAAAGTCTATGGGATTTGGGATAGAACTAAAAAATTCATAGAAATCAGCCTATGACATCATCATGACGTCACTTCGGATTTTACATGCTAGTGGCACTATCTACCCAGCAATTTTTATGACGATCGGATGTACCCTTACATGTATTTTTTTTAAAGCACATTTTTGATGTCATGATGACGTCACACATTTTTCACATTTATGTGAAAAAATATAGGAGCTAACAAAGCTATTACAAAAAGAATTTTGAATTTAGCATGTTCTGTTGAAAAGATATGGCTTTAACAAATTTTAAGGTTCAAAAACTAAAAAATTACTATACAATCGTATGATGACGTCATCATGACGTCACCTCAATTTTCATCTATAACACGAGCTAGCTTACCAATATATCAGGTTTAAAGGCAATCGGACCTACGGTTCTCTAGATATGGGCCCTTGAAAAATGCACCTTTATGATGACGTCACATGACACATGATGACGTCATCATGACATCACTCTTCGGCATACAATTTCAGCTTTTTAATAGGGTGTATGATTGTGTTAAGTTTGATTAAGATCTGAGGTTGTTTAGTGACCAAATTTGTGTACAAAGTCTATGGGATTTGGGATAGAACTAAAATAAGAAGAGGAAGAAGAAGAAATAAAAGAAGAACAAAAATCAGAACAAAAACAAAGCCTTTTCTGACTGGTTTTCGGGAAAGCCAAAAATCAGAACAAAAACAAAGGCTTTTCCGAAAATTTAAATGAAATAAAATAAATAAATAAATAAATTAAATAAAATTAAAAAAATTAAAAATAAAACAAATAAAACAAGTAAAACAAATTGGCTTAAAATAAAAGAATACTTTTCTTACTTTTCCAAGGAGAACTTTATTTGCAAACTTCCTTGAAGTAACAATATTTACATGTATATACAAACATAAAAGAATTATAAAGAAATACATTCAGTAAACTTTAAAGTAAACGGTGAAACATGTACAACGTCACCGAGGCTGGCCTATTGGCTGTATACTACTGCCAAACCGGCCAACCACGGTGACGAAGTAGTAAATCAAACATGTAGACCAGAAAAACATTAACAATACATTGTATTAACAGAAATAAATTAAACATGTTAAACAGATCAAAAACGTTATTAAAGTAGCACAGCTGTCCCGCCAAGTTGCTACCGTCGGAAGCTGGATACCCCAAGCCCTTCCGACTAAGGGTAGCAACAAGGCAGAGGACAGCATTTAGTAAGTAACAATAATAATCAAGGATAAAGGGGGGATGGGGAGGACAGAGGGTAGTGGGGGGTATGGGGAGGAGGGATGGGACCCACTGGCGTCTGGATGTGGGCACATCATGCCCACTGCCAGCAGGCCCCGGTTGGGAAAAGGTCAGGCTACCGGGGTGGGCGGTGAAAAGACACCACGTCCCGCCTGTGAGGGGCGGCGACTACCCACACCTCGGTGACCTGGGGAGGGAGGGAAAATTTAAATCATTAAATGATTAAATCAACCATGTTATTTTGTCATTTCGTAAGATGAAGATAGTATCGTTGTGGGACCATTTGAGAAGGAAATTGTTGATGGAATTAGTAAAAATATAGTAATTATACTCGAGGATGATCTTGGTTTTTATTCGATGGGTCCACACAACGAGGGGGGAGGAGAAATTTATTGTTCGATAAAGCCAATATATGACATTTTTGAGACTTATGATCAAGTAATTCGCCAGGCACACGGTCTCCCTACTTCGACCCCGGGCGTGAGGAATCAGGGCCCAGTAGAGGTCAAAGTTGAGCTTGATATTCGGGAGAAGTTGAGAAAGGAGCTTGTGGAGAAGGTTGAGGGCGGGCTGAATGGACGGACAGATGATGAAGAGGTGATGGATCGTGCCTCTCTCGCCGCACCAGCAGCAGGATGACGGGATAGCAGGATTCAGGTGATGAAGGACGGTGAGTGATGGCAGGATGTTATGGAAAAGTTTGAACTGGACATCTCCCTCCTTCTTGGAAGTTGGTAGCTGGTAAATAACTTTCCACGGGATGTTGTGCGAAGGAGGGAGGAAACCAAGTTCATGCCAGTGAGTAGAGGATGAAGATGAAGAGAGGTCGTTGACATGGGCGTTGAACTTTCCATAGATAGATTTAGAAGATGCAGTGAGGGCGTCAGTGTCACCGTCCAGGAAGACTTGGCCCGGAGATTCGGGTCGAGAAGCGATGGTGGAGATGTGAGAAGAGTCCCGAAGAAGGCCGGTTTTATTGAAGAGCGACGGGAATGAAGAAGAGATGGCGTGGTGCAGGCGAGAGAGTTCATTATGCAGAAGACGACGAGAAGGACAGCGGAGATTCGAGGTTGGAAGATGAAGATCTTCAGCATTCAGCCAAATACCGGTGTTGATATTGATGAGGTCTCTAACGAGCCCGACTCCACCCGCGAGGAGTCGAGCAGAGAGGACCGAGTGCCCGGGCAAAACGCGGACGAAAGGAGGGTAGATTAAAGGGAGGTTAATAACATGGTTGATTGATTTGGCGGGTGTTTCAACTCGAGCTCCCAGTGTCATCCAAGCACGCAGGACCTCACAGTAATAAACAGGTAGACTTGTTAGAAATTTAGGGTCAATATCGGTCAGAAAAAGTTGATAATCTAAGTTAAAGTGTTTGTACTGTCGGAGATTGTAGTCCATAAAAACGAAAGAAGGATGGGAATTGAACTGAAGATAGCGTTGGATACGGTTGAATCTCAATGTGAGGCTGCGTGCCTGGAGACAGGCTAAACCAAGTCCACCATTATCGGGGGTTTGAAAGAGAACTGGTCTCTTAAGGAAATGTTTCCTGTTGGACCAGACAAAATTGACAAGCATGTCTTGGAGTTCACCCAGGATGTTGTCGGGGCAGGGGAGAATGGCAAGACAATGAAAAAGTTTAGAGGCTGCAAGTTGATTAACTATTATAATTTTGCCTTTAAATGACAAGGCATTAGAAAGGCGAGTCCAAAAAGAGAGGGTTTTTTGCAGTTTATTTTTACACTGGATCCAGTTTTCTTGAGTGTAGGTGTTATTGTTACCCATGTGAACTCCAAGAAAGGAGAGGCCTTGATTGTTCCAATGAAAGGAAAGTGGCTTGTCAATTCTGTCGGTCCAACAACCGACCCATAAACCTTGGGATTTGTGATAATTGAGGCAAGCAGCAGAGGACTTACAAAATAGACCATAAGCATTATTAATGATGTCAAATCCCTCACCGGAGGTGACAAAAATAGAAATATCGTCTGCGTAAGCTGAAACCGAGCAACGTCTATTTGTATTGGGAAGGAGCAAACTTGTATGCAATAGATCATTGCGTAATTTGTTTTAAAAAGGCTCAATGGCTATTGTGTACAGCAGCCCCGAGAGCGGGCAGCCCTGGCGAATTCCTTTCTGAAAAGGAAAGGATGCGGTTAAGGAACCGCAGACTTTGATGTGGCTCTCGGCGCCGCTGTACAACAGAACGAGGTGGGAGATGAATTTTCCCCCAAATCCCATGGCCCTCATGGTATTCAAGAGGTAGCCGTGGTCAACGTTATCAAAGGCCTTTTTTTGATCTAAGTTGACCACGGCCAGCGGAAGGTCATTATAATTACAATAATAGATGGAATCCCTTATAAGATTTAAGTTATCATAGATGGTGCGTCCGGGGACGCAATAAGATTGATCTTCATGGATCACTTGACCGATGCATTGTTTTAATCTGTTAGCAAGCAGCTTAGCAAAGATTTTATAGTCTGTGTTAAGTAGTGAGATAGGACGCCAGTTGGCCAAGTCTGCGAGATCACCCTTTTTGGGGATTAAGGTGATAACGGCCTTGTGAAAAGAGTTTGGAAAGGTGCCCGATTCAGTGGCAAACTGAAAAACTTCGAAAAGATCATTTTTGAGGATAGACCAGAAAGAAGAGAAAAATTCGGAGGTCAGACCGTCGATACCAGGTGTTTTGTTTTTGCTAAGCTGCTTGATAACAACATCGAGTTCTTCGGGGTGCAGAGGAGCATCGAGGTCCTCTGCATCCGCGGGGTCGAGATTAGGCAGGTCCTGCAAGAGGTGCTCAAGGGCACCCTCGTCAGTCGGCACTGAGCTGTAAAGGTCTTTATAAAAATTACGACATTGAGTTTTAATATCTTCCGGATTTTCTGAAAGAGATCCGGAAGGAAGGCGAAGACAAGAGACGGATTTAGATTTAGAGTGCGACTGCTCAAGATTGAAAAAATATGATGAGCTGGTGTCGACTTCATTAATGTGCTGGAAACGAGACCTGACGAGGGCGCCCTGAGCTCTAATTTTTAGGAAGACATTTAATTCCTGTCTTTGCTCTTGCAGGACCTTTTGTATTTCCGGGGTGACGTCTGACGCAGACTGAAGATCATCTATATTGGAATTAATTTCTTGGAAAATTTTTCGTTTTTCTTTGGCTATTCGGGAGCAGTAATTTTGAGTAAGTTGTTTAATTTGAGCTTTGCCCAAATCCCACCAAGTACAGATACTATTGAAAGTGTGCTTTTGAAGCTGCCAATTTGACCAGAATAGATGAAGAATTTCGCGATAGTTTTTGTCGTCCAGAAGGGAATTGTTAAAGTGCCAATAGGCGCTTCCTTTATTGCAATTAGAAGGGCTGTTAAAGGAGACTGACACAGCAGAGTGATCGGAAAGAGAGCATGGGTGAATTTTACAGGAGCGAATTGACGAGACGAGGCTGAGGGGAAGATAAATACGATCAAGTCTTGCTTTTGAGGTGCGGTTAGGATTTCCTTTGTTAAATCGAAACCAGGTGTATTTGTTTTCGTGGGGGTTCAGTCTGCGCCAGACGTCACACAAGGAATTCCTATTCATAGAATTCCTGAGGGCCAGTGCGACCTGGGGGCGATGCTCGGCCGGCTTATTCAGACGATCTATAGAAGGATTATCGGTACAGTTAAAGTCACCTCCGATGATAATGGCACCGTCACTGTATTGATAACAATGAGTGTCAATATCATTAATGTATTTAAGAGCAAATGGATTGGATTGCGGAATAAGAACATTGTAAATATGAAAAATGTCATTGTTAAGTTTTATTTTAACATAAAGAACATAGTTGCTACAGAGAACACTGGAGGCTACTATGTCAATATTACTTTTGATAAGGGTCGTGACTCCGGAGCCAGGGGCGCTACCAGGGGCACATATGGGAGTATAATTTGGCCATTGTTTCCAGCAGGGGTGGTTAGGTTTGATATTATATGTTTCTTGTAAAAGAATGACGTCATTATGGGGGTTAATAAAATCAAAATAGTCCTTAAGGGAGGCATTGCGAGTGAGGTTACAGCATCCTCCAGTGTTCAATGTAGTTAGTGACAGTGCCATTATAAGAAGGGTAAAAAAGCAAGAAAAATTAACATGCATGGTGAAGGGAGTTAATTACGAATCTAGATTGCGGATGAGTTTCTTAATCCTCTGCTGCATAGCGTTTTGAAGGATAGGGCAGTTACGCAGGGGTTTAAGTTGTTTGACAAGCCCAGGCATGTTGTGGGTGAATTTCCGGGCAATATCTTTGGGTTTTCTTTGGTTTTTGACGGTCGAGAGAAATTTGACAAGGTCTTTGTGACTGAGGGGCTTATTTGATGTTGGGAGGACCGTGGGGTACGAGTCGTCATCTTCCTCCCACTGAGCCGAGTCATCGCTTGTGTCTCCTACGGACTGTTGACTAGAGATGGACGTGGGGGCCGAAGTAGATGGGGGGGTGGAACCCGGTGTGAAAATGGGAGTTTCAGGAATGGTGTTGACCGGGGAGGATTCAGGATCGGAGGGGGGGATGAGGGTGGGATCGAGGGAAAGGGGAAAGGGGACGGATGTGGGCATGGGTGTCTGTGATTGACTGGGGGTGGCATCTAGAGCCTGAGTTAGTGTCGGGGTGGTGGATTTCGTGGGGAGAGTTGGTTGGGACCTTTTCCTCAGTTTATGTTGGGAGGAGGGTGATTGGAGGGGGACAAAACGGGGACCGTCGTCGAGGGATTTCGAGGGGGACAATTTACGTTTAGAGACGGCGTCCGAGTACTTTCTCGTTGGAGCAGGCGGGGTGCCCCAGATATACTTGGCTGTATCCATGGGTTGGGCGGTGTCCGCAACAAGTCCAGCGGACACCGGGTTCGGATAGACCGAAGGGGACGATGGGGCAGAGGCTGAGGTGCGTCCGCCTGGGGGGGTTGGTGGGGGCCGGAGGGAAAACCCCCGGGAGCGCCAGCCTTCACCGCCGGCGGCGGGTGCCCCAGCAGATGCCGGAGCACCTCGAGGCACAGCAGGTTTAGTCCGTGCAGGCGTGCGCTGGGCCCCGCCCGGCGGTACAGCCGGGGCTCCCGCGGTGGGCCGGGAAGGAGATTTGGGATGATCAGGGCGGGGATTGGAGACCTTGGGGGGATGTCTTGGGTCCGATTTGTTCTTCATAAAGGTGGGAGGGGGATTTAGAGGGTTGATGGGTTTGTCCTGGTTGTCATTGGAGGGGGGGTGCTTCTTGCAAGAACGGCTGATGTGTCCATACTCGCCGCAATTAAAACAGCGGATCGACTCAGTGGAGAGGAAGACACGATAATGAACTCCAGAAAACGTGAAATTAATATGGTCAGGGGGGTTGATATTGGGTCTTAGCAGTACCTGGACTTGTCGGCGAAATGACATTACATGAGTAAGATCTTTGTTCTTCATTCCTACAGGTATGGGTCGGATAGAGGAAACAACCTTACAAAAACCAGATAAGTTATTGACAAGGATTGAATTAGGGATTTCAGGGTATACATTGGATAGGGTAAGTCGGGTGGAAGGTTGCATTAAGGGGGTGAGCTCAAGAAATGAGTCGCCGTGCGTCAGACCGATAGAAGTGGCGACGGCGACATCATCTCTGGAGCTCAGATACACGGCAATTCGGTTTTTGGATATTCTGCTTGCTGAACAAATATGGAGGTCCGGTAGAGAGTTAGAGAAGCTGTGGAGGTAGTCGTTTAGGGATACATTTTCTATGGCGTGGAACGTGATGCCATTGTTCTTGGTGACGCCCGGGAATGGTTCGGCACCAGGAACAATGGGCTTGGTATGGGCGTCCGAGGTTACGCTCGGACGCCCAACAATGGAGGGACCTGCCTGACCGGCCATGATGGCCAGCAGAACAAGAAACCCTACAAACATATACCAAAAACTACGTGAAAATACTAGAAACGAACACATATACAGGGTGGACTTGATTTAGCTATATGTACATACAATATAATACAAGAAAAAACAAGAAAAACGTGAACCTTACAAGGTTAAGGAAGCTAAATGTATTACTTACTCAGGAGCTCGAGAGAAACACGTCCGCTCGCCAAATAAATAA
This sequence comes from Hippasteria phrygiana, assembly GCA_037893225.1. Taxonomy (NCBI): domain Eukaryota; kingdom Metazoa; phylum Echinodermata; class Asteroidea; order Valvatida; family Goniasteridae; genus Hippasteria; species Hippasteria phrygiana. The sequence continues at coordinate 324,775 of JAZGUH010000553.1, forward strand.
ATAAATAAATAAATTAAATAAAATTAAAAAAATTAAAAATAAAACAAATAAAACAAGTAAAACAAATTGGCTTAAAATAAAAGAATAATAAAAAAATTAAATAAATCAAATGAAAGAAAGTTGGCATTTAGCAGCCAGTATATTTGCAGACCCTAGCTTACAATTTTTATTGTATGACAGTGACCAAAAACTGAAGAGCAGCCTCTGTTGTCGAAAGAAGTCCTTGCTTGACCACTTTATCCAGGTTTGACTATGTATAGGCCTTTTCACACTATGAAATATCTCCATGTTGTACCCGGGTCCGACACGTGTTGACTTTTCACACTACAACATTTTCAACACGGCACTATGACCCGTGTAGAGCACTCAACCCGGGTTGAAACTAACGCTGCTCGGGAGGTGGGTTGAGAGCTCTCGACCCGGGTTGAGAGCTCTCGACCCGTGTAGAGAAGTTTGACTCATGTTGAAAACACCTCTGGGTTAAGTTCGACCCATTTAACCGCGTTGAGTAGTGTGAAAAGGAAGCGTTACTGACCCGTGTTGAATTTTTTTTAAAGTCTACACGGGTTGGACCTGTGTAGATTTCGACACGGGTCGAACGTACATAGTGTGAAAATGCCTTATGTATCAATTTAGATTGAATTGTGCCAACGTCTATCTATCTATACCCATCTTGCCACTACACACTGCAATAGTATGAGATGGTACCCTATGCAATCGCAGTATGAGATAGAATCTTGTCTAACTGTTACCCAATGCAACGCAGGATGACTTGCTGGTCCACATCTTACCTGGCGCTGGTGACCCGCTGCAGACCACACTCGCATCTTCTGAGTGGCCACAATTATGATTGCCCCATCCACCGTGACTACACTCTGCAAGGCTTTGGTCGTCTGCTGTGCAGGCGACATCATCTAGAAATATTGGTCCAGTTCCGCCGCCACTAGATGCCCAGGTTGACATAGCCGTACTGAAGCCGAGTTGGTGACAGACAACGTTGGCATCTACAATGTCCCAATTGTCGTCGCAAACCGTTCCCCACTCCCCGTCGTGGTAAATTTCAACACGGCCACCTGCTGGCGATGCACCATCAACCAATCGGACGCTTCCTTCTGCTTGTAAAATTAAACCCCAAAAGGAACATTATTCCCTCCAATTGCTACACAGATAGGCAATTGCGAAGCTTTTAACCAGTTCGCACTGGGATTATTTTTTCCGAATATTTTGGTTTTCAAAAATATCAAAATATAGCAGCCAACTTATATACAGCCAAACGCCACAAATACTGATTCGCAAGATTCATTTCAACAGTATTTTTACGATATTTCTTGCCGAAACCTCATGTATTTCAATACTCTGGTGTGCCCACCAGAGCGTAAATTGTAGAACAACAGGCCGTGCACAGCGGCCAAGTTCAAGTTCAACACACGGTCCGCCTCCACAGACCTCTCAGACTTTGTGTATGTGTACAAAACAAATGAGGGATTAGCGTGTTGGGACGTCACCTGGAGGGGAGTCGAGGCAAGCTTAACGTTTTAACCCGTCAGCCGTGCCCGTGTATGAAAACAGCCAGTGCGTGTTAACACGTCCTCCGACGCGAACTGATTAAGGACGTGGCCTAGCTCAACAAAATCCGCATAAAGTCACACTGTGGCACCGAGTTACGGGCAAGAACAACTTTTTTTCGGAGAAGTCAATTTTGGAGATTCTAGATGTGAAAAATCTTTTCTATCATTTCCCCAAAGTTTTAAACTGAATACCATTTCAAAATATTCCTTTGGGGTGATTTGATTTTTGCACCGAGTGTATAATTCACACAGTTCACTGACTTTCAAGAACTGTGGAGAGATATACCATACCCTGTGGGGACATGAAAACAATAGAGACAAAGGGACTGAATAGGTCTCCACAGGGCAATTCTATGGGTTAGGTCGTCTCTACAAGGAATTTTGTGTACAAAGTCTATGGGGGTTTGCTTAAGTACAGGGACAAAGGGGAGAACAATGCCATGTCTCCACAGGGATGCAAAAACGCGGATGTGTGAGCATAACTGTGTGCACTGTGTATAAATGTGAGAATAACTGCCAGTAAATTTGCTTTAATACGATAATTAAAATCTAATGAGATATAGTATAGGTTGAGTTTTCAGAAAAGTTATAACTACCAAAAACACCATTTTGGTGACAATTTTTTTGACAATTCGGACGCTATTTTTCAACAATGGTCTATGGCACAATGTCTGCAACTTGCTCTCTTTGATGCTGTTGGCCTGCACTGCAATTAACTAAGGGTAACTCATTATGGGATTGGTGGTAAATAATCATAATTATACAACGAAATGGCCACGTAGTTTACTCAGATTGATTTCTCCTCATGACAGAATGCTTAACCTGGTGTCAGGGAAACATCGGGACCAGCTGTGGCAGTGGCGCAGACGACTCCCGCATCTTCCGATGGAAACACGCCGCCAGGGTGCTCTCCTGTCCCGAGCACCCAACATCATCAAGGAAAATCGGACCTTCTCCAGCGACGAATTCAGCAGCAGCCGACACAGCTCTCACAGCCGATGGGAAGCCGAGTTGATGACAGGTGTATCCGTAAATGTATGAGCATCATTCTACATGTACATTTTTAATTTTTCATGCATAATTGCTTGCAAGTAGTACCACCAAATCCCAGCCTGGAAGTGTTTACTTTAAGGATTACAAGCAATTGTTTGGCTAATGGATTACAAAGATAAGAAGCTGGCAAAGGTGTTGGTGTGTCAACAACAAAAGGCAGTGGAGTTGCCGTTTTGGCTCTAGTGGCATGTTTCCCTCATGAGGGAACTCTGAACTTTTAGAAGACATTTTAGTTTACCTGGCACCTCGGTTGGGCTCTCCGTTGAGGTGGACAAAGCACAGATGACACCAGCGTCTTCGCTGTGGTCACAGTTGTTGATGTTCCATCCTGCATGGCTACAACTCACAAGCATGCTTTCGCTGCCTAAGCAGCTAACATCGTCAAGTACAATAGGCCCGCTACCACCGGAGAAAGCAGACACAGCAGACACAGCGCTCACAGCTGCTGGGAAGCCGAGCTGACGGCAGACCACGGTAGCATCTTGGATGTCCCATCCATCATCACAGACAGTCCCCCACTGGCTTTGATAGAGAACTTCGACCCGCCCTTGATGCGAAGAGCCACCATCAACCAAACGCACACTCACATCTGCGAGAGTGAAAAATAGCCGCCAGCAATCTTTCACATGACGTACTTTAGTTAAATGGATCATTTATGATATTGTAATGCTCTTTTTTTGCCCAGCTGGCTGATATAATAAACTTATTTTATATAGGTCAGTGCAACACAGGCAGTTTTATCACTGCAATATTAATTTTATGAGGATAGTGTGGACCATATAAGTGCTTCATAAAGAATCCAATTAGCCAGTTCGGTATCTCAAAGGTCAAAGGTTATTTGGGATAAAATTGCTGATGTAATATGTCATGCCATGTTTTTACGCGAATGCCCGCTCTGATTTAATTTAATACGTGCACGTGGTGCGACCACCTTTTGCGTTCACACACGTGCGTTGGGTCACGCGGGTCATTCGGGATAAAATGTCATTGTACACATGCGCAGTTGAAATACCGAACTGGCTTATATTGCGGCATTACTAATCCCCTGACTAGTCTCAGTAGAATTAATGTTCTCCAAACCAGTGCCCCGAATAAAGATTTATCACAGCAAGACCTCCCTTACTAGGGTTCTTTGTCTATGGTCTGACCAGTGGAAATCTACAAGCCAACTGAGCTTTAATGAGCTCCAAGCTCCAGTTTTGACCTCATGATTATTCAGTTATTCAAGCTGCCTGGCTTCCCATTTATAAGATAGATTTTAGGTACGGAATGCAGTGCCTCAAAGATAAACAGCGGTACCGCAATCAATACTGCATCTGGACAATATGAAGTGCTCCCTGTTCTACAAATATCAAGGATCATGGAAATCCAGATGGGAGAAATGCCCTTAATGGTTTCAAAACGAGGAATACGTAAGAAATAGAGATTTTGAGGCATTTTTGTGTTTTACTAATTCATCAAGACTTATTGGGCCGAAAAAAAAAACATGGACTGCCGACAAAAATACCTCTTTTTGATTGTTACAAAATGAGCAGTGAAACAATGCTTGTCGCACCCAAGCACACAGTGAGTTTTGTACCTGGGCCCAATTTCATAGCGCTGCTTAACCCCTTGACCCAGGGTAGTATTTGGGAGCGGCGGGGCGCCATGCCAGCTTGTGCAGCCAAGCGAAACGGAAAAAAGAGGCTTGTGCAGCCAAGCATAACGTACACAATACCCCAATAATGGATTGAAAGCGCAGAGATTGGCACATATATGTTTGGCAATTTTCAATCCGCACATATTTGTGTCAACCAGTGGCAACGGGTTAACACACGATTTTCTGCTAATGGAACCCTCGCCCATATAATAGAGACTTTAAGCAGTAAGCACAGTGAAGAGCCGACTAACTTCGGAAGCAGGATTTGCTTAAATTCGTGACGCAACAATACAAATCTCCATGCACGCGCAAGCGTTAGCACAACTTGGCCATGAAATATGCTAATGCTTAAGCAAATTTTCCTGCTATAGTTAGCACAACTTTTCTGCTTACGTTTTGCCCAAGGTGTAATAAATTAGTTAAACCCAAACATTTAAAAAGGTCTATTTCTTTTGTTCTCACCATTGTTTAAGAAGCACTCATAGCATTTTCCATATTTAGATTTCTGTAAACATTTAATTTCTCAGTAATTTTGTCAGTCTTTCCAAAAAAAGCGGCTGGCATAAAGGAATGCAACTGGTAATTGATCATTATTGCGTTCACTAGTGATCAAAAGTGTTAAATAACCTGGTATCGTCATTGCACAGAAAACTCCGGCGTCTTCTGAGTGGCCACAGTTGTTGATGTTCCATCCTGAATGCGAACACTCTGCTATTGTACTTTCATCACCCAAGCAGGCAACGTCGTCAAGGAAAATCGGCCCATCCCCAGATGGGAATTCGTTAGAGCTAGACACAGCTCTCACAGCAAATAGAAAGCCGAGTTGACGACAAATGACGTTTGCATCACGGATATCCCAGGAGTCATCACAGACAGTCCCCCATTCACCCTGATAGTAGACCTCGACACGCCCCTCAGCAGATGAAGCTCCATCCGCCAATCGGACAGTGCCATCTGAAAGATGCAAGAAAGTCTCTCCCAACATGACATTCTGTATCACTTCCACAAATTTATTTAATAAAAATAAAGATTTCAAATCAAACTCCTTCATTCATGAAATTCAAAGCTGTACAAAGGCGTTGACAATGAATGAATTACCTGGCATCCTGGAAACACCTGGGCTTTGTGTTGAGCGGGAAGATGTAGCACAGATGACTCCAGCATCTTCTGAGTGGCCGCAGTTGTTAACAGTCCATCCTCTATGGGAACACTCTGCCAATGAACTTTCGTCTCCTGAACAGTCAACATCATCCAGGAAAATCTGCCCGCTGCCAGGGGAGAATTCAGCATCCTCTGATACGGCCGCTGAGAAGCCTAGTTGACGACAGACTACAGTAGCATCTTGGATATCCCACAAGTCATCACAGACTGTTCCCCACTGCCCTTGATAGTAGACCTCTACTCGCCCCTCAGCAGATGAACCTCCTGCGACCAATCGTACGCTGCCCTCTATAAAGATATAAGAAAATCTTATCCTATATGAGACATGCATACATATGCCAGGCCTTGAATTTGGTAATTTTTAGGGCAAGGCCACTTTTTGGCCTTGAATGAAGCAAAATTATGCAGGGCACCAAGGCCAGTAGGTAGAATTAGAAAGGGCACGGAGGCTATAAATGAGAATATTGAAAGGTATTTTTTCTTATGCCCAGAAGTGTACGTATCGTACCCGAAAAAGAAATCAATTTTCTTGCATTTGCTGGCTGATTTCTCCAATCGGCTTTGGGGCTGCCCGCTTTAATCCATCTTTACGCGGCATTGTTGTTTTTTTCGATTTTTTCCCCGTTCACTAGAACGTATTTAACTAAAAGAGGAAAGACTTATTTATCATCAAAACTTTTGACAATTGGAACACCACGTGTGACGCGTGTTGTGACTATCGTTTTTTTGCCTCATACATGAAAATCAATGCGTATTGTGCACCGTGCGTGCCAAGTACTGAGAAAAAAGAAAGTCAGTTGACTTTGCACGTAAGATCTTCCGTAACTACTCCTACTCACGTGTTAAACAAGTGATCATATCTTCTCTTTTCAGGCTTAAAAGCTTGGATGCTGCACTTCCAACATTTTAGGAACCATTGGTGTTACTCCACCAATGACTTGATAAATGCAAGAAAATCAAAAAGAACTTAATTACCTGGCAACCTGGAAACATCTGGGCTCTCGGTTGAGGAAGATGTAGCACAGATAACTCCAGCATCTTCTGAGTGGCCGCAGTTATGAACAGTCCATCCTACATGGGTACACTCTGCCAATGTACTTTCGTCTCCTAAACACTCAACGTTGTCAAGAAAAATTGGCCCACTACCGATGGTAAATTCAGCGAAAGCATCGACAGCTCTCACAGCAGATGGGAAGCCAAGTTGACGACAGACCACTGAAGCATCTGGGAGATCCCACAAGTCATCACAGACAGTTCCCCACTGACCCTGATAGTAGACTTCCACACGCCCCTCAGCAGATGAACTGCCATCCACCAATCTGACACTGCCATCTGAGAAGAAAAAGATAATCTTTTTCCACATGCACACAAAATTGTCTAAAAATCTGAATTTGATTACATTAGAACGTTCCATTGGGAAAGCTGCTTCTTCTAATTAGGAAAAGCTGAGAACTGGTTGGGAAACAGGAGGTGATTACAGATGGAAACACTGCTCTATGCACATCTAGTCATCAGGAAAAGCTTGTTCCAGTAGAGAACACCCTTGGAAAATGACAGACTCCTAACAGAAACACATCAATCCACAAAGGAATATTCCACAAAGGAATGTTCCAATGAGAACAGGAATGTTTGGACTTTTGAGACACTACCCAACAAATGTACACAAATTTAAGACCTAAATTTGGAGGACATGAATGGATTCATGAATGGTCAGGCAAGATTACATTACATTGGGATTGGTGTCCCTGGATTTAATCCAAGCCAGGACAAAATGTACATTTTATTATCAGTACTTGTTACTTGTTTTTCACTACCTGGCATCCCGGAAACATCTGGGATCTTGGTTGAGGAAGATGTAGCACAGATGACTCCAGCATCTTCTGAGTGGTCGCAGCTGTTAACATACCATCCTCTATGGGTACACTCTGCCAGTGTCCTTTCATTTCCTGAGCAGCCAACGTTGTCTAGGAAAATTGGCCCACTACCAGTGGAGAAATCATCCGTGGCAGAGACAGCCCTCACAGCAAATGAGAAGCCAAGTTGACGACAGACGACAGTGGCATCTGGGAGATCCCACCAGTCATCACAGACAGTCCCCCAATGTCCCTGATAGTAGATCTCAACGCGCCCCTCGGCAGATGAACCTCCATCCACCAATCGGACACTGCCATCTGCAATGACACACAAAACATTCTCTACATGCACACAAGTTGTACGTCAAATCAACTATAATTGGAACAATTAGAATATTATGGATAATAAAAAAAAAAATTATAAATCTGTATCAGGTATCCTTGTACCTGTTAAACCAATGATCCTATAGGCTTGGATGCTGCACTTCCAACATTTCAGGAACCATTGGTATTACTCCACCAATGACTTGATAAATGCAAGAAAATCAAAAAGAACTTAATAACCTGGCATCCTGGAAACATCTGGGCTCTGGGTTGAGGAAGATGTAGCACAGATGACTCCAGCATCTTCTGAGTGGAAGCAGTTGTTAACAGTCCATCCTGCATGGGTACACTCTGCAAGTGTACTTTCGTCTCCTGCACACTCAACGTTGTCAAGGAAAATTGGCCCAAATATACCGATGGTAAATTCAGCCAAAGCACTGACAGCTCTCACAGCAGATGGGAAGCCAAGTTGACGACAGACCACTGAAGCATCTGGGAGATCCCATAAGTCATTACAGACAGTTCCCCACTGACCCTGATAGTAGACTTCCACACGCCCCTCAGCAGATGAACTGCCATCCACCAATCGGACACTGCCATCTGCAAAGACACAGGAAAATTTCACTTTACATTCACATCAGTTGTATGGCAAATCTACTAAAATTTTAACAATCAGAATATTATGGATAACAACTTTTTAAAAATACATTTAATAATTTTGAGTATCCTTGTACGTGTTAAACAAGTGATCATATCTTCTCTTTACAGGCTTAAAAGCTTGGATGCTGCACTTCCAACATTTCAGGAACCATTGGGAGAACTTCACCAATGACTTGATGAATGCAAGAAAATATAAAAGAACTTAATTACCTGGCATCCTGGAAACATCTGGGCTCTGGGTTGAGGAAGATGTAGCACAGATGACTCCAGCATCTTCCGCGTGGCCGCAGTTATGAACAGTCCATCCTACATGGGTACAATCTGCCAGTGTACTTTCGTCTCCTAAACACTCAACGTTGTCAAGAAAAATTGGCCCACTACCGATGGTAAATTCAGCGAAAGCACCGACAGCTCTCCCACCATACGGGAAGCCAAGTTGACGACAGACCACTGAAGCATCTGGGAGATCCCACAAGTCATCACAGACAGTTCCCCACTGACCCTGATAGTAGATCTCAACGCGCCCCTCAGCAGATGAACTGCCATCCACCAATCGGACACTGCCATCTGCAAAGACACAGGAAAATTTCACTTTACATTCACATCAGTTGTATGGCAAATCTACTAAAATTTTAACAATCAGAATATTATGGATAACAACTTTTTAAAAATACATTTAATAATTTTGAGTATCCTTGTACGTGTTAAACAAGTGATCATATCTTCTCTTTACAGGCTTAAAAGCTTGGATGCTGCACTTCCAACATTTCAGGAACCATTGGGAGAACTTCACCAATGACTTGATGAATGCAAGAAAATATAAAAGAACTTAATTACCTGGCATCCTGGAAACATCTGGGCTCTGGGTTGAGGAAGATGTAGCACAGATGACTCCAGCATCTTCCGCGTGGCCGCAGTTATGAACAGTCCATCCTACATGGGTACAATCTGCCAGTGTACTTTCGTCTCCTAAACACTCAACGTTGTCAAGAAAAATTGGCCCACTACCGATGGTAAATTCAGCGAAAGCACCGACAGCTCTCCTACCATACGGGAAGCCAAGTTGACGACAGACCACTGAAGCATCTGGGAGATCCCACAAGTCATCACAGACAGTTCCCCACTGACCCTGATAGTAGATCTCAACGCGCCCCTCGGCAGATGAACCTCCATCCACCAATCTGACACTGCCATCTGCAAAGATGCAGGAAAATTTCACTTTACATTCACATCAGTTGTATGGCAAATCTACTAAAATTTTAACAATCAGAATATTATGGATAACAACTTTTTAAAAATACATTTAATAATTTTGAGTATCCTTGTACGTGTTAAACAAGTGATCATATCTTCTCTTTACAGGCTTAAAAGCTTGGATGCTGCACTTCCAACATTTCAGGAACCATTGGGAGAACTTCACCAATGACTTGATGAATGCAAGAAAATATAAAAGAACTTAATTACCTGGCATCCCGGAAACATCTGGGCTCTGGGTTGAGGAAGATGTAGCACAGATGACTCCAGCATCTTCCGCGTGGCCGCAGTTATGAACAGTCCATCCTACATGGGTACAATCTGCCAGTGTACTTTCGTCTCCTAAACACTCAACGTTGTCAAGAAAAATTGGCCCACTACCGATGGTAAATTCAGCGAAAGCACCGACAGCTCTCCCACCATACGGGAAGCCAAGTTGACGACAGACCACTGAAGCATCTGGGAGATCCCACAAGTCATCACAGACAGTTCCCCACTGACCCTGATAGTAGATCTCAACGCGCCCCTCGGCAGATGAACCCCCATCCACCAATTGGACACTGCCATCTGGAAAAACACGAAAAAATCATGAACATTGCTCAGCCACTATTGCTGCCGGAACATTTAACCCCAACCCACCAAAATGCACAAAAATCCAACACAAGCTTGATTTTGATGGAGTTTTGGCTAGAATATTTACCTTGCGGAAGTGATGAAGTTAAGTTAAGTGCAGAACATATAACCGCAGCATCTTCCGAGTGGCCACAATTGTGATTCCTCCAGCCTCGGTGTATACAGTCGCCGAGTCTTTGCTCGCCCCCGGTGCAAGCCAGGTCATCCAGAAATATCGGTCCATCTCCAATGGAGAATTCAGCAGCAGCAGTGACCGCCCTCTCGGCCCCTGGGTAGCCCAGCTGATGACAGACGACGTTAGCGTCTTGGATGTCCCACGAGTCGTCGCAGACAGTCCCCCACTCACCATCAAAGAAGACCTCAACACGCCCCCCATTTGGAAAGAAGCCATCCACCAAGCGAACATCCCCTGAAAACGGAGAGTGTTTGTAAATTTGTTTCGTTGCGAGTTGCCCAAGACTACAAGAAGAGATGAAGCAATGGGAAGTAGGCAGTGGTTTGTCGGGGGGGGGGGGGGGGGGCTCAAGTTTGGATAGCATTTTTGATTGGCCCGTGTGCCCAAGCACTATAATAATTTCCCAGTCTTTTATGAGTTGGATTGCAAATAAGTTTGAATCACAGACCAAAATATTTTGAATGCACACAAGTATTTTTGCAAGTTTTTGCAGACATTAACCTTAACGTCCTATAGAGGCATTCACTTGGGGTACAGTACACTGTACTACAAAATACTACTCAATTCTCATAGGCCAGTACTCATACTACAGTTTACTCATACAAGTAGTACTTTGTAGTATTCGGTGACGTTAGGGTTAAAACAGCATAGCATAAAACTGTCAGATTTCCGCCAGGTTTATGCTCAATTCGAAATGGAGGGACCTGGAACCAATCTATGATTGACACCAACTGGCAGTCAAAATCTGGAAGTTAGGACACAATAAGCACTTTCATGGTAATATGCGCCATCTTGTTCACGGGGCAAAAAGAACCACATTGCTAGAAGCGAGCACATTTTGGAATGAATGCATGACTTGGAAGCGCCAAAGTTTTTGATTGATGATGATGCGTACACAGCAACGAGTGTAAATTTGCCCCGTAAGCAAGATATTAATTATGGCGCATATTACCGTGAAAGTGATTATTGCCTCCATAATTAATCGCAAAATCTCCACACAACTATAATAGAATACCCCCTCCCCCTCCCCCTCCCCCTCCCCCTCCCCTTGAAAAATTTCTCACTTCGACTATATTGCCCAGAATTCTTGGAAATCTAGCTAGTACTAGTACGTTGTACAGATGATGGTCTACACCTTTGCACTAATTTGAATCAATGATCAATCGACAAGAATTATTTTTATTTTTTATTTAAAAAAAAAATTTGGGGGGGGGGGGAGGGGGCATGTTTTTCACAGTAGTAGGCCTAACCATGGAGTGGCCTAACGTACGTACGTTAAACTGAGATGATCATCAAATAGATTTTTCTAAATTGTCTGCTTTTTGGCTGTTTTTTTAAGGTACTTTCTGAACTTTTCAAATGCGATAATTCTAACAAAAGTATCCCAGTTAGGATTAGTGGTGGGCTATAAATCCAGCTTTTTTAAAGTTAATTTGGTTTAAATTCCACTGAGTTATTTGATTTCGATTTTGGAAACCGGATAACCTTAAACAAATTAAGCCTTCAATGTTTTGTGACACAGGCTAATAGTAATAGCCCGCCTATCCAACTATCCTAGCCTTTTTAAGGATTTTCATGCAGCACCTCACTCCGACACTCATCACTTTTTGTTGGCATGACTAACGTATGAGCTGGATGGGGAACTTCTGGTGAAATCAGAAAACTGTTGACAGTCATGACACTTGTTGTTCGGTGATAACCTAGCCCAGGTTGGACGATGTCTTCATCGCAACGCGAAGGGAGTCCATACTGGGCTAGGTGATAACCTAGCCCAGGTTGGACGATGTCTTCATTGCACTACGAAGGGAGTCCATATACATGGGCTAGGTGATAACCATATAACCGGATTTTGAAATCTCTGATTTCCCCCACCACTATAACAGAGTTAGGGTGTCAGAATACACCGCCACTCGTCTATTCCACCTCGTATCCCCCGATACGTGGTGACGGTGGATTGCCACTTTGGGGAAACCTGGACTTTTTCCCAATCTAGGCCTACTTCAAGTTCCACATGTTTAATTTTACGCACATTGCCCTTGGCCTTGCACGTATCATATCCCTGGCTAGTCTTGGTTCAAGACGTTGTTACGTATATACGCGATAACCGGCCGCCGCGAGAGGGCGTTATCACGACAAACATAATAGCCGCGAACCGCCAGTAACAACGTCTTGGGAATCTTGTAGAAGCCGTGTTGTGCGCACGCACCTGCTTAGCCTAATGTTGCAGCGTGCATTATGTATACATAAATAAATGCATTATGCATAGATCTAACCCCTGACTACTACCGCCCGAGTGTTAGTATATGAAGATAAAGGTACAGCAGGTCTGTGCTATTTAGATTGTTTGGTAGGGCCGAGGGGAATTAACTAAAAAGTTCCGGAATAATGGAAATATAATAAACAGAAAATCTTAACGGGGCTAAATATGATAATTGATGGGCAGTTACTATCTCGCCGCGGGGAGTTACTATCTCGCCGCGGCGAGTTAATATCAGTTAAAATCAGTTTTTTTTATTATATCATTGAAGATGAATAAAATTGCAATAAATATTATAGTAAATAGTAAAATTGTTTTGTTTTATTTGGAAATACTTTTTAATGATCAATTTCTCTGAGAAATAATTTAGTTTTGTGCCATGTGTACAATTATATTTGCTTTTTAAATGATATTTGCAAAAGGTGGCTCTCCACAATTGAATATCAGAAATTCAAAATAAATAAATAACGAAAGAAAGAAAGAAAAAAGGAGAGAGAAACAATAAGTATGTAATGTTAAGACCAATCCTTGCCAAATTTTGTTTGAGGTGTCATGTAGTGCAATTATTTCAGTGCGGAGCACCAAGTCTTCGTTTTTTCTCCATTGTGAACTACAGGGAACACATCGGTTGGTTGCAAGTTTTACCTATCATTGGTATGAGGGCGCCTTTCCCCATAAGCAACTACTTCCTGTTTCACTTTTCTAGCGCGCGGACTGTATCTTCCGGTAAGCACTTATAAAGAACCACCAAAATGACATCGTCACGCGCATCGCGCCTTGTGCCTATTCAATAAGGCCTTGTGCCTATATTCAATAAGGCCTTGTGCACTTTCAGTAATACATGACGATGTCGTTTTGGTTGTTCCGGAACAGTGCCTTTCGTATCTTCCCCTTATACCTTCTAGGATGTTTGATTTAACCATGGAGAAATAAGACTTATTTCTCCATGATTTAACGTAGTCGATCGACTGCAGACGCGTTCGAGTGAAAAATAGACCACGCATGCGTGATTTAAATCGCAAATTGACAAAGGGACTACAGGTCAGCACCCTTTGCTAAAAGACTGGTTGTCAACTTTTTCCGTGCACTTCTCGGTAGGCCTACACGCTCGTGTCGTACGTACAAGGCCTTGAATCCGAAATCCTCACTTCAATCTGTGGAGGATCATTCCGTTTTTCTGTTACTTCCTGTGGAGGAAGTTGTCCAGATTCGACACACGTTTATCTTCACTTGTTGGCACAGGCTTACACAAGTTAGGGATTTATATATATATATATATATATATATATAAAGTTTGTTAAAAGTTTATGCAGTGCTCACCAAGAATATTGGAGCTGAATTTTCGGCCTGACTAGGCCTTCATCGGAGCTGGGAGTTGGACTGGTGGTTTGAATGCAGAAAATTCCACATTCATACCATATACCACCACCTGGCGTGAGCGTTCCGAGCTTGTATATGATGCGCTGTTCTATCTCCAAGCGCTGAGCGTTCGATGTTGTCATGGTCAGGACGCACACGCGCATGTTGTCAGACGTGTGCGGTTGCTTGGAGAAGTGGCGCGCCACAGGGTGTCCGGGGAGATTAAGTCGGACACTTCGAAGGTGCTCAGTATACCGGTCTGCCAAACGACGCTTCGTTTCGCCGATGTAGTGTTCACCGCATAGTTGGCAGGAGATACAATACACAAGGTTGGAAGATATGCAAGTGAATTGTCCTCTGGGTGTATAACTGCCTTTGGGACCGTCGATCTGGGGGGGATTGTGGATGGACCTGCACGTATTACAGCGAGGGCGATTGCAGGCTGTAGTGCCGGTGTTAATGTCGTTGACAACGGAGACTGGTGGGAGGATGGATCGGATTAAAGTCTGTCCGATGGACTGGTCACGTCGGAAAGCAACGAGGGGAGTGGAGTCTCCATTGAAGATATGGTTGGTCAAAGGATTAACTTGGAGCGTGCGGAAGTATTTCATGATGATAGCACGAACTCGCAGGTTAAACGGGTGGTAGGTGAGGACCAATGGGATGCGCTTGTCGGCATTCTTAGTCGATGGAGTAAGCGCTGTCTTGCGGGTAATGGCTGAGATTCGACGCAAGGCATTTGATGTGATGTCTCTGGGTAGCCTCTGTCCATGAAAAATGTGGCCATTTTTGAAGCTTGTTGCCTGAAATCGTTGTCATCGCTACAGATGCGTCGAAGTCTGAGAAACTGTGAGTAAGGAATAGAATCCTTACAAGACTGCGGATGTGAGGAGTCGTATTGCAGATAGCTGTGAGAGTCAGTTGGCTTGTAGAACATGGAGGTTACTAACCGTTCACCATCAATCCGAAGTTGAATGTCGAGGAAAGGGAGTGTGGTCTCTGAAACCTCTGAGGTGAACTGCAGGGCAGGGTGATATTTGCCGACAAAATCAATGAAGTTGTTCAGTTCCTCCCTTGTGGATGATGTTACACCAATTATGTCATCTATGTACCTCCTGTAGAGCAGAGGCAATGGACCAGTGTAGTCTTCGAACAGGTTAGCTTCGACATACCCGATGAAAAGGCAGGCGTAACTTGGCCCCATGCGCGTACCCATAGCGACTCCACTTTGTTGAGTGTAGTGTCTGTCGTTGAATGTAAAGTTGTTGAGCTTCAGAACTAGTTCTGCAAGACGAACGAGAGTCGTAGATGATGGCGTGGGGTTCGGTCGTCGCTCGAGGAAGTATTGCAAGGCTACCAAACCGTCCGCGTGGGGGATGGAGGTATAAAGAGATTTCACATCCATAGTGAAAAGGAGCTTGTTAGCAGAGGTCCCAAATCTGAAATCTTCAAACAGCCGGAGAGCATCGGAGGTGTCTTTGACATATGATGGTAGTGATTGCACGATGGGAGTCAAAATTGAGTCAAGGTAGCAGGAAACAAGCTCAGTGGGACAACTGCAGGCTGAGACAATAGGCCGTCCAGGGTTATTAGGTTTGTGAATCTTCGGGAGGAGGTAGAAACGGGCAGTACGTGGTGTCGAAACTATGAGATTAGCAGCATTTGTAGGTAGTGCGCCCAGTTGAATAAATTCTTTGACGGTACGGGAAACTTCTTCCTGATGTTTAGCTGTTGGGTTGTGGTCAATTTCTTTGTATGACGTCCTATCAGAAAGTTGACGTTCAGCCTCCTGGATGTACAGATCACGACGCCAAACAACAGTAGCTCCACCCTTGTCTGCTCTCTTTATGACAATAGAACGGTTTTGACGGAGGGACTGCAAAGCTTTGCGTTCGTCAGCAGTGATGTTGGAATGGGCAGATCTTGTGAAGTCAAGTTGATTGACCTCGTTCCTACAACTGTCAATCACAAAGTCTAACGTTCTGTTGCGGCCAGAGTTAGGACACCACTTAGATCTCTTGGGGCAGAGTTTGTCGAAGGGATCAACACGATCAGCTTGGTCGGCTTGTGGAGATGAATCATTAGAATGAGACATGGATGGTGAGATGGGTAGATTACGGGTCTGCGTGTCATCTTGATGGTAATATTCTCGTAGTCGTAAACGGCGAAAGAATTCCCCGGCATCTCTCTTAGTAGAAAATTCATCGACATGACTAGCGGTAGGCACGAAATTTAGACCGCGTTGAAGAACTCTATGCTCCACTTCTGAGAGAGGAAGATCTGGGGGTATAGTAACGACCAATTTCAAAGGCTGATGCCGATGAGTCGAGTCATGGGTCGGCGGGGATGGGTTGGCAATCGGAGAAGTATCTTGAAGTGAACTCAGCTTGGAATGTTTGGACTGCTTCATGGCATTATATAGTTCAGTGTTGAGTTCGTGGATAATACCCCTGACACGATATGCTGTGCTATGATCACCATTGTTATATAAATTAGCACGCAAGTCACGTACCTCTTGGTCAAGCTGAGCGATCCTTTTGCGATGGGTATGAAGTGTGCAACGGATGAGACGGCGAGAAGAATCACGGACAATACGGCGCATCCGACTGGAGTAACTATGACAATCCGGAGTTAGTTGGGACGTATGAAACTTAAGTTCAAAACCCTTAGGTATAAGTCCAGAACGTAAGCAGGTACTGAGAAAGTTCAAGTGGCTACAGAATATGGTTTTAGTAAACGTAGCAGTAGCAAGGGTGAGTGAAGTATCGACAATCGGTTTAGGCAGAATACCAATGCGGGAAAGGAATCGGCGTCGTAGCTGTAATTTGGCTACCAAATTAGCCATGATGGAGAAAGTTCGCAGTGGAAAGTGTAATGTACAAAATGAAGCAGAACTGCGTAGCACTGATGAAAAGTACAAAGTTTGTTAAAAGTTTATGCAGTGCTCACCAAGAATATTGGAGCTGAATTTTCGGCCTGACTAGGCCTTCATCGGAGCTGGGAGTTGGACTGGTGGTTTGAATGCAAGCTCGGAACGCTCACGCCAGGTGGTATGAATGTGGAATTTTCTGCATTCAAACCACCAGTCCAACTCCCAGCTCCGATGAAGGCCTAGTCAGGCCGAAAATTCAGCTCCAATATTCTTGGTGAGCACTGCATAAACTTTTAACAAACTTTGTACTTTTCATCAGTGCTACGCAGTTCTGCTTCATTTTGTATATATATATATACATATATATATATACATGTATATATTTTATCAATGGGAGCACAATCAGGAAATTGTATAAACATCTGCGGTGGTGGCCGCTCAAATTTTTTTCTTGCAGCGTTTCTCGTAAAAAAAAAAAAAAAACAGAAAGGGGCTATTGAAGGGGTGGATTCATAATGTACTTCACATTAGCCCATAATGCGGGTTCAAGTTGAAAGCGAGAGTATCGATATACTGAGCAAAAGCGCTATTCTACGAAAGCCCGTTAGTGCCACCGCTATTTTTTTCGAGAGCAGTTATTTTTATTTTCGAGAGCAGTTATTTTTATTTTCGAGAGCAGTTATTTTTATTTTCGAGAGCAGTTATTTTTTTTTCGAGAGCAGTTATTTTTTTTTCGAGAGCAGTTATTTTTATTTTCGAGAGCAGTTATTTTTTTTTCGAGAGCAGTTATTATTTTTTTTAGAGCAGTTATTTTTATTTTCGAGAGTAGTTATTTTTATTTTCGAGAGCAGTTATTTTTTTTTCGAGAGCAGTTATTTTTTTTAGAGCAGTTATTATTTTTTTTAGAGCAGTTATTTTTATTTTCGAGAGCAGTTATTTTTTTTTCGAGAGCAGTTATTTTGTTTAGAGCAGTTATTTTTATTTTCGAGAGTAGCTATATATATTTTCCAGAGCAGCTATTTTTATTTTCAAGAAGCAGCTATTTTTATTTTCAAATCAAGAAGCACATGTTTCGCGCAGACGCCTGGGTGTGCATGCAGTGTTAGTGCATGCACTGGCGCTTGCTACATTCCTCAAAAGCGCAGCTGTAGGCCTAATATTCTACGGATCAACCTACTTTGTCTCTCACAGTTTCCATTAAATACCCCGCAATAACGCCAGGGTCACTATTTGTCGCAGAGGCTTCAAGCCAGAGGATCTGTCTTGATTATCCGTCGATACGTTAATACAAACCCCATAAGGCTTTAGTTTGTCATAAGCGTCGAGGTGCCGCACAAAGTCTGGGCCTCTGCCGTTGTATGTCCTTGTAGCCGCCGCCGCCGCCTTCTTTGCTCGACTCCCTCTGGGTGATACCCAGCATGATATGGGGGAAAAGGGTACCCCCCTTGTATCCCTATACATTAAGCACACTCCAGATTATTGTTATCTAACACATCCCCCTAGATTTCTGAAAAGAATTCCTGAGATTCCGGGAACACAATGACCAACACAAAAGAGGGGGGGGGGGGGGGTCCCTTTCAGTCCCCCATATCGCGCTTCATATGCTCTGGGTCTAGTCATCCCAGAAGATGGCGCACTGTTTCTGGGCTTACCAGCAGTCCATTCTGAAGGCATCTCAGGTTCATCAACCGGTAACCACAAAGTTGCCCTGAGACTGCCCTTCTATAAAACATGCAACATCAAAAATGTCTGTCTGGTGTTTTCGGCGATAAAGGCCAAGTTCTCGCAATTTACGGTTTAGGTTATACGCTTGCTGATCAAGATATTATGGTTATACGCTTGCTGATCAAGATATTATGATTACAAGCAAGTGAAGCAATTATTTCGTCATAATTAAGTCCCAAACTAAAGTAACGCCGGATCAAATGCAGACACTGTGCGTCCGAAGCCGCCGCAACAGCCATGGATGATCAGTGACTTCCGGAAACCGAACAGCTGTTTAAAAAAAAAGAAAAAATACAGCTGCTTAAAAATAAAAATAACTGCTCTCGAAAAAACAATGCTCTCGAAAATAAAAATAACTGCTCTCGAAAATAAAAATAACTGCTCTCGAAAACAAAAGACTGCTCTCGAAAATAAAAATAACTGCTCTTGAAAAAAAAAAAATGCTTTTGAAAAAAAAAAAATGCTTTTGAAAATAAAAATAACTGCTCTCGAAAATAAAAATAACTGCTCTCGAAAATAAAAATAACTGCTCTTGAAAACAAAAAAACTGCTCTCGAAAATAAAAATAACTGCTCTTGAAAAAAAAAAATAACTGCTCTCGAAAATAAAAATAACTGCTCTGGAAAAAAAAATAGCGGTGGCACTAACGGGCTTTCGTACTATTCAACAAATTTATTCATACATGAATGAGGCCATAAATGGTATCACATATCACATAGTAATATATATATAGGGCCGTTTGTTTCACAACGATCCAGATCTCGATCAGTGACCCAATTAACCGCTGGTTCGCTCCATCCATCAGGTGGGATCTGGTGTGTGAACCAACACACGGATCACTGATCGAGATCTAGATCTGTGCGAAACAAACAGGTTCTATATAAAGACCCGGATTGCTGCTACATTCGTCAAATCGGGATTTGTCTGTACTGACAGTCAATGAAAAGGCATCGCTTACATTTATTGTAAAAACGCATATACATATACATGTAATTGTTTTTAGACTTAGCTTTATGTAGGCCTAAGCTTTCACTCATGTGCAAGTTGATTGAAACTGATTGAAAAATGAGCATATTATTGTAAATGCGTGGTATACATTATTATACTACTTCTAAAAGTTCAGGTAAAAATTTCACTAAAATGTCAAGTGATGCATTTTCATTGACTGTCAGTATATGCAAATCGTATTTGTCAGTATATGCGCATTATTCCAAAAGATCTGCCCAAAAATCACATGATAACAAAATCACAAACAATGGGAGGTACCTTGCGTGTTCACACGCGCGCGTTAGTTATACCGAATGACCCGTGACCCATGTCATTGTGCACATGCGCAATTGAGATACCGAACTGGAGACTTTGGGGCGTGTGCAGTGGCAGCAGCTCACATGCTCGCACAACCCGCATCGCACGTGTTAAAATTCAATCAGAATGGTTGTTCGCGTAAAATCTGTGACATTACGTTAGCAATTTTATCCCGAATAACCTTTGACCTGGACTACTTCATCATCGGAGATGAACTGCCTTATGAGCCAATTCGGTATCTCAAAGGTCAAAGGTTATTCGGGATAAAATTGCTGACGTTACATCATGCCATGTTACGTGAACGCCCATTCTGATTGAATTTAACACGTGCGCGTTGTGCGACCACCGTTTGCGTCCACGCGGGATTTTTATATTCGGAATAAAATGTCATTGTTCACATGCGCAGTTGAAATACCGAACTGGCTTATTTTAGGTGGTCGACCGAAAGTAGTACTTGGCTCCAGGCCAATTTCGTCAACAAACGCGCTGAAGCCCTCCTGAGTTCAACTCAATCTAAACCACATTTGGCAACGGGCCAGGAAGCAGAAAATATCACATTGAGCAAATTGTCCGTGGTTAACTTGCTAGGGGTTAAAGGTAGCGTACATGATTGGACATTGTTGCAATTTTCAGAAATGGGCGGATTTGGGGGTTAGTATTTTATAGGAAATATCGTTCCACTGACCTGTTCAAAGTTTTGCGTTGTTGGATGGCGAAAACAACGAGAGAAAAACGGCGCTCGTTTTCAACCGTCGGGCGGATGATAGCCTTTAGTCAAGGCACCCGTAGCTCCCTGGACGCGTGACGCGCCCTGAATGCCAGCATGTCCGGGGCGCGCCACTCGTCCAGATAGCTACGCGCGCCTTGACTAACGGCTACAGGGCAGTTTTCCAACGATTTCCAGCTGGAAATCGTTGAAAAACGATAAAATATAAATGTCTACTTTTCTTGACAAGACAGCACACCTGGTGTCATCATTTCACAGGATGATTGAGACTACTATTAACTTACACTCTAGTAAGGTATTTCGTAATAATTCAGTAAAAACAAATTGGAGGATTACCAATCGTGTACACTAACTTTAAGGGCCAGTCACACTGGCTACGACAACGATGACGAAAACGATGAGAATACATGTTCTCTATTGGTGGGTAGCACGCGAGCGTATTATACACGCGCGACAATTCCACCAATCAGTGGCCTTTATTCTCACCGTTTTCGTTATCGTTATCGTGGCCAGCGTAACCAGGGTCGTACGCGCTAAGCAAATTTTTGTGCTAAAACCATAGAGCTATAATTTATTATACAACGCCTGAATAAATCCCCGCCATCCGATTGGTGGATCGTCGATCACATGCATTGAATTATTTGTTCCATCGCACGTCGCGAGAAGTTACATCACACGGTAGGCGTGTGATGTAACTTCGCGAATTTCACGGTCATTATAGGTGGCGCTACAACACGGCTGTCATTCATACAAAATGGCGGACGATGTTCCCGAACCACGGCTAGCACTAACAGACGACGAAATATTGGAACTCTTATTAGGCGATGCTGACGCTGCTAACACAAAGAGACAAATCTGGAGCGGAGAAACACACAAGTGCCGAGAGTGGCGTGGCTTCGCCACTCGTGGGCTGGGTTCGGGCGGTCTGTTCTTGACACGTAAAACTTGTTCTTGCAAAACCCCGATGGATAGGTGGTGTGTGATCATAGCTCTATGTGTGTTTGTGATCCTGTTCCGAGTGCAATAGGTCGCGTTCCCGCCGTTCGAGGGTTTCGCGTGTCAAGAACAGATCGCCCGAACCCAGCTAGCCATGGGCGCTGAACTGCATGGTCTCCGCTCCAGTCGCTTCGCGGTTTCGCAGCTCATAAGGCGGTAATAAGCAACGATGGCCTTGGCGAAAGGCTATTGGACTTACAATATTGGACTTTTTATTTCGCGCGACGTTTAGCTATGAAGCTTAAAGCCTCTGAACAAGAGCAGTAGCTTCATGTCTACCGTGTTTTGGGAACTGCTGGAAAAGAGGCACATTTGGGATCAATAAATTTCAATTAGTGATGCAATTAAGTGTTGGTTTTCTGAATTATTAACTTATTATTGGGATTTTTTGCTATATGAATGATTCGGGCAAAGGTAAGCAAATTTTGCGCTAAGCCGCATGAAATTAGCCAATGACTCTTCCCAAACCGTCTCCACTTACCTTCCTCCTGCGCGTTGCACGAGGTACAGAGGACTTGGAGGAGACAGAGAACGCCCAGAAGACAAGCGATGAACTTGGAGCCGTTCGGAACTTGAAAGTCCATCCTGCGCTCCAGATCCAGCAAAGCTACAGTCATGCAAATTACTCGCTAAAATGGCTTTACACGGCTCAAGAAATAAGAACGACCCCGGATTCGTAAACGAACTTGGCACAGCCTCGCCTCAACCATGCGCGCTCCTGCATCAGAGGATAGGCTATGGCTAAATCGAACTAGCCGCGTTCAGTTATAGTACTCTACAGTACACATCCTATCCCACGATCACATGTCGCTGTTTCAGTCTAAGCCTATTCGGGATCAACAAGTGACATA
Source organism: Hippasteria phrygiana (assembly GCA_037893225.1). Taxonomy (NCBI): domain Eukaryota; kingdom Metazoa; phylum Echinodermata; class Asteroidea; order Valvatida; family Goniasteridae; genus Hippasteria; species Hippasteria phrygiana. Next base: position 347,187 of record JAZGUH010000553.1, read on the forward strand.
TAATTATAGTGGATTCATTACCATATGAAATAACATTATCAGTATACTCTGACGCTGTTCCGGAATATTGTCAGCGTGAAAAAAAAGGCACTTTCTTCCTTGGTACTGGCTGGCTCAAAACCATCGCGGAAATACTAACCAAAACAATTGAGAAGACAATAGGTCCTCGATTGACAAACTGTCTTCTGATGGAAATCATGTACAAAACCAATGAGAGGGGTTTCAGTGATGTACAAACAAAAGAAGTCCTCATCAGGACAATGTTACGTCATCAGAAGGACAATGTCAAGTCCTCAGATGGACCATGTTAAGTCCTCGGTATAATACACCATAAGCAAGCCAGGTGTGGGGTGTTCGTTGAACTGTGGCCAAATTAGAAAAGTCTTCAAAGGGAAAGCGTGAACAATATAACTTGAGGTCATGTATTACCAGAACTTAGAAATAATTTAACGGTGTGCCAGATACATAATTTTTAATTTCATTCTGCATTGTAGCAATATTGCTCCACGTTCTATAACCGGTCTACATACGAAACTTTATCGTGTAGAAATTTTAAGCCTTTATCGTTCTCTGAAAAAAAGGATGTATTTTTGGAAACAAAATTGTACAAACAGTGAGTCGACAAACCGATGAAATAACCCTTCCAGATGAAAAGTACTCGTCACGTCTACGTCATTTTGTTCTGTTTTGGTCCAAACCACGCCTGAAAGTTGGGCCTAAACGGCCATGGCCTTGTGCAGTTCTTCCTGTTTATGCAGCCCAATGGCACCTATTTTCGTAACCTTTCCCCAGTGCGATATAGAATGTGAGAAGTCTACAACCACGGTATGGGTGCCACGAACTTTGGGTGCTCATATTTTACTATAGGCGCAGATCTTTGGTTTTCTTTTACCACAGTTTCCAAAAAAATGGCGGTGTTAGAATAACACCCTGGGGTATCTATATCGAACAAAGGTAGAAGGGCAACATCCGACACTCGCGCATGCGTGCGCATGCGTGTTTCGTCCAAGGGTGGATGCAACCCATATGAATTTCTTTCCGCAACCTAAGCGACAAACGGCACTGTGCATCGGGAGTCCACAAAATTATCACAAAAAACACGTTTTTTGGTGCTTTTAACATCATATTTTCTCAACCGTTTAATGGATTAATTTCGTTCTTTCTGCAAATAAAAGATTATTCTATACTCTTTTCAATGGCATCTGAATCATTTTCAAAAAGATTTTTTAAGATCTGTCGATTTTCATTTAGAAATTTACTGTTTCGTCGTGTTTACTGTGTGATTACCATTTTTGGGGAAAGTTTATGCGCACAGTACAGCGCGGCCCTAAATATTTACATCTCTGCACGCCCTCTATCGATTTGTTTCGTTCGAGCTAAAAAATAAAGCGCAGGTCGTTGCCTTGAATCGATGTAAAATTCAAGCTGATTGGCCAGTTTTAACCTCCGTCGATTCCAGCTAGAAAATTATGTACCAATCAGATGCCTCGTTTGAAATTACATAGGGTTGGCAGTCACCTGGCGAATTCAATGAGCTCCGATCGGCGTGCTTCCGACAAGATGCTATTTTTCTCACGTAAGTTCTTCATTTTAAAATTCGATTTAGGCGGAACAAAATATATGATAGTAAAGCTTATATTGTGTAGATTCTCGTCATTTATTTTTTGTGGTAGTAATATGTTCGTATAAATCAAACCAGCAATGTAAAAATGTTTGTCTGCAGTGACATGACCAACATTTTTTGAATACGCCGTACGGCACGCTGTGGTTTCTGGACAAGTCCACTTTTCTTTAGGTGATTGGTAAACATCAATGCGTGTATTTCGCTATTATATGCTGCACTATGTGGCGAAAATACTAGGGCTTGACATCAAGCTCAATCTTTCTGAATGCATCCTTTTCTCGCGAGTTGGGTCATTTTTAGTTTGTCATAATCATAATATGCACATGACAAGAAAAAATTAAAGAAGATTGTGGGGAAATCCCGGAGGATAAAAATTAATGTGTCATGTACGTCTAGACAGCACACGTTATGCACCTATCAATTGCAAGACGGACCCTCGGACCCCCGGGGGACGTGCGTCATGTCCCGCTAATGTCAGTCAAATCGTGACAAATGGGGTGCGTCGAGTACGGCTTTGGTTCGTCGTAAATACAAAGCGGGTTGCGTCGCGGGTGCGTCATGGTGCGCCATGCAGTTTCAAGCTTGTTGCACTACATACGTAGCAATTTTGACACATTTTAATCGATCTATGTTAAAATCCAAAATACTGATATTTTGTTTGAATAAAAACTGCTGCAGATCTGTTATGATGTCTACATTTATACGGAATGAAATAAGTCAGCGACACCAAATTGCTTACCGCCAAAACGGGCCAAAACGTTTTAAATGCGTAGCTCGCTCGCTAGTCAGGGCTTGAAATGAACGACTTCTTACTGGCCGAGGTGCCCCACAAAAAATCTCCGTCTTTACGGCCAGTTTTGTCTTGCCCCATATTTACCTTGGCCGCCGTGCCCTTTTTGCAAAAACACAGCCACTACAATCCTTTATATCATTTGTTTTTTCGATGTCATGCCAGCCCTTCATAAAATCTCGCATGTTGGCGATCGTACAGAATTACATATACTTTGCACACAAACTGAATCTGGTCCAGTTTCGGAGTATGCCGATACTTCAAGCATCAACACCCCCACCGCAAGATTAAATGTGTGTATTCGTACGTACACACAAATCAGCAGGAGTATGTACATGTACGGCAACGTTTACGTGCAGTCAACTGACTTTCTTTTTCTCAGTACTTTTCACGTGCGTGCCTCACAATACACATCGATGTTCGTGTACGAGGAAACGCGCCCTTGTAGGCGGCGCTATGAAGCACGCCTTCGGCGCGCGCTACATACAGTACCGGTAACTTCATGAACTTTGGTCACAACACGCGGTGTTCCGATTGTCAAAAGTTTCGATGAATAATTAGGCAAAAAAATTCGACAGAGAAAGAAGATTTCTGCACGTTAATTCACAGAACTTGATCTATTTTGTCTGTGTATGCATTTTCCGTGTTCATGAATTTATTTCGAGGTTGTACCGCTCGTACACCGCAGCGTGTTTTCCCGACATTTTCTACCGCAACACGAGGTTCATCGCCGCCCGCCACACAAAGTGCATCACGCACGCTTACCACCGTACGATAAACGGACAGTGTTGTGCCTTGTACTGTTCTGTACGTCGTGATCGCGTTGTGCCGTACGTTTCGTTAGTGAAATAGGAACCGAACTTGCCATTCAACATCGTCCTCAAAGTAATCCATGTAGAGTAGTATCCTCTGCACAAATTACAAATACGCACACGCAAAAGGTTGGCACGTGGTTTAGATAGGTCCCCGTGTATTAACGTGCACTGTGCGTGCGTTTATGCCGCTTCGGCGCGGCAGTGATGAGATTCGTTCGTTGACTTCATAATTATGTCCGTCATATTGGTCCGTCTTGGTGAGTTGTTTTCAAGACATGGTGCGTCAAAAATTGTGGTTTATAGCGTCAGTTTTACATGAATGGTTCGTCACGAACAGGGCGCAAGGGTGCGTCAAGGGACCCTAGGATCTGGCCTTACATTGAACACTGACGCACATTCCCCGGGGGTCCGAGGGTCCGTCTTGCAATTGATAGGTGCATTATACGTTTACATGTATTTACGATTAAGTATGATCACAAAAGATCAACCCGAAATAGTCATTGTTGCTTTTTTGTTCTCTTATTAGGATGATACTACCGTATCCTGGACAGAGGTGAACCAATCAATCCTGTGACTGAGAAGTGGTCCACATCAAAGTTCTGGCGTCTATAGAGACTCGAGAAAGCAGGCTCAACGTGCATATAAAAGAGGAACTGCTTTCAGTATAGAACATTAATTACTGAAATGGAAAAACAATACTGTGTACTGTATACAAACTCTTATTCTTAAATTGTTTGGCATTTGTTGTGTATTGCTGTGTTACGGTAGTCTATTTCAATTGTTCAATAAAAGGAAAAAACAGAAATGTTCTGACATCTGCTGGTTTTATTTTTTATGACCAATAAATACGATTTGAAGCTTTGCATGGTGGAAACGATGAGAAATTGAATGAGATTGCGGGTAACACCACGTGAAAGTACTCTTTTATGAAGATGTGGTTCTAAAAAGAAAGATTACTTTCACATAGTGTTAATACCTGCAATCTCATTCAATTTCTCAATCTCATTCAACTTCCTCTGTGTAGTGTAATCCCCCAACACCCCTACTCTGAAAGTGGACGCTGCCAATTGGCTGTGCAAGTTGAATAAACAGTTGCACAGACATTGCGTGAGATAAGAGATCACGCACAACTCAATGGGCATCAGCACAGCATTTGTTTCGGTTTCTTAGGTGTCAATATTGGGCCCAAGGAATTCATATGCGACGACGGTGATGAGCCCGCATGCATGCTATACGCCAGGCCGGAAGATGAACGTCCCTGTTACAAGTTGGCACAAGAGTTTCATTTGCGTTATAAATAAAAGGGAAAGGAAGGTCACAGCATTGAACCCGTTAACGTTCCACACCGTGCCATCCATCTGAGTTTCCGCTCACAAGCTCCAAATTATATGAACTTATATGAAGTTGATGTGTTTAATTGCTGAGAGACTAGAAAAGAAAAAGGTGTTTAGGGTTCCCAGTGCTTTTCTGGACGTAGAGTATAAGGGGTTTTCGAAATGCTGGCTTCGTCTCGGCTTCGGCTCCGTCTCCGACTTCTGAATAACTGAGAAGCAAACAAAATGTAATTCTAATTTTTGCTTTCATAATAAACCGAATGAAAGTTCCTGAAGCAGAACATGCACCAAGATTTAGAATATTTCCATTTGGTTTGCTAAATCTTCTAAATTTTGGTGCATGTTCTGCTTCAGGAACATTCATTCGGTTGATTATGAAAGCAAAAATTACAATTTACTTACATTTTGTTTGCTTCTCAGTTTATTCAGAAGTCGGAGACGAAGCCGAAGCCAAGACGAATCCAGCGTTTCGAAAACTCCCATAGCAAGTCTTCAGTGTGGGCCTGGGACACATAATATGGGACAAACATGGAGGGGAAAAAATCGTTCTCGTGTGGTAAAACAAAATGCATCTCGCCCACTTCGGTTTCCCGAATAGGTTTTATCCAGGTTTCAATTGACTCATCCATTAAATTAAAGCTGTAATATCCGTGCTCTTGATGAAAATTGCATTTCAATGGATTTCCTCCTATACAGCTAGACGAATGATGGAGGAAAACTGTATTTTAAAAGGGAAAAAATGCTTACTACGACTCTGCGATCTAATTTTGGTACGATTGCCCTGTACATTGACACTGTAAGAATAAGAGCGTCCAACTCATATTGCCAACAAATTAAAACTTATTTGTACGGTAACCCGGAGGTCGCAGGTTCGAATCCCGCTCCTGCCAGTTTCTTTGTTCACTTTGAAAATATATTCAAATTTACCTAGTCAGTTTCCCTTGTGGATTGTTTAACGAAAACTTATTTGTGTTTAACTTACTTATCTTCAGTCGTTTTTTTGTGGAATGTTTTAATAAAAGCTCTTAACTTATCCAAGACTTTACTACAGATCCAAAATCTTATCGCGCTGTCGGCCTATTGCAACTACACTGTACCTGATCGCGCTGCCTGTGCATTGCAACTGCGAAAGTACAAAAGTACAATAGTAACGTCTTTGAACCAAGACTAGCTGGAACAGAGAGGACAGTCTTTGCAAGGGCATGCAGTTATGGGTACATAGACTAGTAGACATGTGACAGGCTTCGCGTTGCGCGAGCACGCGTGAATAACAGGTTGGTTCCCTCAACTTCACTGCCGGCCATTATGACTATCGCTTTAACGTTCACTCGTTCAGGGCCGAGTGGTGGACCAGGAACCAGTCTATAGCGGGAGTAGACAGATTATCTAACAAAAATATTAGATGCTACCTGAGTACGTGTAACACAATAGTGGCAGTTCATGGGGCGAGTGAAGTGCTGGACCAGGAACTACACGTAGTCTATTACCGGGAGTAGACTGGTTCTACAAGAAGATAATACATATAATGTACGTACGTAGTACGTGCAATCGGGGAGCTATCTATAGCTCCATGGTGCAATAATGCAAATACCAGTTCATTAATTCGTGCGTATCTGCTTGAAACTTTATTTCGTTTCACGGAACTCACTGTGGCAGCTTCTCGAAAGTTTCATGAGGTAAACAATTTAAATTAATTGAAACAGAAAACACATCTGAATTGGTGGGAAAATTGGTCAAAGTGGGCGGCCTCGAGCCGGCCTCGACCAGATCTTCGAGTCCGGAAGGCTCCGAGGCCGAGGCCGAGGCCTTGCACTCCGAGGCCAAGGCCGAGACCGAGGCCATAAAAATCGGCCTCGAGGCCGAGGCCGGTCTCGAGACCTCCAACACTGCAAATCGGATAAATATTTTCGGTCTTCTTCCTTCTTTATTTTAGTTTAAACGCAATTTCATGCTACTTTGTTCATGTTTTTGTCATGTCTTAATTGCCGTGTTATAAGCCTTTTTTAATTGTTGGAAATTTAATAGGCCTCATGTATCGATGTTTGAAATCAATAGTAATATAGAGTTTAGACTTTATTTGTTGCAATGGAGTGATATATAGGGCATTTCTCAAACCCTGGCTTGTGGGCTCGGGCTTCGGCTTCGCGTAATTTTATGTCCCCAGATTTGGCAAGATATTGGACACTGTTTTTGCTATATGTACATCAAAATCTTATATTAAAATCCTGAGCATGAGCCTGTTTATTTATTTACGTATTCAAGGCTTCTGACTGGCAATGGGGCTGGGGAAATAGCTGGAGACGCAGCCGAAGCCCAAGCCCAAGCCAGGGTTTGAGAAACGCCCATAGTGGCAATTATATTCGATAAACACAGGTCAAGGTCATCTAGTAACCTCGGTTTCCGGTGTAACCGGAAGTTGGGCTAAATTAGTCAAAACTTGAAGGTGGTATTTATGACAGTACATGTACTGTTAAAGTCAATTTACATGATGTACAAGTTATTTTGTTGGAAAATTTTAAAAACAAATAACGTTATCGTGGCGTCAGGTATATAGGTTGCTTTTTATTACGCTTATTAACCTTCGATCGAGTTAAAATTTGGCATAATAGCACATGAGGTGACATCATTGTAACGTAATATATGTTGATGTACACATGGTAACTGATAGCTGGATAAAGTAAGCAGGGCCCGGCTCCAAAAACTAGAGTACTGTTCGTGCTATTCATGAACATGTCCTATTTTAGCCAACACTACAGTTATGTTGAGGGCGCACTACTACGCGGTACACGGCAACAACAATCGACCCAGTGACGTCTTGAATTAAGACTATACCCAGCTAGCCGCTCGTGGAGAGTCCAACACAAAAAATTAAGACGACGGCGTATTTATTTTATAAGACGGTTAAGGCGTCTCGTCCTTAATTCATCCTGAAATGGATTTCTTTATACCAAACAAAAATAGCTCCCTCTTGCAAACGTTGTTTTAGTACATGTTTCACTTTAAATGTAGTGTACATGATTGGTCATTGTTGCAATTTTCAGAAATGGTCGGATTTGGGGGTAGCATTTTATAGGAAATATCGTTCCACTGACCTGTTCAAACTTAGTTTTGCGTTGTTGGATGGCAAAAAAACCGAAAAAAATGGCGCTCGTTTTCAACCGTCGGGCGAAAGAAAGCCTTTGCAACGTTGAATAAATGTCTATACTTGAATGTCTACTCGAATTGATAAAATCATTTATATCACGTTCGTGTTTTTGCAAGACATTGTGTGCCGAAAGCTGAATGTGATTTTTATTGCGTGGCTTAATGACATGTACGGCTCAAGTACGGCTGGAGTTATTCAACTATACATGCTTATACCGTCCTGTGTCGGTAATACAGCCAGTTTGGCATTTCAACTGCGCATGTGCACAATGACATATTTATTCCGAATGACCCGTAAACTAACGCGCGCGTATGAACGCGCAAGGTGGTTGCACAACGCGCACGTGTTAAATTCAATAACACTGCGCTCGCGTAACATCACGTCAGCAATTTTATCCCGAATAACCTTTGACCTTCAAAATACCGATCTGGCTTATTTGGTATTCATGAATATGTTGGTAGAAACAAACAATTGCTCCCGTATTTCTTAAATTTTGCATTATTTTACAAACCGCAGAGTTTGGATTAGATAGTATATGACGTAGTTCAAGAATCACCAAAAGAAAAAAAAATGATTTTGTTTTATTTATTTATTTATTTCATAAAGCTCAATTATATGCCACTTGCAAACTGAACACTTGTCAATCATGTGCGAATATATAGCTACTGTAACAAGATTCAACAAAATGTATTATAAACCCATGGAAGGATACCCTGCCAGATATGGGGGGAAAAATTAATCATGGGCAAACTGAATTCACCCCGGCACCATTTGGATACACGGAAGCGCGAAACGGCCACGTTGAAAAAAAAGGTAATCACATTATCTCGCCGCGGCGAGTTTCTTTCTCCGAGTCGCCCACATCTCGCCCTCGTAGCGAGTTAAAACGGGAGGGGAGGAAAAAGCAACTCGCTGCGGCGACGTAGTCGGCGAGTTATTTTTTCAATGTGGCTCCTCCACGCTTCCGTACCGTACAGTAGTTTTTTTTATATTTTGCTTGAAACCGTACGTACAATGCATGTCTAGTCTACGTCGACTGGATTAAATAACTTCAAGAATATCATTCAGGGGATTCACCGTTTTGGAGCTCAATTTCAGAAAGCTACTTCGCATGCACAGCATTCCGCTTGAATATAATTTGAGAGTTATATAGGCCTATACACACTCTGGAGAAAAAATGTACGGACATACCGTGTGACGTAATTAACTCAAGAAATGTGGTTCGATAGCGCTATAAACCTGTAGTTCTTCAAAGAACCATAATTCACTGTAGAATATTGCTTACCAACTTTTTGTGCGAGGAACAAAACAGCAGAGACTCATCGTTAGGCTACATTTTAGCAAGGCCTTTGACCTTGTTCCACATTAAAACTATATTAGCCTATTAAAGATCAAACATGCAGGAATCACTGGTTCCCTCTACAAATGGATCACTAGCTTTATCACGAATAGACCTCAACAAGTGGTTTTGGAAGGAGTTGCGTCATCACACATTGATGTTACGTCTGGCATTCCTCTGTCCTTGGCCGTTATTTATTCTATACATAAATGACTTGCCAGAAAGGATAACATCTCAAGTGAGATTACTGGCAGACGATTGTATCCGGTATAGGCCTAAAAGATGACACACTGGCTATACAGAGAGAGTCACTTTGCCATTGGGAGTCATGTTGGCAAATGAAATTTAACATCAACACTATATGCACATTACTCACAAGAAGAAGTATCTACAATCAACTTATACAATGAGAGAGAAACCACTCAAAACTGTTCAGTTATACATATCTGGGAGTTGAAATCAACAATAAATTGAGCTGGGCAGATCATATAAACCCAAACATTTCCGGTCCAAAGCAAATAAAATATTGGGTTTACTACGTAGGAATCTTTTTAGCTGTTCCGCGGAAGTTAATTAAGGAAACTGCCTACAAAACTTTGGTTAGACCTAAACTGAAGTACTGTTCAAGCATATGGGATCCACACCATCAAGACTACATAAATAGACTTGAAGCAGTAGCCTACAACATAGAGCAGCAAGATTTGTGTGTAAAGATTTCAGTCGTAGAAGTAGTGTTTCAGCTATGATCTCCAAACTGAAATGAAAGTCTCTGGATGAGCGTAGAACTATCTCTAGATTGCCTCTACTCTACAAGTCTATTATGGTTGCAATTGATACAGATAAATATCAGTCTGTATCAGAAGGAGCCCAAATAAAAACACGGAAATCGTCTTCAATTTCATTTATTCACCAGGCAGCGAAAAAAGACTGTTTTAAGTTTTCTTTCCTACCAAGGACAACTACTCATCAATAGAACCTTCTTACACTGGACATCAGGGGATCTAAATCAGTCGATACATTTAAGGCTCAACATTCCATTAACGGTTAAGGGGGATATTACTAAAATCACTGTCACTGCCACGTTGCGCCTGCAATTTCATATCCCAACGAGAAGATTGTTGCAGTATAAAGCAGAAGCAGTATACATACAAGTTTGGACGATAACCTATTTTCGCTATATAAAGCAAATTTTTCCTCTACTTAGCAAAATGTGCTTAGCAGCTCCATGAAATTGGCCCAGTCGAAAATCAAGAGTTATATTCTCTGCATAGGAGCATTTCCTCAAGACAATATATTCTCTGGGCAACATATATTCTCTGGGCAACATATATTCTCTGGGCAACATATATTCTCTGGGCAACATATATTCTCGGGGCAACATATATTCTCGGGGCAACATATATTCTCGGGGCAACATATTCTCGGGGCAATTTGTTGAAATTCATGGCAACATACATTGGGGTACGTTATGGGTTAAAGTTAGAAAAATATAAAAATGAACAAGAAAAATGTACAGATTAACAAAAGCATGTACATGTATATACAAATGCTAAAATACTGTTTCCATTTTAGTTGTGCCATTTCTACAGCCAAAATGACACATCCTTATAAAACTAATTAGTACAAGATTGCATACTGTACTTGTAAAATAAACAAGGCAAATTGTTTTGGGTTATGTTGTATATTTTATCCAAATTCAAAATTTAAGAAAATACTATGTTCTACTGAAAAAAAGGGAATGCAACGCAGCGTAGCATGGATTAAGGCAAGTTAGGCCAACAATTGAGCAAGAGACAAGAAAATATTCTGGGCTGTTGCCCACTTTTGTAGACCTGAATTTAAGAATTTGATAAAAACTTAGAAACTGGTTTAAAATTGTGTACAAATATTACAGGCAAGTTTTGCAACTAAAAACATGGCATTTTTTTTTTGGGGGGGGGGGTGGGTTGATGAAGTTTTATGGGCTTGTTCCCCTCCCTTCCATAGTCCAAATATCATACTTGCATAGCTTCCATTCAAAGTTCATTTTAACAGCACCTCTTAAATTTAGTTTGCGATCAATTTCTCCAATTAAACAATTTTGCACAGGGCTGTTGAGCTACATTTTTATGTTAGAATGCACCTGGCCCACTTTATCAAACAAAGAAATTGTTTGTTACATTAACAAATGGCACTCCATACACACAACTGCACCGTGAAAATTTGGATAGAGTTTTCTCAAAGGTTATAATATTACACAAGAATTTGATTGCACCATTAGAAAGATCTGAACAAGCCCTTTCTGTTGGTATAAGGATAAAGTATGAATGGCGAAAAGCACAAGTACTACAGTTCGTTGAAACATGGTGAATGTATTTGTTGTTTGGATGCTCTGGTGTGTGGTTTCCTTGTCGAGTAAACTGGACATTGGTACCGTAAGGAAAACTTTTTCAAAAGATCTTATGATAGGCGTTTCACTTATAAACCCCCCTTTTCCAGATCGTCAAAACCATCGTCCGGCAGAGGAAACTGGAAGAGAAGTGGTTCCTTCTTTGGCTCCCAAGTGAGCGACGTCTCGTAGACAGGATTACACATGCCGGGCTCCGCAGTCGCCCCGCTCAGGCCGGTATACGGGTTCTCCTCTGCGCTGGTGGGCCGAGCTTGGGCAGTCTGATTAGGCGGCGGGGAGGGCGGAGACATGGGGATGGCCACCTGGTAGGATTGGCTCCTCCTCTTGAACGTGGCTTTCTTGATAATGATGGCGATGATGATTATGACGAGGATGATGAACAGTACCGCAGAAACAATGGCTATCATGACGAGACCGATGGTGGACAGGCCTGGAAGGGGGGGGGGGGGGGGTCAAAAAAAATGTTGGTCAGTTCAGAAGTTTAGAAAAGAGGCGGTGGGCATGCAGATCTATAAAATTAAAACAACTGCTGGCTCTCGGAAAGCACATAAAGCATACAATGCTTAATACCTTAATGCTTAATCAGGAAAGGAAAGATTCAGCAGCTGTTGCTGTAGTGATTTGATTCGCCCAGCTGACCCCAGCAAACTCAGTGGTGTGGCAGTTAAGCCATCTGCACTAGTAAGCAGGAGGTCGTGGGTTCGAATCCCACCATAGTGACTCAGCAGAGTTGTAATCAACTGAATCATGAGCTACAGGGGTGAACGTGACAAAAAATAAGACTTGCGCTGTGACTTGCGCTTCGACTTGCGCTGCGACTTGCGCTGTGACTGAATACTTCAGTAAAATAAAAAAATACTCAACACAGTTCAGAGCCACTTTTGTGACATCCATCCCCTGACTCCTCCCCCCCCAAAAAAAAGAAAACCCCCCCCCCAAAAAAAAAAAAGAATGGGTCACATCAAATTTGCATCAGAAAAAAACATTCGTTAAACAAACCACAAGGGAAACTGACTAGGTAAATTTGAATACATTTTCAAAGTGAACAAAGAAAACTGGAAGGAGCAAAATTCGAACCTGCAACCACTAGAGGTTCGAATCCCGCTCCTGCCAGTTTTCATTGTTCACTTTGAAAAAAAAAATAAATAAAAAATATACCTCGTTGCTCTTTGCCTGCAGACAACTTTTGGCCGCGCTGATGGCACTCCACACCGACCCGCCCCTTCAGACACTTGTCCCTGCGACTCCACCCACTGTTCCTACAAGACATGATGTTGGCCTCCTTCCCAGTGCAGATGGGCTGCTGCAGCGTGAGTGTGTCATCGCTGTCAACCGCTGTCCCAGAAAACAAAATAATAAACAATGATGTTCAAGTAGAGATCTGGCTTGAAAGGCTTGTAATAATTTTTAAGGAATAAAAGAACCAAGATCTGATCTTCACCTGTCAAAACTGACCGAGGAAGGGGCATAGCTGTTAATCACAGACTCGGCCAGAAACATAGGGGAGTCAGGTTGGCCTTGTAGAGTTGTGGTACTTTCCTCACCGCTGTGACCCGGGTTCGAATCCCACCAGGGTCGACACGTGAATTGGGTTTTCAGTCCCTGCCTGATTCCGTGGGTTTCCTCCAGAATATCATTCTGGGGTTTTCCTCCCCACTTCTAAAACTGAATATTTCTTCGTCGTCTTCCTACAGGTTTCTTAAGGCTTTCGAGCTACAGTGGGATATGTGCTTTTGAGGAATCCTTGGTTTCATTACCAGAAAGAATTAAATAAATAAAAGGACTACTGCTTCAAACTTTCACTGCTGACTGTTGCCAGATCAACATCTTGGGAACACAATTTATAGCAAACTAGGGACAAAAGAAGCCCAAAAAACCCACAAAAATCCTTAAATTTCAGTTCGGAAGTGAAACTAAATAATTTTATAGAAGATCCATTCTCTAACAACCAGTTACTATCAAAAACTTGTTTTATTCCACCACCTCACAATTTTCGGTCTTCAGTACAATGATGCCCAGACAACAGACTACCATTCTCTTTTCTCATTCAGTCTTACCTTGTCTTGTCTAATCTTGCCTTATCTTTTCGTTTATCTTGTTTTACCTCATCTTAGTCTGATCTTGTCTTGCCTGGTCTTATCTTGTCTTACCTTGTCTTGCCTCATCTTGTCTAATCATATCTTATCTTGTCATTCTTAATCTTAGCTTATTTTACCTTGCCTAACCATGTATTATCTGGTCTTACTTTGTCAAATCTTTCCTCATATTGTCTTGTCTTATCTTGTTCTCCCGTTTCTTACCTCATCTTGTCTTATCTTATAACTGGACCTCTTGGGCTTGACAAAACACCACAGCCAGAGCTACCAATCTTTTTAAACTCATTTCAATATTCAGATAGCAAAAAATCTATTTTGCTCATGAAATTTAAACTTTACCTGAAAATCAGATTTTTTTCCCGAGCTCATGCTATGCATGCAAGCCATGTGCTTGGCAAGTTTAACGAACCCACGTGCTGGATGGACCGTCTCCTTATTTTTTATTTTCAAAGCCAAAGTTGCATCCATTCTGTTGGGATCGCAATAATGAGCCAGTACACGTGCAGTATAATAGCATAATATGCAAGGCAAAACATATTATGGTTTATTTCTCAAAATCCGTATTTATAAACAAAAATTCATACTTCCGTATTTTTCGTGAAATTTCCGTATGAAATACAGAAAATCCACACTGGTTGGCAAGCTTTGCACAGCCCACATCACATCAGTCACAATGTTACATACCGTTGGGGTTTTTACTCTGGTAGACCGATTTGACACCTGGATAGCCCAGCTGATTGCATACCACCTTGCCATCGTTCAAGTCCCAAGCTGTGTCGCAGACGGCACCCCATACACCCTCCAGACGGATCTGCACTTCCCCCTTGAATGAGGGCTCACTACCGGCTAGCCTGACATCGCCGTCTGTGATGGAAAAACCTCAACGTTTTAAAGGACGTACCAATGGACTGATTTATTAAGCCCTCCTCTTCATGTATAGACCAATCAATGACATGTTCCACATGGGGGGGGGGGGGGGGGGGGGGGTGGGGGTGGGGGACATGGGGGGGGGGAGGGAAATTCCCCCCCCCCAAGTTGTTTCCTTGTCCCCCCACCCAGTTTTTCCCCCACCCCCAGTTTTTCCCCCCAACACTTAATCTACAAATAGATTAATTATGTTGATTTATTTCTCCGTTAAAGATTCATCACAAGTTGAAGATAGAGGAGTCAGTGAATCATGGGTTCTGTGGACACATTTTGGGCCATTTTTGAAAGCATTATAAACATTGGTAGCTTTGGTAGACAAAACACGCCACACATGCTTTTATACAGCCGTAGATATTGTGCAGCCAACGTCTTTGTACATTATACATTTGTTATTATACACCATTCTGCAGTTTGATACATTTCTCATTCATAAAAACGACTACACTTCGAAGTTGCTCTAGTGGCTTGTTTTCAGACCATTGACAATGGGGCACTCACAGGCGCGCGTACGCAGGCTTTTAGTTGCCATTTAGTTATTGGGCTCTATGGATACATGTCGAACACTACTGCTAGGCTTGTGTATTAATAGGTTACGGTACTTTTCCCCCACCCCCCACCCCCACCCCCCAATTTTAGAGTCTGCCGCCGCCACTGATGACCAGTGTGTGTAGATTTGTGTTCACATACAGCTCGCCAGTCAACATGCCTCACCCCACATTTTACGTGAATTTAGCTTCGATCCCAGGATTTTCGCGACTCTCACTGTAGTGGCACTGAAGAACCCTCGATTTCTAATAATATGGTTAATAGCTATACATTTTGACTAAAATCAGTTATGAATTGATAAAAAGACCTTAGTTTTTTGCAAAATGTGTGAAGTACTGTTCCAATTTTGGGTGCCTTTCTCCTTTTTGGTCATATGACCAACCAACCCCAGTTTTCGGCCCCTCTGAGTTGACCCATTTTTTTCTATTTTTAAAAACTTTCATCCCCCCTTTCTTCCAAATATTCCTCTTACCAGTTCTGTATTTGAGGCATTCGATGATGACGTCGCTGTCGGCACCAGCATCATGGCAACTGCGTCCCTGTGCAACATCCATACTGCAGTCCTTGAGTGCTGCCTCATAGCCAGTGCAAGAAACCTGAAAGAGGATTAAGATTAACCAAACGAGTACAGACATCGACCATAGCCGTGGTTTGAAAAAGACCACCTGGCCGGTTGTCGTCTATATGTGCATTCCTGCGCGTACTCAATCCATTCATGTTTCAACTATATTGTTCTTAAATGGGAGTGTAAGGAGAAGATGGAGCCTTTTAAACAAAGCTTTCATTGACACAAAAGGGGGCTCCAAGTGCGATGAATATAGGCCCACTCTATTCAGTGTGGTGCCTATTGTTTCTGTTTACGATTGCTGCACAGCCCGTCAGGGCTGTAGTCGAGTCCCTGCAAGTCCTTTCACAAGTCCTTTCGCAAGTCCAGTCACAAGTCCAGTCATAAAGTAAAGTCACAAGTAACTGGATGAACAATGACAAAGGAATGCATTTGTCAAAGCTCATTTGAATAGCTTGTGATTGGAATTAGGACTGGAGGTTTTGTGATGGACTTGCAGGGACTTGTGATGGACTTGTCATGGACTCGACTACAGCCCTGCAGCCCGTTCTTGGCATACCAGCACCCCATCAATAACAGCCGGACACAAGGGGTTAAACAAGTAGAGTAGGAAGGCATTGCAGAGAATAAGATAACAGAAGAGTCGCATAACCTCTATAGAATTCAACAATGTTAGAATAAGCTGGATGTACACTTGGTATTTAGAAACAGGTCACTCAAAGTATCTGTTGTGAAAACCAGAACAAATTTTGTACCTTTTGCACAACGGTCGTCCCTTGCCCGAACCCGTAACCAGCTCGGGCATCAGTGTTGCTCGCAGAGTTGAAGCCAAGCTGCTGGCAGACCACGTTTGCCCCGGTCATGTCCCATCCCGGCCTGCAAACGGGTTGCCAGTCTCCCTCCACGTACATCTCTAATCGTCCCTCTGAGTCCGGTGAATTGGAGATGCTGACAAGTCGCACCGAGCCTGTAGGACAAGAACATACAATGTAAGACGGAACTTCAATCTTCTCTTAATAATAGTCGGGCAAAAAACTGATTAAGGTAGTGTACACGATTGGTAATCCTCCAATTTTGTTTTACTGAATTATTACGAAATACCTTACTAGACTGTAAGTTAATAGTAGTCTCAATCATCCTGTGAAATGATGGCACCAGGTGTGCTGTCGTTGTCAAGAAAAGTGAAAATTCATATCATTTTTAAATGATTTCCAGCTGGAAATCGTTGGAAAACTGCCCTGCAGCCTTTCGTCAAGGCGCGAGTGGCTACCTGGACGAGTGGCACGCCCCAGACATGCCGACATATTCGGGGCGCGTCACGCGTCCTGGTAGCCACGCGCGCCTTGACTAAAGGCTATCATCTGCCCGACGGTTGAAAACGAGCGCCGTTTTTCTCTCGTTTTTTTCGCCATCCAACAACGCAAAACTTTGAACAGGTGAGTGGAACGGTATTTCCTATAAAATACTAACCCACAAATCCACCCATTTCTGAAAATTGCAACAATGACCAATCATGTACACTACATTTAAAATTAGCCTGACATTTTGTAATGGTTTTACAATAAACTCTACAACGATTACCTGGCCTCTGGCATATCACACCGACGTCCTCCTCGTGACTGCAATCATTCCATTGGCTACTCGGGCAACTCAAAATTGAGGACTCAACGCCAGTGCAGTTCACGTCGTCCATCAAAATAGGACCCTTCCCCTGCCCGTAGCTGGCCTGATACAGGAGGGGATCAGCTGAGCCGAAGCCCAGTTGACGGCAGACGACTTGGGCATTGCGGAGATGCCACTGGTCATCGCAGACGGTGCCCCACTGCCCACGGTAGTAAATCTCCAGACGGCCATTCGTGGGGCTCGTGCCCCCTGCGAGACGCAATGCACCGTCTTTGGCGGGTAAATCTAGGAAAGAAAGAAAAGAAAACGAATTACGCAGCATATACTGTTGAGCTTAATGGGCTACCATTGTAATGTAAGAGTATCATTTCAACTCAAAGCAAAAGAATACAGGAATATCGTCCACCAATGGCATACAAAAACAAACCACAACGGAGACTGACTTCGTAATTTTAATCAATTGTCAAAGAGAACAAAGAAAACTGGCAGGAGAGGGATTTGAACCTGCGACCTCCGGCTTACCACACTGGCTCTCTAACTTACGCCATGTCAAGGTAATGCTTCTATCTTACCCAATGCAAGGTAATGCTTATTATTATTTTAACCCCGTTCAAGGTAATACCTATTTTTATTTTGCCTTCATTCAACGTAATGCTTCTATCTTACCCAATGCAAGGTAATGCTTATTTCTATATTTTAACCCCGTTCAAGGTAATTACCTGTTTTTATTTCACCCTCAAATAAGGTAATACTTTTTAACCCTGTTCAAGGTAATACCTATTTTTATTTTGCCCTCATTCAAGGTAATGCTTCGATCTTACCCAATGCAAGGTAATGCTTAATTTTATTTTAACCCCATTGAGGGTAATGCTTACCTGATACTGCTGCCTTAGTAGGACCAACATCAGTCGAGCAAATGATTCCAACGTCCTCCTTGTGGTTACAGTTGTGTCGTCTCCAGCCGTCATGTGAGCAGTCCGTGAGGCGCGTCTCCTGGCCAGTGCAGCCAACACTGTCAAGATATATAAAATCCGATCCCTGCCCAAATTTCAGGGTTGCGTTTGTGGCTCGACCGAAGCCCAGTTGACGACAGGCAACATTCGCATCAAACAGATCCCAACCATCATCGCAAATCGTCCCCCATCGATGCCCGTGAAAGATCTCAAGGCGCCCCTCGGAATTGGTGGTCCCGTCCATCAATCGAAGACTTCCTTCTACATTATGCAAACACAACATTTTTTTTATTGAAATCACCCAATACAAGGCTAAAAGCCACTCTGGGTAAGGGGTTCAGATCAGAGGTGGGAGGGTTGGCGACATTTTGAATTGCCAACCCTACCACCCTTACAGTTTTTCTGGGCCTAGATCTAAATAGAGGACAATTCTTCAACAGAATCCAGACAAATTATCCCAATTTTCAAACCTATAGACCCAGGCGGAGTAACTTCCACCGTCTGTGAGACTAACTCGACTCCCCCCACCCCCAATTACTCACCTCTCCCATTAATACATGTGATGATTTTACAGTGAACAAGATTTTAACCATGCTACAAGCTTTAACCATGCTACAAGCTTTAACCATGCTACAAGCTTCGGTGTTTTTATCGTAGCTGATGCTTAGCCTATTCACCTTTGCTCTGTCAATAACTAATTAAATGCTTTCATTACTTTTATTACTTGGCTTGCTCTCCCCTGTGGAGTTATATTAGGTTAAGTAGTACCTAATAATTAAATTGAAGAAATTGATTTTTTTTAATAATGTATCATTTGTCCCTCTGTCTTTTTGTTTTGGCCTTGATTATAAATACACACATATTTATAAGGCTTATTAGTTAATCCCCCCCCCCCCAACTGGCGACATGCACACATTCTGCAGCTGAGGATTCTGTGCTTACAGGGTTAGTGTAGAATTTCTTTGCTAGCTTAGCACAGAATGGCAGGCAGTTGGTACAGAATGGCAGGCAGTTGGCACAGAATGGTAGGCAAGTGGCACAGAATGGCAGGCAAGTGGCACAGAATGGCAGGCAAGTGGCACAGAATGGCAGGCAAGTGGCACAGAATGGCAGGCAAGTGGCACAGAATGGCAGGCAAGTGGCACAGAATGGCGGGCAGTTGGCACAGAATGGCAGACAATTGGCACAGAATGGCAGGCAGTTGGCACAGAATGGCAGGCAAGTGGCACAGAATGGCAGGCAGTTGGCACAGAATAGCAGGCAGTCGGCACAGAATGGCAGGCAGTCGGCACAGAATGGCAGGCAAGTGGCACAGAATGGCAGGCAAGTGGCACAGAATGGCAGGCAGTTGGCACAGAATGGCAGGCAAGTGGCACAGAATGGCAGGCAAGTGGCACAGAATGGCAGGCAAGTGGCACAGAATGGCAGGCAAGTGGCACAGAATGGCAGGCAGTTGGCACAGAATGGCAGGCAAGTGACACAGAATGGCAGGCAAGTGGCACAGAATGGCAGGCAAGTGGCACAGAATGGCAGGCAAGTGGCACAGAATGGCAGGCAAGTGGCACAGAATGGCAGGCAAGTGGCACAGAATGGCAGGCAGTTGGCACAGAATGGCAGGCAGTTATAACGGAATTCGGCGTTACGGATTCCATAAAATTGGGTCTGTGAGACTACATATTTTTTGTTTTGGGGTGGGGGATTTCACCCATCACCAGACCACATCATGAAAAAGACCACCTGACCGTTTGTTGTCTATGTGCACATTCCTGCACATACTCAATCCATTGATTGCCTATTGTTTGCTCTACGCTTGGCTGCACAAGCCGGTATTGGCATACCAGCACCCCATCAATAACAGCTTGCCAGATGGGGTTAACATTCTCATGACCATCATCCCAATATATTACCTTCAAAAGGGGAGCTGGTTGAGGAAATACCCCACGAACAAAAGATGACAGCGTCTTTGGAGTGGTCGCAGTTATGAACACCCACTCCAGCATGGGGGCAGTCCCACAGACTATCCTCGTTGCCGCTGCATTCCAAGTTGTCTAGCAATATGTCGCCGGTGGCGGAGCTTGCCAGAAGCCTCACACTCATATCCTGGGCACCTGCGAAGCCGAGCTGGCGACAGACCACGTTGGCCTCTTCCATCCCCCATAGGTCATTGCAGACTGTCCCCCAGAATCCTTGGTGCAAGAGCTCGACACGCCCCTGGAGGCGGGCCGCCCCATCCACTATTCGAACGCCAACATCTTGAGGGGAAATGTGAAAATGTTGAAATGATACAGAAATGGCATAAACATTTCTAGAAAGTCTTTGAGGGAGTCTTCCAGTCAAAGTTGGCAGAATGGAACAAAATCAGCCCAGCCCAGCCCAGCCCAGCCCAGCCCAGCCCAGCCCAGCCCAGCCCAGCCCAGCCCAGCCCAGCCCAGCCCAGCCCAGCCCAGCCCAGCCCAGCCCAGCCCAGCCCAGCCCAGCCCAGCCCAGCCCAGCCCAGCCCAGCCCAGCCCAGCCCAGCCCAGCCCAGCCCAGCCCAGCCCAGCCCAGCCCAGCCCAGCCCAGCCCAGCCCAGCCCAGCCCAGCCCAGCCCAGCCCAGCCCAGCCCAGCCCAGCCCAGCCCAGCCCAGCCCAGCCCAGCCCAGCCCAGCCCAGCCCAGCCCTCACATATACCTTCCATAGCTTGTGTGGTGCAGGTTACACCTGCATCTGCACAGTGGCGAAAGTGATTGCTGAGGTACCCTAGGTGGTCGCAATCCAGTAGGCTTTGGTGATTCTCAGAACAGGAAATGGCGTTCATCAAAACACGGCGATTCCCCTCACCGAAAGTGGACACCGCTGAGGCCGCCGAGATGAAACCCAGCTGACGGCAGACCATGTTGGCTTCTTCAATGCCCCAGCCATCATTGCAAACCGTCCCCCACTCCCCGTTGATGTACACCTCAACACGGCCTTCCGATGACGACTGGCCGTCTACCAATCGAATGCTGCCTTCTGTTCGCGAAAATCAGCAAAGATGTAGGGTTGGTGAGCGTCCCAAAAATCAGAACATTACTGTTTTCTGTGGAACATTACTTTTTGGGGGGGGGGCATGTACAATACATTTACTTTTGCTGTAATTTTCAGAAATGAATGGATTCGGGGGTTAGTAATTTATAGCAAATACTGTAACACTGAAAAACGGAGCAATATATAGACATCAGGGAATTTATTGGGTCAGAGAACTAGACTAGCTGGTTTGCATCCGTTCGTGTAACCAATTACTAAAGTTGGTAAATTGAGGCACTATTTGAAAAAAAGTCAATGATGGTTACCCGACCATTGCTGGAAATTGATACAAAAATTCCACTTTTCTTGGAAATGACAGCACACCGGGGTGCTATGATTTCACAGGGTGCTTGAGACTATTATTACAGTCAAGTAAGGTATTTCATAGTAATTCAGTAGTTCTGTTTTTTGATGTTTGCAAATGTTGCATATTACCTTTAATGTTGTACAGGTGGGTTTTGACGCCTCGCCTGAACATTTCCTCAATAAGAACCGATAAGAACACAAATTTCACATGATCACCAACTCTGTCTTACCATTGCTGGTGGGACATTGATTGGTCTTGTGTTCCTCCACCATCACTTCAGCGATCTGGAGGAGCGCGTTGCCATTTTGGGAAATAGAGGGATCGATGTCGAGGCTCACATATTTGGTCAGCCGCGGCGTACTGCACCTGAATACATTCACTTCCCCGGTGTTTGACTGCTCTCGCGAGGCTGGTGCCCCGCACAGCTGGTTCTCAATATACAATGAACTAAGACCAGCTCGTGCCGTCGCACCGGTAAAACGATACTCATCTGCGCAGTTTAGGAGGGAGAACAAAGAACAATACGTTAAGTTGAAGCGCATGTTTCGAATCCACCATTGCTAAGCCAATTTCCTCACAAAATCGGCCGAGAACCAGTCGCAAGTATTAATATTTATGTGACGGTTATAATGCGAACCCCTTCTATTTATTTAATGTGATGGTTCCGATGCGAAACCCACCCCCCCCACCCCCACCTAAGCCTGCAATTTGCCATGGTACTGTTTTGTACAGTCCATTGTGCATTTTTGTTGTATTACTCTGTCAAGTTCTATGTTCAAACATTGTATTAAAACATGGTATATCCCTTTTAACAATAATTTTCAGATTTTTTGAAGAAAAAATTACGGAGCAATAAAAAAACAAAATGCACAATGTACAAAACAGTACCATGGCAATTCGCACGCTGCAGTATTTTGAGCCTCACCACAGCAGCCTTGTCGGAGCGTGACTATGATTCTACTCAAGCAGTACTGGCTTCCCAAGTCCACTTTCCACCAAGGATGAGTATCATGAGGTACTGAAAAAAATAAAGGCCAGAAATATTGAGTCAGACAGATGAACAAAGCTTACATGTAACTCTGGATTTAAGGATGAGAAATGTACATTTGAGAAATATGTGAGGTGCACATAGGTACACTTGAGTATCTGAGAAGCATTTGAGAAGCATATAAGAAGCCTATGAGGTGCACATTAGGTGCATTTGAGAAGCACGAGATGCACATAGGTACATTTGAGAAACACGCAAGGTGCACAGAGGTACATTTGAGAAGCATGTGAGGTGCACATAGGTACATTTGAGAAGCACATGAGGTGCATGGGGTGCCATATGACGTGTACAGAGCATTTTAGAAGCATATGATGTTAGCATGAGATGCGCATTAGGTGCATTTGAGAAGCACATGGGGTTCACAAACGTACATTTGAGAAGCACATGAGGTACACGAAGGTACATTTAAGAAGCACATGAGAAGCATGGGGTGCCATATGAGGTGCATAGAGGTACATTTGAGAAGCATGTCAAGTGTACCTATGTGCATTTGAGAAGCATATGAGGTACGTGCACATAATTATGTGCATTTGAGAAGCATATGAAGTGAGCATATAGGTACACTTGAGTATTTCAGAAGCATTTGAGAAGCATGAGAAGAGCATGAGGGTGCATTTGAGAAGCACGAGTTGCACATATATGTACATTTGAGAAGCACGTGGGGTGCACATTGGCACATTTGAGAAGCATATGAAGTGCACATACATTGAGATCACATGAAAAGCATGGGGTGCCATATGAGGTGCAAATAGGTAAATTTGAGAAACACATGAGGTGCACAAATGTACATTTAAGAAGCATACAAGAAGCAAATGAGGTGGCTTATGAGGTGCATGAGTTGCACATGAGGTACAGATGAGAATGAGGTAAGCAAGGTGAACGTGAAGTTGAAGAAAAGATATGAAGGATGGTAAACTTACCTGTATGTGAAAACGTAGTTATATCTCCGTCAATTGCGTTACCCGAGGGAAAGTTACCACTGCTGTGACTGGAGCTTTGCCAAGACGGCTTTCCAATAAGAGAAATAGCTTCATTTAAAGAAACAGGATCAAGACAATGTCAAAACCCACTCTCCTCGTAGCCAGACGACGGCCATAGCCGCGGAGTGAGGCAAGATACCTGGGCCGGTTGACGTTAATAGCCACATTCCTGCTCACCCACAATCCATTCATTATTCCGTGACTCTTCTTGAATGGGAGTGTAATGAATAGATGGGGATTTTTGAAACAAAGCTTTTATTCCCGGGAAAGGGGAGCTCAGCAAGCGATGAATATGGCCACTCTTAGGTGCGGCATCTATTGTTCGTGTTTACACTCGGCTGCACAATCGTTTTAATGAGAGCCTGATGGCACCCCAAGGTTTTGTCAATAACAGCCGACTGCAAGGAGTACACACCCTTTTTTTTTTCAATAATTCCGGCTGTAAAGTTGTGCTCCAGATAACAAAATACATCATGAGCTTCTCCTGACAATGTTGTCAGTTGGAGTCAGAAATGAATGTAAAAGAATTCAGTACACATGAACGACATGAACTTTGTACCGTACGCATTTTGCCCACAGAGTGGCACATATTGAGGCCATGTGTCAACCGGAGTCGTAGGTAAAATAAAAAATCAGGGCAGTGTTTACAGTCATTGGAGCTTTGGAGTTTTTTGTTGGAGGTACCAAAATTCAGCAAAGCCTCCAACCCCCAACCCCAGAACCCCCATCCCAACCACAACCACCCAACCCCCCTTCCCCCCCCCAAAAAAAATAATAATAATAATAATAATAAAACAAACATTTTAATACATGAGATTTGAGAACATTTTTAACTACTTCAAATGTTTGAAAAATCTATAAAAAACTGAGTCTACATCTGAGTCCTAAGTTACATAAGTGGAGTTCAAGTGAATCACTGAGGTATGCGACGTCTGATTTTATGGAACTGTAACAA
The DNA here is from genome assembly GCA_037893225.1 of Hippasteria phrygiana. Lineage (NCBI taxonomy): Eukaryota > Metazoa > Echinodermata > Asteroidea > Valvatida > Goniasteridae > Hippasteria > Hippasteria phrygiana. The sequence continues at coordinate 371,668 of JAZGUH010000553.1, forward strand.
ATCTGTATAACATTCTAAACATATCATTCAAAATGCGACTTTACTTAATTCTTTCCTATTTTTAGAATAATCAGATCTTTGCCAGTCTATACAAACAAAGGACAGCTTGTTATCGAGTGTTCTAATGTCTCTGTGTTGAGTTCTTCTGTAAAAGTGAGTAAAACAAAGCAAAGTTTAAACTTAAAGGCAGTATACAACATTTGCTTTTGCTGTGATTTTCAGAAATATATTAATTTGGGGATTAGTATTTGATAGCAAATACTGTAACACATGACCAGCCGTTAAAGTTTTGTGTGCATGGATGCTGGGAAAACGGAGAACAAAAATGCTGTTCTTGTAGTCTGGTTTCCTGATACCTACTTCAGACAAAACAGTTTTTTCAATGATGGGCAGCCGACCATTGCTGAAAATGTACACATAAACTCCACTTTTCTTGAAAATGACAACATAACAGGTGCCATTATTTCACAGGATGCTTGAGACTGCTACTTACTTACAGTAAAGTAAGGTGTTTCATAACAATTCGGTAGTTTTGTTTTGTAATGTTTGCAAATGTTGTATTACCTTTCAAATTCCGCTTACCATTATCGACGGAGCACTGTCCGGAATTTATCTTTTCCACTGTCACCTCCCCCATCTGCAGGAGTGCGTTGGTCACACCAGAGCTAAAACTGTAAATGTCCAAACTCACGAATCTGGCCAACCGCGGCACGTCGCACGTGAACACATTCACCGCCCCGTCGTACGACTGCGCCCGTGTGGCCGGCACCCCGCACGGCAGGTTCTCGGCATAGTTGGAGCTGAGGCCTGCTCGCGCCACCGCAGCGGTGAAACGATACTGGCCTGTCCCGTGAGGATAGAAGAAAACAGAATGACTTGCTGTCAACACAGTGCACACTAAAACGAGGGCACTCTGTGACCTACAAAGGTCGACGCCTTTGTAAAAGAATCTCAAGAAGAAAAAAAATCTCCCAAGTATTATGATTAAAGCTTTAAAGTACTATGTTTCACTTGGCGTTCAGTTTTTGGGGCGTAAGTTAATAATTTTTTTGTATATATTCCCCAATTCCCACCGTTAAAAGCAGTCCCAAAGTCCAAATTGGAAAGTCTCTATTTTGGAAAAAGGTGCCCAAATAGAGTGAATTTTGGGTAAAATTTCGGTCTACATGCTCAGAAATATGAGCCGGCAGTCCATCGACGAGCTTGCCCAAAGCTGTCATAAGCAACACGAGCTATGTGTACGTACATTTTACTGGATGCATGCACTATTCGACGTCAAACCTGGGGTGTGTTATGCGAATGTGACCAACAGAACAGTGCACTAGTATATACAAGGCTGATTCGCATATAAATTTATATGAGCCTTTTGATTTGCACGTTTGCCAACATTCGCGTGAGAGGAGCACTCACACTCCAAAAAATTGCCTGGCATGAAGTCTTGCTTAGTAAAAACTGGTTACCAGCTAAACCTCTGTGTGATTTTCATGCTAAGCGAACAAAAGCTGGACACCAGTCACAAGTTCAATACAAATTTGGTTGCTTTTCACGCTAAGCAAATATTTGTGCTCAGCGACTTATAATTATCTATAATATGTCTATAATTAGGCCCTGTCCAAATTACTTGGCTACAGCTTGAAATTACACACGAGTCTATGGGAAGTGGCTGCAGCCGCTATACCATAGACATGTGTGTAACATCCAGCCGTAGCCAAGTAATTCGGACACGGCCTTACATACCACAGCAGCCCTGACGGAGAGTGACGGTGATTCGGCCCATGCAGTGTTCACTGCCCAAGTCCACTTGCCACCACGGATGAGGATCGTTTTGCTCTGGAAAACAAGGGACGACAAAACAAAACAGTCAGTCTATCTAAGCAAGAAAACCTATTTTTAACAACTGTGGACTACTGCGACGGGACACGGCATTCACAATAGTGTACCAAGCCCAACAATTCACCGATATGCCAGTTTGGTATCTCAAAGGTCAAAGGTTATTCGGAATAAAATTGCTGATGTAATGTCATGAGATGTTATTACGTGAATGCCCATTCTGATGGAATTTAACAAGCACGCGTTGTGCAACCACCTTGCGCGATCATACGCGCATGTTAGGTCACGGGTCATTCGGGATAATGATTGTACACATACACAGTTGAAATACCAAACTGGCTTAACCATTTGCGGCATAACCACGGCCCTCAGTATTATAAGTCAGAGCTCTTAATAAACATTCATAAATGCCCCAGTGAGTTTCACTATCCCTATTGGTCGAGAGCCTGTCACGTGGGTGTGTTTAAACACGGCTGGAAGTTGTTTAAACACAGCGCGTCATAACCAGCTGTTCTCAGCTGTTCTCCCTAACAGGGAGAGCGTATAGTAGGTGCGCGCACAAGATGTACTGAACTTCATAATGCAAGACAACGCTAATGCACGCACATAAAACGCTGCATCTCGTGCGTGTGCGTATGCGCACGCGACAGACAGACGCGGAGCGCCTTCACGTGCTCACAAGGCCGATACGTATGCATGTGTTTTGTACTGAGCAAATGGGAGAAAAAGTGGGGTGAAAAAGCGTCGCATTTTGTCCTTTTTACGGGAGGTTTTTGCATTTTTCGTAAGAAGGCATTTATGAATGGGGATACAAATGTGATGACCGGTCTTTACCAGTCAATAATAACCTTGAAGGGTCATGACCGCTGTTAATGGACCTCGCCTTTGGCTCGGTCCATTAACAGCGGTCACGCCCCTCCTCGGTTATTATTGACGTAGTAAAGACGGGGTCATCACACTTTTATCCCCTTATTCATTAGCCTTTTAGAGGTATGGCGGACACAATAGGAGGGCGCTATTTGATTTGGGTATACCTTTTGTGCCATACAAAATGTATACCCAAATCAAATAGCGCCCTCCTATTGTGTCCGCCATACCTCTAAAAGGCTAATTGCAGCAATACCTCCACTAATAGGGTTTTTTCTCCATAGTCTGACCGCTGCAAACTGGAAATCTTTGACAGGCCGACTGGGCTTAAATGAGCTCCAAGCTCCAGTTTTGACCTCATGATTATTCAGTTATTCAAACCACCTGGCTTCCCATTCATCAGCAACTCTGGTTTGAGGTGCAGAATGCAGGGCAGCAAAGAAAGACAGCGGTGCTGCATTCAAAACCACATCTGGACAATATGAAATGCTCCCTAATGACACTATCTGATGACTGCAGTTCTTGTCGGAGTTTACTTTCAGTACGCAATGCTTAGTACTTGTTTTAATCATGGCCCCATTTCATGCAGCAATGACAATTTCATGCTTAGCAAATTTTCCCGCTGAGCAAAAAACAGCCGGGAACCAGCAGCAAGTAGTATACATCGCATGTAATTTTAGCTGGTTGCCCGATTTTGCTAAGCGATACTTTCCTGTGCTTCAGCTCTCTGAAATTGGCCACCAGGTTTTTGGGGGTTGTTTTTTTCGGCCATAATTTAGAGCCTTAAAGTAGCAAAGTGACCCTACCGGTGTGTGAAAATGTGTTGATGTCGCCGTCGACAGCGTTTTCTCCTGGGTAAAGGGAGTGGCTGGTACTCTGCGATGTTGCCTTGCCGATGAGAGGAAGAGCTATACATTTCAAGACAAAGATGAAAATGAGGAGGATAAAGCGATTGAGACACAAAATCTGGACAAATGCAGGTCTTGTGTCAAGCTGTTATTGATGGGGTGCTGGTATGCCAAGAAAAGCTGTGTGCAGCCAAGCGTATACACAAACAATAGGCACCATATTAAATAGATAGTGGTCCTATTCATCACACTGGGAGCCTCCCCTCTCCTTTCGTGTGAATGAAACCTTTGTTTGAAAAAGCTCCATCTGTTTATTTCACTCCCATTCAAGAACAATACAGTTGACACATGAATGGAATGAGTATGTGCAGGAATGCGCATATAGATAGTCAACCGGCCAGGTGGTCTTTTTTAAACCTCGGCCATGATCCATATTCAAGGGGTTAGAAACACAAACATTTTAACCTGAAATGAAGAATTTTTCAAAGTGAACAAAGAAACTGGCAGGTGCGGGATTCTAATTAACCTGCGACCTGAAATGAAGAAGTTCAAGGGACAGGAAACACACAATAAGCCAGTTCGGTATCTCAAAGGTCAAAGATTATTCGGGATAAAATTGCTGATGTAATGCCACGCCATGTTACACGAACGCTCATTCAGAGTGAATTTAACACATGCGCGTTGTGCGTCCACTAATGCGTTCACACGCACGCGTTTGGTCACGCGGGTCATTCGGGATAAAATGTCATTGTGCACGTGCGCAGTTGAAATACCGAACTGGCTTATTATTTTCTAATCATTTCAGCACCCCTGTTGCCTATAGCTGATGTGCTTAAAACTCTGGCTGTCTGTGTGTGGGGGACCTGATAAGAATTTTTTCACTGCCAATGTCACGCCCAGAACAGAGGTGGGATTTGAGGAAAATGACAAATCCACGAAGCATTCGGAGACATTTAATTTGTAAGGTGTTGCTGAAAAATGCAAAGGCAACCTGCATTTTCTACCAAAATTGCAAAAAATAGGGTCATTAACAGGGTCATTACAATTATAAAGAGAAGACTGTTCCAGGCTGCAGAAGTCATTTTAAATTTTGTTATGCAAGTCGCCCTCACAAGGCCAAGGGCCACTCGAGGTGTGGGCTACAGAGGAAAGTGTGGAAGAACCCAGCCCCTCACACTGAAACAAGACAAGATAATCTGATCTCTTCACAGTATGGAGTCGGGATGGGTAACTAGTCCACTGCAAGGCATTAATAATGCCTCTACCCATATTAAGCATAGAAGTGCTATTGCCCAGGGCTGGGCTCGAACCCACAACCTGCAGAATCACCCGCAGACCACGAATTCAATGCTTCAAACCACTAGGCCATGATAATGCTCCAAACCACTAGGCCATGATAACAATTTAAGGACTAAAAAATCTTCCGGAAATCTGAAAGATGTCTCACTAAAAAGTTGAAATGATCCGGAAAAATCCGGAGAAATCTCACCCATGCCAGAAGCGGGCATTTTTATGGGCGGGGAAACATGCCATGATTTGTTTCCTGTTGTGAATCGCGATCAATTACGATCAATTATGATAAATTACAAAAATACATCAAAATCTATTTCTTTTATGTAGTTGTTATGTTTTGTTCAAGCACTACCTTAATAAGTCACGCACCTTCAAACACAATAGGGACAATTGTTGGCGTGTTTGGCGTGTTTGGCGGCGAACAAAATGCCCCGGCATCCTCGAGGTGGCTACAATCGTGCTCGCCCCAGTCTTGATGCCGGCAAAAGCCCACGTTTTCCTCGTAGCCATGGCACTGTAAGCTATCCAATAGTATAGCGCCCTCACCCACAGGGAATATGCCCGCTTCATTTATTGCCCTCGCCGGGCCGGGGAAGCCCAGCTGATGACAGACCACCATGGCGTCTAGGTCATCCCACTCGTCATTGCAGACAGTCCCCCATTCACCCTGGTAGTAGACCTCAACACGTCCCTCGTAGGGGGAGTTTCCATCCACTAATCGTAGACGGATGTCTAAAAAAAATATATATTTAATATAGTCAAACCTGCTACTCTGGCCACCTTGATACAATGGCCATCTGATGGCCTACGTGGCCATTTTTGGTCCCGTTTCCCCAACAAAGATCTTATATTAATTTATCTATTAGCCACATCCAACAGCAGAAAAACGGCCAATTACAGAAATTAAAAACAATAAAAAAAAGAAACAGTCCCTGGCATAAAAATGTAATATTAATAACATTCTCTATATTAAAAAAAACAAAAAAACAAAATAGAGGTCTATGTCTGTTGCAAGAACAGAACATAGGGCTTTTCTGCATTTTTTTTATGATGTCACCTTAGAATTGTGCATGCTTGTCACAATGACAAATCTACCTGCGTACCAAGTTTCATGAGGATTGGACCTACCCTGATATGTGTTTCAATTTATATTTAAGTATAGAATTATGACCTAACAAACGTATTACAAAAAGAATTAGAAATTAGCATGTTCGGTTGAAGAAGTATATCCCAAAGGTTTAGAACATTTTTAAAATGCTATAAAATGGTGTGATGATGTTATCGTGACGTCACATCAATTTCCATCTGTAACACTAGCCGGCCTACCAACATACCGAGATTGGATGTCATCGGAAGTACAGTTCTCCAGATATAACACGTGCTGGCTAACGAACATAACAGGTTTGAACGCAATCGGACCTACGGTTTAGTGACCAAAGTGCTGGTCACAAAATTTGTGTACAAAGTCTATGGGATTTGGGATAGAACTAAAATAAGAAGAGGAAAGAAAAAAACTAGAGGTCTATGTCTCTTCGATGAACAGAACATAGGGCTTTTCCGCATTATTTTTTATGATATCACTTCGAATTTTGCTTACTAGTGACAAATCTACCTGCCCACCAAGTTCCATGACTATCGGACCTACATTTATATGTCTTTCAAGAAAGTATGCCTTTGATGACGTCATTATGGTGTCACACATATTTTACAATTTGTTTACATATCTAGGACCTAACAAAGCTATTACAAAAAGAATTTCGAAATTAGCGTGTTCCGTTGATGAGATATGGCTTAAAGGTTCAAAATCCATAAAAGTGCATGATGACCTCATCATGACATCGCATACCTAGATTGCAGCCAATCAGATCTACGGTTCTCTAGATATGGGACCTTAAAGTATGCACCTTAAAATTTAGAGAGTAGAATGAAAGTTAAAACATTTAAAAATTCAAAGAAAATCAGCCACTGGCGTCATCATGACGTCACTTCTGATTGTATATGCTAGATACAATATCTACCTACCGGTAACTTTTTTTGTGAAGTACAACCTAGCCAGAGACTATCATCGTTAAAGGCAAGTTCACATCTTTTTCCACTTACAAATTATAAGGCACTTCCGGTTTCAACCGGAAGGAAGGGTCACATGATTTTGCACGTAATATCAAAAATTAAGACCCTGGATTATTCCTATCAATTCTCATAAAAAGTAAAAGCAGATCTCTCACGGTTGATTTTAAATTGATTTTCAAAGATTAAATCTATAAATCTTTAATTGCTTGTAATCTGATACTTGATGACATCATTGTGACGTCATTATCAGAAAGCTCGAGAGCTATGTTAACTATGCTATCTGAAGCAAAAATCTGGATTATATCTGTCGCGGTTGATTTTTCAGCAATTTTTAAAGTTATTTCATTGGAATTTCCGGTCTGGTGACGTCATCAATCTTTCTCCCCCTCAACTTGTTCTTAGCATGAAGCCGATTATATACATCAATTATAAAGTGATTTCAGCAAACTTTGCCACACAAATCAACTGATTATTCATTTTAAACATTTTTCAACCTGCCGCTATAGAGGGCGCTCGAACATTTTATGACATCACAGGTAATATTTTTGTGAAGTACAACCCAGGCGGAGACTAACATCGTTGAAAGCAAGTTCACATCTTTTTCCACTTTCAAATTATAGGGCACTTCCAGTTTGGACCGGAAGGAAGGGTCACGTGATTTGACGCACACGAGATAAAATGAAGATCCTGGTTTATTGACACTAAAACCAAGATCAGGGGTCTCACGGCTGATTTTATATAGCATTTTAAAGATTAAAAATATTTGACTTAAATCGCTTGTAATACGACACCCGATGAGGTCATCATGACGTCACTCTGTGCGGCACTACTTTGCATTAGGGTCTATATCTATGCTAACTGTGACTAAGATCCGAGGTTGTTTGATGACCAAAGTGCCGTACAGAAAATCTATGCACAAAGTCTATGGGGTTTGGGATAGAACTAAAATAATAAGAAAGAAAAAATTAGAAAAAAAACAAAGGCTTTTCCGAAAATTTTCAGAAAAGCAAAAAAAAAAAAAAAAAAAAGTAGCCAGTTTATTTGCAGACCATAACTTACAATTTTTATTGTATGACTGAAGAGCAGCCTCTGTTGTCGAAAGAAGTCCTTGCTTGACCACTTTATCCAGGTTTGACTATGTATAGGCCTTTTCACACTATGAAATATCTCCATGTTGTACCCGGGTCCGACACGTGTTGACTTTTCACACTACAACGTTTTCAACACGGCACTGACCCGTGTAGAGCGCTCAACCCAGGTTGAAACTAACCCTGCTCGGGAGGTAGGTTCATGCAGAGCTCTCGACCCGTGTAGAGAAGTTCGACTCGTGTTGAAAACACCTCTGGGTTGAGTTCGACCCATTTAACCGCGTTGAGTAGTGTGAAAAGGTAGCGTTAATTGACCCGTGTTGAAATTTTTTAAGAGTCTACACGGGTTGGACCTGTGTAGATTTCGACACGGGTCGAACGTACATAGTGTGAAAATGCCTTATGTATCAATTTAGATTGAATTGGGCCAACGTCTATCTAGTACCCATCTTGCCACTACACACTGCAATAGTAGGTACCCTAATGCAATCGCAGTATGAGATAGAATCTTGTCTAACTGTTACCCAATGCAACGCAGGATGACTTGCTGGTGCCCATCTTACCTAGCCCGGGTGATCCGCTGCAGACCACACTCGCATCTTCTGAGTGGCCACAATTATGATTGCCCCATCCACCATGACTACACTCTGCAAGGCTTTGGTCGTCTGCTGTGCAGGCGATGTCATCTAGAAATATTGGTCCAGTTCCGCCGCCACTAGGTGCCCAGGTTGACATAGCCGTACTGAAGCCGAGTTGGCGACAGACAACGTTGGCATCTACAATGTCCCATCCATCGTCGCAAACCGTTCCCCACTCCCCAGCGTGGTAAATTTCGACTCGCCCATCCGCAGGTGATGCACCATCAACCAATCGGACGCTTCCTTCTGCTTGTAAAATCAAATCCCAAAAGGAACATTATTCTCTCCAATTGCTACACAGATAGACAACCAGTTCGCACCGAGATTATTTTTGCCGAAAACTTCTATTTTCAAAAAAATCAAAATAATAGCAGCCAACTTCTGATATAACCAGCCAAACGCCACAAATACTGATTCGCAAGATTCATTTCAACAGTATTTGTACAATATTTCTTGCCGAAACCTCATATATTTCAATACTCCGGTGTGCCCACTGGAGTGTAAATTGTAGAACAACAGGCCGTGCACAGCGGCCAAGTTCAAGTTCAACACACGGTCCGCCTCCACAGACTTCTCAGTTTTTGTGTCTGTGTACAAAACAAATGAGGGATTAGTGTGTTGAGACGTCACTCGGAGGGGAGTCGAGGCAAGCTTGACGTTTTAACCCATCAGCCGTGCCCGTGTATAAAAACAGCCAGTGCGTGTTAACTCGTCCACCGACGCGAACTGGTTAAGGACGTGGCCTAGCTCAACAAAATCCGCATAAAGTCACACTGTGGCACCGAGTTACGGGCAAGAACAACTTTTTTTAGGAGAAGTCGATTTTGGGGATTTTAACATTTCTAGATGTGAAAAAATCTTTTCTATCATTTCCCCAGGTTTTAAACTGAATACCATTTCAAAATATTCCTTTATGGTGATTTTGGCACTGAGTGTATAATTCACACAGTTCACTGACTTTCAAGAACTGTTAGCATAACTGTGTGCACTGTGTAATGTGAGAATAACTGCCAGTACATTTGCTTTAATACGATAATTAAAATCTATTGAGATATAGTATAGGTTGAGTTTTCAGAAAAGTTATAACTACCAAAAACACCATTTTGGTGACAATTTTTTCGAGAATTCGGATGCTATTTTTCAACCAAATCACGCCATGAATGGTCTCTGGCACAATGTCTGCAACTTGCTCTCTTTGATGCTGTTGGCCTTTACTGCAATTAACCAAGGGTAACTCATTATGGGATTGGTGGTAAATAATCATAATTTTCCTTGGGCTGATAGCCATTTTCGCTTTAAAAAAGGATGTTTTACAACCCGAAATGGCCACGTAGTTTACTAAGATTGATTTCTCCTCATGACAGAATGCTTAACCTGGTGTCAGGGAAACATCGGGACCAGCTGTGGCAGTGGCACAGACGACTCCCGCATCTTCCGAGTGACCGCAGTTATGGTCGTTCCAACCTCGATGGAAACACGCTGCCAGGGTGCTCTCCTGTCCCGAGCACCCAACATCATCAAGGAAAATCGGACCTTCTCCAGTGACGAATTCAGCAGCAGCCGACACAGCTCTCACAGCCGATGGGAAGCCGAGTTGATGACAGACCACGGTAGCATCATCGATATCCCACGAGTCGTCGCAGACAGTCCCCCACTGCCCTTCATAGTAGACCTCGACACGGCCTTCAGATGACGAGTCACCATCAACCAAACGCAGGTTGTTAGCTGAAGAAGAAACGACAAAACTTACCAGTCCTGAAGAAATATATACAAAGGATACATGGATCCCCATTTACCTGGTTCAGGCTTTCAAGTAGACCCAGGTGAAAAAGTAGGAGACTATAGGATCAAAATGGAAAACAGGACAAAAGCAGGACTTTGGCGGGCTTTCAGGAATAAATTTTGTTGATACTCAATCACCCATGTCCACAGCATCACAAGCCTCATCTGTCATGTTCTGCGCTCACAACACTTGTGCTCCATCCTCAACTATTAGTTGCAGTACTCCTGCACCCAAGTCCTTTATTGTGTGTGATTTTCATGTGACACTGTGTAACACTGTCATATGAGTGTGTATCTCATTGCAAAAAAATTCAATGAGATTTGAATGAGTTGAGGAATAAAAAGTGGGAAAAAGTAGGGAAAAAAAGCAATTTCAAGAAAAAGGTAGGAAAAGTCGGACCAAGATAAAAAAAAAATCAGGAAAAAGTAGCGATACTTGAAAGCCTGCTGTTTCATATTGGAGCTTCCGTCACCTAATCTAAACAGGGATGTCATTTTATAGGTGGTATGCTCAAGAATAGGCACCACATTGAATAGAGTGGTCCTATTCATCGCACTTGGAGCCCCCCTTTTCGTGTGAATGAAAGCTTTGTTTGAAAAAGCTCCATCTATTCATTACACTCCCATTCAAGAACAATATAGCTAAAACATGACTGAATTGAGTACGCACAGGAATGCGCATATAGATGACAACCAGCCAGGTGGTCTTTTTCAAACCGCGGCTATGGTTATCGTCCATATTCAAGAGGTTGAATTAACATAATCCCAGATACAAATTCCCTTTTCCGACAAAGATGTTGGTTGCTAGGAGAAGATCAAATTATGCCCTTGTCTTCCAATATGATACAAGATTTGCTTTGAAGAAGAAAACAAAAATCTTACCTGGTTCAGCTTCTGTGCTGCAATTGATGCCTACATCTTCCGAGTGGCCACAGTTATGATTGTTCCATCCGTTGTGGTAGCATTCTGCAAGGACTCGGTCGTCAGTTGAACAGCCGACCTCGTCCAGATATACTGGCCCAGTTCCCTCGCCGAATCTTGCTAAGGCCGAGACAGGCCAACTAAAGCCAAGCTGGTTACAAACAACGATGGCATCTTGCATGCCCCACCCATCGTCACAAACCGTTCCCCACTGTCCGTCGTGGTAAATTTCGACACGGCCTTCTGATGAGGAAGTCCCATCGACCAATCGGACACTGCCCTCTGTTTGACAAAAATATCAGTGGATGATTTTGTTAAAGGCTTTGCATAAAAAAGATCCATATTAAATATAAAAATCATAACGCTATTTCTAATTAATAAACAATTTGGACCTTAATGGCATATTTAGTGTTTGTTCAGATGTGCAGGGGGAGATAGAGGGGGTGGTTATCCTCACAACAGAACAAAAATAATAATAATTACAAAAAATGATACTATAGATGAATTTCACATTAGCCCCGTCTGCGCACTTCCGGGTTGAAAGCGAGAATGTCTGTGCTAAACAAAACAGCGCTATTCAACACATTCATTCATGCATGAATGAATCACGCCATAAAAGGCAGCGCAGCACACGATCAGCATTAAAGTTTAGTGGCATAGAGATCCTCACTTTTAAACCAGGAAGTGCGCAGATCGGTGTTATTTTCGTCAATTCGGGATTCCTCTATAGAAAGATATTCCCATAGAGACGTGCTCAAACTTTACGTGCATATTCTGAGTGAGTGAGTGAGTGACCTATAAACTCGAAACTTTCAGAATCTCAATCATGGAGCATTTCCAACCATCTTCAGTTTTGAAAGTCAGAAATTTCCTTCTAGAAAAGGTAGCTGAGGCACGAGGGATGCATCCAAATGTCTCCGTAAGTCGTGAAGTCTCCCTATTTAGACAATGCAATGTCTCCCTAGCCCTAACCCTCCAGGGGACTTTTGCTAGAACCCTGCCAGACGCATCAGATTGCATACTTTGTCACATTGACTTGTGTGCAGAGTGCAGCAAAGTGGAGCTGTCAGCACAGATGCACTGTGCTACGTCTGGTAGGGTTAAGGGTATTGTGATCTATTTAACCTTGAGAGTCCAAACATTAAACTGAAGGAAATCTCAATGCGCTTCGCAAACAAACACGAAGTAACAACAAAATATTGGAACAAATTCACAAAGTGTTAACATAGGACAGGTGAAATAGGTGAGAGTTGAGAATGTTCAAAGTGAGGCTAGGAGGCTAGGAGGACATTCCACGTCTTAGGTGAAGTTAATGGCTGACTATAAAAACGAAACCTCACTGAAAGACCAACATTTCGGGTTTAAAAATGTATTACAAACTCAAGTATCCAGTACATTCAGTGTTGTTCCAAATAAATCAAACAGACTTTCCTTGGGACTTGGAAAGACGGTTTGTGTCCGGTTCCGGAGCTGGTATGTCAAGAATGGGCTGTGCAGCCAAGCGTAAACACAAACAATAGGCACCACAATGAATAGAGTGGTCCTATTCATTGCACCCTTTCGTGTGAAGGAAAGCTTCGTTTGAAAAAGCTCCATCTATTCATTACACTCTCATTCAAGAACAATATAGTTGAAACATGAATGGATTGAGTATGAGCAGGAATGCGTATACAGACGACAACCGGCTCGGTGATCCTTTTTTAAACCACGGCTATGGCCATCCTCCATATTCAAGAGGTTGATGTGGAGCTATAGGCCTAGGTATAATATAAGTATTAACCTGACACTGGCGAAACATCGGGGCCAACAGTGGATGACAAACAGATGACTCCAGCATCTTCCAAGTGGCTGCAGTCATTGTCAAACCAATTTCGATGGTCGCAATCCGCAATTCTGCTTTCATGTCCGATGCACTCAACATCATCAAGTAGAATTGGTCCGTCGCCGACTGAGAATTGCTCTGCAGCAGAGACAGCACTCACAGCACCCAGGAAGCCGAGTTGACGACAGACGACAAAAGCATCTTGGAAATCCCACAAGTCATCGCAGACAGTCCCCCACTGGCCCTGATAGTAGACCTCAACACGGCCTTCATACAAAGACCCACCATCCACCAATCGCACGGTGACATCTGCAACAGTAAAAAAGACTCCAACTGCAGAGTTGTAACAAATCACTGAATTTTGTGACTATCAAGTCGAGTCGAATCATTTTTAAAGAAGTGACTCGAGTCAAGGCGAGTCATTAGGTCAAGAACGCCGAGTCAAGTTGAGTCAGTGTTGAGTCGAGTCAAGTAAAATATTTAGCTTGAGTCAATTCGAGTCATAAATATTTTAACAGCACATAATATACACAAGAAAGAGAGAGTCGTTTGTAAGCAATTTTGTTTTATTTATATCCGGGCTGGTACATGTAAAACCACAATTCACTCTTGATGAAGACCTACTGCAAAGCCACAAGGTGGGAGTCTTATTAGCCTTTGCTCGAGTCGAGTTGAGTCTCCTGGTGAGAGACTCAAGTCGAGTCAAGTCATTTGCTCGCAGTGACTCGAGTCGAGTCAGGTCAGTTACCCGTCGGGAGTCGAGTCAAGTCGATTTACCAACAATTTGAGTTATTACAACTCTATCAAAAAGATTATTAGACATGTCCTGAAAGAAGATACGATAAAGCAGCTTTATGGAGGACAGCTCTGAAATCTCACCTGGCTCAGCTTCTGTGCTGCAAATAATGCCTACATCTTCCGAGTGGCCACAGTTATGATTGCTCCATCCGTTGTGGTGGCACTCTGCAAGGATTTGGTCGTCAGGTGAACAGACAACCTCGTCCAGAAATATCGGCCCAGTTCCCTGGCCGAACGATACAAAAGCTGAGACAGCCCCGCTGAAGCCGAGCTGACGACAAACAACGCTGGCATCTTGCATGTCCCAGTCGTCATCGCAAACCGTCCCCCACTGTCCGTCGTGGTAAATCTCGACACGGCCCTCGGATGATGATTCGCCATCAACCAATCGTACAGTGCCCTCTGCTTGGCAGAAATATATCATTCAGTTTTATTCCTTTCATTGCAACGTTTGACTTTGCACACAGCAAGCTAACGTTTGATTTGGGCTGCTCATTTGCGAATAATTTAGTATTCGATTATTCAAAACTGGGTTTGACCAAATATTTGAATTTGAAGATATATCAACTACCCGATCGACACTTTTTGCATGTGCCTGTTATATCAACTTATTAACATTCTGATAACAAACCTAACTCCAGCCTGCATTTTTGCAGTAATTATCGTGTCAACGTTAAGTGTCAAGGGTTTTTAGAGACAGGAACAATAAACCTCTGTCCACTGAACAAAAAATTACCGTTGACAAAAAATGTAAGATTTGACACTGCTAAGCGCCGTAAATTTTCGATCAAAATAACATCAGAGTCATATCTGTACGTGTATATAAATATATATTTTTTAATATTCGAACTGGCAAAAAGGTATTCAAATACTCGGTTGACAAGCAAATATTCAAATATTCGGTATAGTTGGGACAGCCCTACTTTTGATTGTCAATTGATGTATACATATACATAGGTTTGGCACAAACCAAGAACTTCTACTGCCTTTCTGATGCAATATTTTACTTTTACTTATTAAACCCCTTTCAGCCGGCCGTTATTGATGGGTTGCTGGTATGCCAGGACTCTCCCTGAAAAGGGCTGTATAAAGCCGAGCGTAAACACAAACAATAGGTGCCACACTGAACCGAGTGGTCCTTGGAGCCCCCCCCCCCCTTTCGTGTGAATGAAAGCTTTGTTTGAAATAGCTCCATCTATTCTTTTCACTCCCATTCAAGAATAGAGTTGAATAATGAATGGATTGAGTATGTGCAGGAATGCGGCTAGAGACATCAATTGGCCAGGTGGTATCTTTCAAACCACTACTATAGCCGCTGTCCAGCTGCAAGGGGTTAACGTTTTTGCAATCCTGTCATTGGTTCTGTATAAGATTTCCAACTTGGGCAACTTACCAATGGAGGACCATTTGTGACCGGCTCTGGCGAAACCCGACGCTTCTCGGCATTTCCCATTACGCGGTATGGGCCCGCAATGTTAAAAAATGGCATCAGTGATACCAAAACCCCAAATTTGTGACCAGCTCTAGCAAAACCCAAAACATTTCAATATTGGGGTTTTGGTATCACTGATGATGCCATTTTTAAGAATGTTATGCGAGCCCATACCGCGTAATGGGAAATGCCGAGAAGCGTCGGGTTTTGCCAGAGCCGGTCACATTTGTCCTCGTGGGATTCATTTGTCCCCGTCTTCAGCGTACACCACAAACATGCACAAAACCACACATATACCAGACAAAATTCTAAGAACATTTTTTTCAGTTTGTCGAAAAGCAGACAGGATAAATGACAAAACAGTTTGCCATCTAAACAGTCAAAATCAACTACCTGGCACTGCAGTAACGTCTGGATCAACAGGGGTCGTGGGACAGACAACTCCTGCATCTTCGAAGTGACTGCAGTCATGAGTACCCCAACTCAGGAGGTGGCACTCCATAAGAGTACTCTCGTCTCCGCTGCACCCGACATCATCCAGGAAAATTGGCGCGTCTCCATCAGCGGAGCCAAATTCATGGCCAGCACTGACGGCTCTCGCGCCGGCAGTTGGGAAGCCAAGTTGACGACAGACGACGATAGCGTCTGCAAAATCCCACGAGTCATCACAGATGGTGCCCCATTCCCCTTGATGGTGGACCTCCACACGCCCCTCATGTGTAAAGTCGCCACCAACCAAACGAACACTGCCCTCTGATTAAGAAAACGAAATGCGCATGTGAATGCATACTTTATGTGTAAAACGCAACACGTGCACGCAGTGCATAACGAGTGCATTAATAAAATGTGGGTTTTTTTTGTTATAGCCTGTTTTTTTTTATTCACTGTTCACTTGATTTAATACATAGCTAGAATGGCCGCAGCAATTTTTCCTATTTCGAAACACTTTTTAACCGTTTTAAAAATCAGATTTTAAAAATTTGTTGCCTTGAAAGAAAGAAACAAATTTTGGATATTTTTGTTGTAATGATTTTTAAAAAGATGCAACGGAAAAATGTCCCCCTACCCAATACAAAGATTTAGGTACTGAAAACATCAATGACTAGGAATGTGACAAGGAATGTTTCCAATTTAGATCCATTTTCCAGACAAATGGTAAGTTGGGAAGGAAAGAACGCCTAAAAACAAAAACTGACCTGGAATTGTCGTCGTGGAGCACACAACACCTGCGTCTTCTGAGTGACCACAGTTATGATTCCTCCATCCAGAATGGGTACACTGAACGAGACTCGGCTCATCCCCAGAACACTCAACATTATCCAGGAATATCGGGCCGTCTCCGATGTTGAATTCAGCAGCAGCAGTGACGGCCCTCACCGCCCCAGGGTAGCCCAGCTGACGACAGACGACGTTAGAATCTTGGATGTCCCAGAAGTCATCACAGACAGTCCCCCACTCCCCAAGAAAATAGACCTCGACGCGCCCTTGCGAAGATGACCCCCCATCCACCAATCGTACACTGCCCTCTGTTGAATAACAATATAGTTTTCACATAGGGCGCTATCATGCAAAAACTAATACTTCAAAGAAATATTAGCGGTGAATAAATATTTCTTGGAATCTGTGAACTGCCATGAAAATGTCCACACACTTAAGATTTTTTTTGTTTTATTTCTGCAAATTTTGAGAAAAAAATACAAAAGTCCGAAAAAAATTGGAATAATTCAGAAAATGACAAAACGTACATGCTAGAACTGGATTAGCTTTAACCAATCCAGTTACTGACTGGATATATACGTAGCGCTGGATACATTAATTTCCCACTATGCATACTGTCCCCAGCCCACTAGAGCTTTCCGAGTTAGGAGGCCCTACTTGGAAAGGAGCACTGCCTTTTTGAGATTTTATGTTGTTTACATTGTTTATCTTGTGTCAATAAACTTAAGATACTATCAGTTAATCCTTTGTTGACTTGAATTCTTATCTATATGAGTTATAGTTAACACAGAAAAATGCCTCAGTTCTGATTCTCTATCCCATGTAACTTCTTTAAAAACTTTCAATCGTGTAAAACGACCACTGCAATTAAAGCTGAGAACGATAATAACTTGAACAAATCTGAGGCTGTTTAATTCATGATGTTTGTGATTTGTATGCACGGTGATACGCGGATGAATATGAGGCTGGTATGGAAAATCTAGGTGGTATGGAAAATCGTATTGAAATTGGAGGATTCAGGACAACTAGACAGTGCAAGAACATGTACATTGTACAACTATGCAAACTGCACTGGAGAGCATGGTACACGTACAGGTGTATCCGTAAATGTATGAGCATCATTCTACATGTACATTTTTTATTTTTCATGCATAACTGCTTGCAAGTAGTACCACCAAATCCCAGCCTGGAAGTGTTTACTTAAGGATTACAAGCAATTGTTTGGCTAATGGATTACAAAGATAAGAAGCTGGCAAAGGTGTTGGTGTGTCAACAACAAAAGGCAGTGGAACTCTGAACTTTTAGAAGACATTTTAGTTTACCTGGCACCTCGGTTGGGCTCTCCGTTGAGGTGGACAAAGCACAGATGACACCAGCGTCTTCGCTGTGGTCACAGTTGTTGACGTTCCATCCTGCATGGCTACAACTCACAAGCGTGCTTTCGCTGCCTAAGCAGTTAACATCGTCAAGTACAATAGGCCCGCTACCACCGGAGAAAGCAGACACAGCAGACACAGCGCTCACAGCTGCTGGGAAGCCGAGCTGACGGCAGACCACGGTAGCATCTTGGATGTCCCATCCATCATCACAGACAGTCCCCCACTGGCTTTGATAGAGAACTTCGACCCGCCCTTGATGCGAAGAGCCACCATCAACCAAACGCACACTCACATCTGCGAGAGTGAAAAATAGCCACCAGCAATCTTTCACATGACGTACTTTAGTTAAATGGATCATTTCATATTGTAATGCTCTTTTTTTGCCCAGCTGGCTGATATAATAAACTGATTTTATATAGGTCAGTGCAACACAGGCAGTTTTATCACTGCAATATTAATTTTATGAGGATAGTGTGGACCATATAAGTGCTTCATAAAGAATCCAATTAGCCAGTTCGGTATCTCAAAGGTCAAAGGTTATTTGGGATAAAATTGCTGATGTAATATGTCACGCCATGTTTTTACGCGAATGCCCATTCTGATTGAATTTAACACGTGCACGTGGTGCGACCACCTTTTGCGTTCACACACGCGTGTTAGGTCACGCGGGTCATTCGGGACAAAATGTCATTGTACACATGCACAGTTGAAATACCGAACTGGCTTATTGCGGCATTACTAATCCCCTGGCTAGTCTCAGTAGAATTAATGTTCTCCAAACCAGTGCCCCGAATAAAGATTTATCACAGCAAGACCTCCCACACTAGGGTTCTTTGTCTATGGTCCGACCAGTGGAAATCTACAAGCCAACTGAGCTTTAATGAGCTCCAAGCTCCAGTTTTGACCTCATGATTATTCAGTTATTCAAGCTGCCTGGCTTCCCATTTATCAGATAGATTTGAGGTACGGAATGCAGTGCCTCAAAGATAAACAGCGGTACCGCAATCAATACCGCATCTGGACAATATGAAATGCTCCCTATGTTCTACAAATATCAAGGATCATGGAAATCCAGACGGGAGAAATGCCCTTAATGGTTTCAAAACGAGGAATACGTAAGAAATAGAGATTTTGAGGCATTTTTGTGTTTTACTAATTCATCAAGACTTATTGGGCCGAAGAAAAAAAACATGGACTGCCGACAAAAATACCTCTTTTTGATTGTTACAAAATGAGCAGTGAAACAATGCTTGTCGCACCCAAGCACACAGTGAGTTTTGTACCTGGGCCCAATTTCATAGCGCTGCTTAACCCCTTGACCCAGGGTAGTATTTGGGAGCGGCGGGGCGCCATGCCAGCTTGTGCAGCCAAGAGAAACGGAAAAAAGAGGCTTGTGCAGCCAAGCATAACGTACACAATACCCCAATAATGGATTGAAAGCGCAGAGATTGGCACATATATGTGTGGCAATTTTCAATCCGCACATATTTGTGTCAACAGTCGCAACGGGTTAACACACGATTTTCTGCTAATGGAACCCTCGCCCATTTTATAGAGACTTTAAGCAGTACAGTGAAGAGCCCACTAACTTCGGAAGCAGGATTTGCATAAATTAGTGACGCAACAATATAAATATCCATGCACGCGCAAGCGTTAGCACGACTTGACCATGAAATACGCTAATGCTTAAGCAAATTTTCCTGCTATAGTTAGCACAACTTAATATGCTTACGTTTTGCCCAAGTTGTAATAAATTAGTTAAACCCAAACATTCGAAAAGGTTTATTTCTTTTGTTCTCACCATTGTTTAAGAAGCATTCATAGCATTTTCCATATTTGGATTTCTGTAAACATTTAATTTCTCAGTAATTTTGTCAGTCTTTCCAAAAAAAGCGGCCGGCATAAAGGAATGCAACTGGTTTGATCATTATTGCGTTCACTAGTGATCAAAAGTGTTAAATAACCTGGTATCGTCATTGCACAGAAAACTCCGGCATCTTCTGAGTGGCCACAGTTGTTAATGTTCCATCCTGAATGCGAACACTCTGCTATTGTACTTTCATCGCCCAAGCAGGCAACGTCGTCAAGGAAAATCGGCCCATCCCCAGATGGGAATTCGTTAGAGCTAGACACAGCTCTCACAGCTAATAGGAAGCCGAGTTGACGACAAATGACGTTTGCATCGTGGATATCCCAATAGTCATCACAGATAGTCCCCCATTCACCCTGATAGTAGACCTCGACACGCCCCTCAGCAGATGAAGCTCCATCCGCCAATCGGACAGTGCCATCTGAAAGATGCAAGAAAGTCTCTCCCAACATGACATTCTGTATCACTTCCACAAATTTATTTAATAAAAATAAAGATTTCAAATCAAACTCCTTCATTCATGAAATTCAAAGCTGTACAAAGGCGTTGACAATGAATGAATTACCTGGCATCCTGGAAACACCTGGGCTTTGTGTTGAGCGGGAAGATGTAGCACAGATGACTCCAGCATCTTCTGAGTGGCCGCAGTTGTTAACAGTCCATCCTCTATGGGAACACTCTGCCAATGAACTTTCGTCTCCTGAACAGTCAACATCATCCAGGAAAATCTTCCCGCTGCCAGGGGAGAATTCAGCATCCTCTGATATGGCCGCTGAGAAGCCTAGTTGACGACAGACTACAGTAGCATCTTGGATATCCCACAAGTCATCACAGACTGTTCCCCACTGCCCTTGATAGTAGACCTCTACTCGCCCCTCGGCAGATGAACCTCCAGCGACCAATCGTACACTGCCCTCTATAAAGATATAAGAAAATTTAATCCTATGTGAGACATGCATACATATGCCAGGCCTTGAATTTGGTAATTTTTAGGGCAAGGCCACTTTTTGGCCTTGAATGAAGCAAAATTATGCAGGGCACCAAGGCCAGTAGGTAGAATTAGAAAGGGCACGGAGGCTATAAATGAGAATATTGAAAGGTATTTTTTCTTATGCCCAGCAGTGTACGTATCGTACCCGAAAAAGAAATCAATTTTCTTGCATTTGCTGGCTGATTTCTCCAATCGGCTTTGGGGCTGCCAGCTTTAATCCATCTTTACGCGGCATTGTTGGTTTTTTCGATTTTTTCCCCGTTCACTAGAACGTATTTAACTAAAAGAGGAAAGACTTATTTATCATCAAAACTTTTGACAATTGGAACACCACGTGTGACGCGTGTTGTGACTATCGTTTTTTTGCCTCATACATGAAAATCAATGCGTATTGTGCACCGTGCGTGCCAAGTACTGAGAAAAAAGAAAGTCAGTTGACTTTGCACGTAAGATCTTCCGTAACTACTCCTGCTCACGTGTTAAACAAGTGATCATATCTTCTCTTTACAGGCTTAAAAGCTTGGATACTGCACTTCCAACATTTCAGGAACCATTGGGAGAACTTCACTAATGACTTGATGATGAATGCAAGAAAATCAAAAAGAACTTAATTACCTGGCAACCTGGAAACATCTGGGCTCTGGGTTGAGGAAGATGTAGCACAGATGACTCCAGCATCTTCTGAGTGGCCGCAGTTATGAACAGTCCATCCTACATGGGTACACTCTGCCAATGTACTTTCGTCTCCTAAACACTCAACGTTGTCAAGAAAAATTGGCCCACTACCGATGGTAAATTCAGCTGAAGCATCGACAGCTCTCACAGCAGATGGGAAGCCAAGTTGACGACAGACCACTGAAGCATCTGGGAGATCCCACAAGTCATCACAGACAGTTCCCCACTGACCCTGATAGTAGACTTCTACACGCCCCTCAGCAGATGAACCTCCATCCACCAATCGAACATTGCCATCTGCAAAGACACAAAAAAAATTCACTCAAGCACAAGCAGTTGTACGAAAAATCTACTAAAATTGGAACAATTAGAATATTATGGATAGTACCTGTTAAACCAATGATTCTATCTTCTTTTACAGGCTTATAGGCTTGCATGCATGCACTTCCAACATTTCAGGAACCATTGGTATTACTCCACCAATGACTTGATGAATGCAAGAAAATACAAAAGAATTTAATTACCTGGCATCCTGGAAACATCTGGGCTCTGGGTTGAGGAAGATGTAGCACAGATGACTCCAGCATCTTCCAAATGGCTGCAGTTGTCAACAGTCCATCCTACATGGGTACAATCTGCCAATGTACTTTCGTCTCCTGCACACTCAACGTTGTCAAGGAAAATTGGCCCACTACCGATGGTAAATTCAGCGAAAGCACCGACAGCTCTCACAGCAGATGGGAAGCCAAGTTGACGACAGACCACTGAAGCATCTGGGAGATCCCACAAGTCATCGCAGACAGTTCCCCACTGACCCTGATAGTAGACCTCAACACGCCCCTCAGCAGATGAACCTCCATCCACCAATCGGACACTGCCATCTGCAAAGACACAAGAAAATTTTCCTCTACATGCACACCAGTTGTACGACAAATCTACTAAAATTGGAACAATCTGAATTATAGATAACAACTTGAAAAAAAAACACATTGGTATAGAGTATCCTTGTTCATGTTAAACAAGTGATCATATCTTAATTCTCTTTACAACTAGGCTTATAGGCTTGCATGCTGCACTTCCAACATTTCAGAAACCATTGGTATTGCTTCACCAATGACTTGATGAATTAGGGGTGTGCATTTACGGGTAATAAAAGAACCGGGTACCGATTGAAAAAAATATGGGTACCCGGGTACCTGTTGAAGGAACCCAACCTAAAACTTCCAATCCTAGAAGTTGTAATAATATCTTTCTCTGAATTCAGACAAAATTCTGAAAATCTCCAGTCATGCCTGTCCAGTAAACATGGTAACTTCTCCACCTTTGCGTGTGCCGGCACGCGCATGCACCAGCATCATCTCAAAAGACTTGTCCGGAAGCTTTATACAGTTGTAGTTACTGTGGATTGAGGCATGCTATTATATGTCTTGTCAAGGCTCTTATCGATACCCAGACTGCAAAAACCACGACCAGTAAATTCCCCTTATTGTCAACTTTTGTGAGCATCATAAACGTGAAATCTGTGCTGTTTTCCCACATAGTTCAGTTTTAATTTTTAAAATTCCGGACAAATAACATTCAGAACCTTCCTTTTTTATTGTCTGGGAAGTAACTATGCGATAATGTAAAGTTGTACAGGTACTCGATTCCATACTCTGGAACCGGTTACTGACATGAACGGTCGGGTACTCGGGTACCCGGTTCCAAGGCACACCCCTATGATAAATGCAAGAAAATAGAAAAGAACATAATTACCTGGCATCCTGGAAACATCTGGGCTCTGGGTCGAGGAAGATGTAGCACAGATGACTCCAGCATCTTCTGAGTGGAAGCAGTTGTTAACAGTCCATCCTGCATGGGTACACTCTGCCAATGTACTTTCGTCTCCTGCACACTCAACGTTGTCAAGGAAAATTGGCCCAAATATATCGATGGTAAATTCAGCCAACGCATTGACAGCTCTCACAGCAGATGGAAAGCCAAGTTGACGACAGACCACTGAAGCATCTGGGAGATCCCACAAGTCATCACAGACAGTCCCCCATTCACCCTGATAGTAGACCTCAACACGCCCCTCAGCAGATGAACCTCCATCCACCAATCGGACACTGCCATCTGCAAAGACACAGGAAAATTTCACTTTACATTCACATCAGTTGTATAGCAAATCTACTAAAATGTAAACAATCAGAATATTATGGAAAACAACTTAAAAGAACACATTGGTATAGAGTATCCTTGTACCTGTTAAACAAGTGATCATATCTTCTCTTTACAGGCTTCAAAGCTTGGATGCTGCACTTCCAACATTTCAGGAACCATTAGGATTTCTCTACCAATGACTTGATGAATGCAAGAAAATCAAAAAGAACTTAATTACCTGGCAACCTGGAAACATCTGGGCTCTGGGTTGAGGAAGATGTAGCACAGATAACTGCAGCATCTTCCGAGTGGCCGCAGTTGTTAACAGTCCATCCTACATGGGTACAATCTGCCAGTGTACTTTCGTCTCCTGAACACTCAACGTTGTCAAGAAAAATTGGCCCACTACCGATGGTAAATTCAGCCGAAGCATCGACAGCTCTCACAGCAGATGGGAAGCCAAGTTGACGACAGACCACTGAAGCATCTGGGAGATCCCACAAGTCATCACAGACAGTTCCCCACTGACCCTGATAGTAGACTTCCACACGCCCCTCAGCAGATGAAGCTCCATCCACCAATCGGACACTGCCATCTGCAAAGATGCAGGAAAATTTCACTTTACATTCACATCAGTTGTATGGCAAATCTACTAAAATGTTAACAATCAGAATATTATGGATAACAACTTTTTAAAATACATTGAATAATTTTGAGTATCCTTGTACGTGTTAAACAAGTGATCATATCTTCTCTTTACAGGCTTAAAAGCTTGCATGCTGCACTTCCAACATTTTAGGAACCATTGGTGTTACTCCACCAATGACTTGATGAATGCAAGAAAATCAAAAAGAACTTAATTACCTGGCAACCTGGAAACATCTGGGCCCTCGGTTGAGGAAGATGTAGCACAGATGACTCCAGCATCTTCCGAGTGGCCGCAGTTATGAACAGTCCATCCTCCATGGGTACACTCTGCCAATGTACTTTCGTATCCTAAACACTCAACGTTGTCAAGAAAAATTGGCCCACTACCGATGGTAAATTCAGCTGAAGCATCGACAGCTCTCACAGCAGATGGGAAGCCAAGTTGACGACAGACCACTGAAGCATCTGGGAGATCCCACAAGTCATCACAGACAGTTCCCCACTGACCCTGATAGTAGACTTCCACACGCCCCTCAGCAGATGAACCTCCATCCACCAATCGAACATTGCCATCTGCAAAGACACAAACAAAATTCACTACAAGCACAAGCAGTTGTACGAAAAATCTACTAAAATTGGAACAATTAGAATATTATGGATAGTACCTGTTAAACCAATGATTCTATCTTCTCTTTACAGGCTTATAGGCTTGCATGCTGCACTTCCAACATTTGAGGAACTATTGGTATTACTCCACCAATGACTTGATGAACGCAAGAAAATATAAAAGAACTTAATTACCTGGCATCCCGGAAACATCTGGGCTCTGGGTTGAGGAAGATGTAGCACAGATAACTCCAGCATCTTCCGCGTGGCCGCAGTTATGAACAGTCCATCCTACATGGGTACAATCTGCCAGTGTACTTTCGTCTCCTGAACACTCAACATTGTTAAGGAAAATTGGCCCAGAACCGATGGTAAATTCAACCAAAGCATCGACAGCTCTCACAGCAGATGGGAAGCCAAGCTGACGACAGACCACTGAAGCATCTGGGAGATCCCACAAGTCATCACAGACAGTTCCCCACTGACCCTGATAGTAGACTTCCACACGCCCCTCAGCAGATGAACTGCCATCCACCAATCTGACACTGCCATCTGCAAAGACACAGGAAAATTTCACTTTACATTCACATCAGTTGTATGGCAAATCTACTAAAATTTTAACAATCAGAATATTATGGATAACAACTTTTTAAAAATACATTGAATAATTTTGAGTATCCTTGTACGTGTTAAACAAGTGATCATATCTTCTCTTTACAGGCTTAAAAGCTTGGATGCTGCACTTCCAACATTTCAGGAACCATTGGGAGAACTTCACCAATGACTTGATGAATGCAAGAAAATATAGAAGAACTTAATTACCTGGCATCCCGGAAACATCTGGGCTCTGGGTTGAGGAAGATGTAGCACAGATAACTCCAGCATCTTCCGAGTGGCCGCAGTTATGAACAGTCCATCCTGCATGGGTACAATCTGCCAGTGTACTTTCGTCTCCTGAACACTCAACGTTGTCAAGAAAAATTGGCCCACTACCGATGGTAAATTCAGCTGAAGCATCGACAGCTCTCCCACCATACGGGAAGCCAAGTTGACGACAGACCACTGAAGCATCTGGGAGATCCCACAAGTCATCACAGACAGTTCCCCACTGACCCTGATAGTAGACTTCCACACGCCCCTCAGCAGATGAACCTCCATCCACCAATCGGACACTGCCATCTGCAAAGATGCAGGAAAATTTCACTTTACATTCACATCAGTTGTATGGCAAATCTACTAAAATTTTAACAATCAGAATATTATGGATAACAACTTTTAAAAAAACATTGGTTTTGAGTATCCTTGTACGTGTTAAACAAGTGATCATATCTTCTCTTTTCAGGCTTAAAAGCTTGCATGCTGCACTTCCAACATTTTAGGAACCATTGGTGTTACTCCACCAATGACTTGATGAATGCAAGAAAATCAAAAAGAACTTAATTACCTGGCAACCTGGAAACATCTGGGCCCTCGGTTGAGGAAGATGTAGCACAGATGACTCCAGCATCTTCCGAGTGGCCGCAGTTATGAACAGTCCATCCTCCATGGGTACACTCTGCCAATGTACTTTCGTATCCTAAACACTCAACGTTGTCAAGAAAAATTGGCCCACTACCGATGGTAAATTCAGCTGAAGCATCGACAGCTCTCACAGCAGATGGGAAGCCAAGTTGACGACAGACCACTGAAGCATCTGGGAGATCCCACAAGTCATCACAGACAGTTCCCCACTGACCCTGATAGTAGACTTCCACACGCCCCTCAGCAGATGAACCTCCATCCACCAATCGAACATTGCCATCTGCAAAGACACAAACAAAATTCACTACAAGCACAAGCAGTTGTACGAAAAATCTACTAAAATTGGAACAATTAGAATATTATGGATAGTACCTGTTAAACCAATGATTCTATCTTCTCTTTACAGGCTTATAGGCTTGCATGCTGCACTTCCAACATTTGAGGAACTATTGGTATTACTCCACCAATGACTTGATGAACGCAAGAAAATATAAAAGAACTTAATTACCTGGCATCCCGGAAACATCTGGGCTCTGGGTTGAGGAAGATGTAGCACAGATGACTCCAGCATCTTCCGCGTGGCCGCAGTTATGAACAGTCCATCCTACATGGGTACAATCTGCCAGTGTACTTTCGTCTCCTGAACACTCAACATTGTCAAGGAAAATTGGCCCAGAACCGATGGTAAATTCAACCAAAGCATCGACAGCTCTCCCACCATACGGGAAGCCAAGTTGACGACAGACCACTGAAGCATCTGGGAGATCCCACAAGTCATCACAGACAGTTCCCCACTGACCCTGATAGTAGACTTCCACACGCCCCTCAGCAGATGAACCTCCATCCACCAATCGGACACTGCCATCTGCAAAGATGCAGGAAAATTTCACTTTACATTCACATCAGTTGTATGGCAAATCTACTAAAATTTTAACAATCAGAATATTATGGATAACAACTTTTAAAAAAACATTGGTTTTGAGTATCCTTGTACGTGTTAAACAAGTGATCATATCTTCTCTTTTCAGGCTTAAAAGCTTGCATGCTGCACTTCCAACATTTTAGGAACCATTGGTGTTACTCCACCAATGACTTGATGAATGCAAGAAAATCAAAAAGAACTTAATTACCTGGCAACCTGGAAACATCTGGGCCCTCGGTTGAGGAAGATGTAGCACAGATGACTCCAGCATCTTCCGAGTGGCCGCAGTTATGAACAGTCCATCCTCCATGGGTACACTCTGCCAATGTACTTTCGTATCCTAAACACTCAACGTTGTCAAGAAAAATTGGCCCACTACCGATGGTAAATTCAGCTGAAGCATCGACAGCTCTCACAGCAGATGGGAAGCCAAGTTGACGACAGACCACTGAAGCATCTGGGAGATCCCACAAGTCATCACAGACAGTTCCCCACTGACCCTGATAGTAGACTTCCACACGCCCCTCAGCAGATGAACCTCCATCCACCAATCGAACATTGCCATCTGTAAAGACACAAACAAAATTCACTACAAGCACAAGCAGTTGTACGAAAAATCTACTAAAATTGGAACAATTAGAATATTATGGATAGTACCTGTTAAACCAATGATTCTATCTTCTCTTTACAGGCTTATAGGCTTGCATGCTGCACTTCCAACATTTGAGGAACTATTGGTATTACTCCACCAATGACTTGATGAACGCAAGAAAATATAAAAGAACTTAATTACCTGGCATCCCGGAAACATCTGGGCTCTGGGTTGAGGAAGATGTAGCACAGATGACTCCAGCATCTTCCGCGTGGCCGCAGTTATGAACAGTCCATCCTACATGGGTACAATCTGCCAGTGTACTTTCGTCTCCTGAACACTCAACATTGTCAAGGAAAATTGGCCCAGAACCGATGGTAAATTCAACCAAAGCATCGACAGCTCTCACAGCAGATGGGAAGCCAAGCTGACGACAGACCACTGAAGCATCTGGGAGATCCCACAAGTCATCACAGACAGTTCCCCACTGACCCTGATAGTAGACTTCCACACGCCCCTCAGCAGATGAACTGCCATCCACCAATCTGACACTGCCATCTGCAAAGACACAGGAAAATTTCACTTTACATTCACATCAGTTGTATGGCAAATCTACTAAAATTTTAACAATCAGAATATTATGGATAACAACTTTTTAAAAATACATTGAATAATTTTGAGTATCCTTGTACGTGTTAAACAAGTGATCATATCTTCTCTTTACAGGCTTAAAAGCTTGGATGCTGCACTTCCAACATTTCAGGAACCATTGGGAGAACTTCACCAATGACTTGATGAATGCAAGAAAATATAGAAGAACTTAATTACCTGGCATCCCGGAAACATCTGGGCTCTGGGTTGAGGAAGATGTAGCACAGATAACTCCAGCATCTTCCGAGTGGCCGCAGTTATGAACAGTCCATCCTGCATGGGTACAATCTGCCAGTGTACTTTCGTCTCCTGAACACTCAACGTTGTCAAGAAAAATTGGCCCACTACCGATGGTAAATTCAGCTGAAGCATCGACAGCTCTCCCACCATACGGGAAGCCAAGTTGACGACAGACCACTGAAGCATCTGGGAGATCCCACAAGTCATCACAGACAGTTCCCCACTGACCCTGATAGTAGACTTCCACACGCCCCTCAGCAGATGAACCTCCATCCACCAATCGGACACTGCCATCTGCAAAGATGCAGGAAAATTTCACTTTACATTCACATCAGTTGTATGGCAAATCTACTAAAATTTTAACAATCAGAATATTATGGATAACAACTTTTAAAAAAACATTGGTTTTGAGTATCCTTGTACGTGTTAAACAAGTGATCATATCTTCTCTTTTCAGGCTTAAAAGCTTGCATGCTGCACTTCCAACATTTTAGGAACCATTGGTGTTACTCCAGCAATGACTTGATGAATGCAAAAAAATACAAAAGAATATAATTACCTGGAATCCCGGAAACATCTGGGCTCTGGGTTGAGGAAGATGTAGCACAGATGACTCCAGCATCTTCTGAGTGGCCGCAGTTGTTAACAGTCCATCCTACATGGGTACAATCTGCCAGTGTACTTTCGTCTCCTGAACACTCAACGTTGTCAAGAAAAATTGGCCCACTACCGATGGTAAATTCAGCCGAAGCAGTGACAGCTCTCCCACCATACGGGAAGCCAAGTTGACGACAGACCACTGAAGCATCTGGGAGATCCCACAAGTCATCACAGACAGTTCCCCACTGACCCTGATAGTAGACTTCCACACGCCCCTCAGCAGATGAACTGCCATCCACCAATCTGACGCTGCCATCTGAGAAGAAAAAGACAATCTTTTTCCACATGCACAAAAATTGTCTCTAAATCTGAAATGATTACATTAGAACATTCCATTGGGAAAGCTGCTTCTTCTAATTAGGAAAAGCTGAGAACTGATTGGGAACAGGAGGTGATTACAGATGGAAACACTGCTCTATGCACATCTAGTCATCAGGAAAAGCTTGTTCCTGTGGAGAACACACTTGGAAAATGGCAGACTCCTAACAGAAACACGTCAATCCACAAAGGAATATTCCACAAAGGAATGTTCCAATGGGAAGAGGGATATTTTGACTTTTGAGACACTCCCCAACAAATGTACACAAATTCAAGACCTGAATTTGGAGGACATGAATGGATTCACGAATGGTCAGGCAATATTACATTACATTGGGATTGGTGTCCCTGGATTTAATCCAAGCCAGAACAAAATGTACACTTTATTATCAGTACTTGTTTCTTGTTTTTCACTACCTGGCATCCCGGAAACATCTGGGCTCTGGGTTGAGGAAGATGTAGCACAGATGACTCCAGCATCTTCTGAGTGGCCGCAGTTATGAACAGCCCATCCTGCATGGGTACACTCTGCCAATGTACTTTCGTCTCCTGAACACTCAACGTTGTCAAGGACAATTGGCCCACTACCGACGATAAATTCAGCCGAAGCATCGACAGCTCTTACAGCAGATGGGAAGCCAAGTTGACGACAGACCACTGAAGCATCTGGGAGATCCCACAAGTCATCACAGACAGTTCCCCACTGACCCTGATAGTAGATCTCAACGCGCCCCTCGGCAGATGAACCCCCATCCACCAATTGGACACTGCCATCTGGAAAAACACGAAAAAATCATGAACATTGCTCAGCCACTATTGCTGCCGGAACATTTAACCCCAACCCACCAAAATGCACAAAAATCCAACACAAGCTTGATTTTGATGGAGTTTTGGCTAGAATATTTACCTTGCGGAAGTGATGAAGTTAAGTTAAGTGCAGAACATATAACCGCAGCATCTTCCGAGTGGCCACAATTGTGATTCCTCCAGCCTCGGTGTATACAGTCGCCGAGTCTTTGCTCGCCCCCGTGCAAGCCAGGTCATCCAGAAATATCGGTCCATCTCCAATGGAGATTCAGCAGCAGCAGTGACCGCCCTCTCGGCCCCTGGATAGCCCAGCTGATGACAGACGACGTTAGCGTCTTGGATGTCCCACGAGTCGTCGCAGACAGTCCCCCACTCACCACCAAAGAAGACCTCAACACGCCCCTCATTTGGAAAGAAGCCATCCACCAAGCGAACATCCCCTGAAAACGGAGAGTGTTAATTTGTGAATTTGTTTCGTTGCGAGTTGCCCAAGACTACAAGAAGAGGTGAAGCAATGGGAAGTAGGCAGTGGTTTGTCCGGGGGGGGGGGGGGGGGGGGGGGGGGGGGTGGGGGGGGGGGGGGGGGAGGGCTCAAGTTTGGATAGCATTTTTGATTGGCCCGTGTGCCCAAGCACTGTAATAAGTTCCCAATCTTTTATGAGTTGGATTGCAAATAAGTTTGAATCACAGACCAAATTATTTTGAATGCACACAAGTACTTTTGCAAGTTTTTGCAGACATTAACCCTAACGTCCCTAGAGGCATTCACTTGGGGTACAGTACACTGTACTACAAAATACTACTCAATTCTCATAGGCCAGTACTGCATACTACAGTTTACTCATACAAGTAGTACTTTGTAGTATTCGGTGACGTTAGGGTTAAAACAGCATAGCATAAAACTGTCAGATTTCCGCCAGGTTTATGCTCAATTCGAAATGGAGGGACCTGGAACCAATCTATGATTGACACCAACTGGCAGTCAAAATCTGGAAGTTAGGACACAATAAGCACTTTCATGGTAATATGCGCCATCTTGTTCACGGGGCAAAAAGAACCACATTTGCTAGACGCGAGCGCATTTTGGAATGAATGCATGATGACTTGTTGGAAGCGCCACAGTTTTTGATTGATGATGATGCGTACACAGCAACGAGTGTAAATTTGCCCCGTAAGCAAGATATTATGGCGCATATTACCGTGAAAGTGATTATTGCCTCCATAATTAATCGCAAAATCTCCACACAACTATAATAGAATACCCCCTCCCCCTCCCCCTCCCCCTCCCCCCTCCCCTTGAAAAATGTCTCACTTCGACTATATTGCCCAGAATTCTTGGAAATCTAGCTAGTACTAGTACGTTGTACAGATGATGGTCTACACCTTTGCACTAATTTGAATCAATGATCAATCGACAAGAATTATTTTTATTTTTTATTTAAAAAAAACAATTTTTTGGGGGGGAGGGGGCATGTTTTTCACAGTAGTAGGCCTAACCATGGAGTGGCCTAACGTACGTACGTTAAACTGAGATGATCATCAAATAGATTTTTCTAAATTGTCTGCTTTTTGGCTGTTTTTGTTAAGGTACTTTCTGAACTTTTCAAATGTGATAATTCTAACAAAAGTATCCCAGTTAGGATTAGTGGTGGGCTATAAATCCAGCTTTGTAAAAGTTAATTTGGTTTAAATTCCACTGAGTTATTTGATTTCGATTTTGGAAACCGGATATAACCTTAAACAAATTAAGCCTTCAATGTTTTGTGACTGACACAGGCTAAATATAGCCCGCCTATCTAACTATCCTAGCCTTTTTAAGGATTTTCATGCAGCACCTCACTCCGACACTCGTCACTTTTTGTTGGCATGACTAACGTTATGAGCTGGATGGGGAACTTCTGGTGAAATCAGAAAACTGTTGACAGTCATGACACTTGTTCGGTGATAACCATATAACCGGATTTTGAAATCTCTGATTTCTCCCACCACTAACAGAGTTAGGGTGTCAGAATACACCGCCACTCGTCTATTCCACCTCGTATCCCCCGATACGTGGTGACGGTGGATTGCCACTTTGGGGAAACCTGGACTTTTTCCCAATCTAGGCCTACTTCAAGTTCCACATGTTTAATTTTACGCACATTGCCCTTGCACGTATCCCTGACCGACCCTACCCATAGTACTTGTGGAGGATGTTTTTGAAAGGGAAAATGGCGCCCTCTTTTGCCCTTGCCCTTGCCCTTCCCCCCCCCCCCCCCCCGCCCCCCCCCCCCCCCCCCCCCCCCCCCCCCCCCCCCCCCCCTGGCCATTGGTGTTGGTGGGGTATTCTGCATTTACTCCCAAAAAATACTGCGCCGAAAACAAGGAATTGTACGTAGGTTTTGTCCAATGATAATAACTCTTTGCAATAAGGTAATTATTTATTGCACTAAAGTTAAATAGAAAAAAATAATAGAAATAAATACCAGAAAATAGAATGACGTTCTTTGCCGTTCGTTGTTGTTAAACACTAACTAAATTTAGATTTAACCAAAGTACTAGAAGGTACGGAAGCGTAGAAGGGCCACAGGAAAGTTTTAAAAATTGTGTTACTATATATCTCGCCGCGACGAGTTACTATCTCGCCGCGGCGAGTTACTATCTCGCCGCGGCGAGTTACTATCTCGCCGCGGGGAGTTACTATCTCGCCGCGGGGAGTTACTATCTCGCCGCGGCGAGTTAATATCAGTTAAAATCTGTTTTTTTTATTATATCATTGAAGATGAATAAAATTGCAATAAATATTATAGTAAATAGCAAAATTGTTTTTTTTTATTTGGAAATACTTTTTAATGATCAATTTCTCTGAGAAATAATTTAGTTTTGTGCCATGTGTACAATTATATTTGCTTTTTAAATGATATTTGCAAAAGGTGGCTCTCCACAATTGAATATCAGAAATTCAAAATAAATAAATAAATAAATAATGAAAGAAAGAAAGAAAAAAGGAGAGAGAAACAATAAGTATGTAATGTTAAGACCAATCCTTGCCAAATTTTGTTTGAGGTGTCATGTAGTGCAATTATTTCAGTGCGGAGCACCAAGTCTTCGTTTTTTCTCCATTGTGAACTACAGGGAACACATCGGTTGGTTGCAAGTTTTACCTATCATTGGTATGAGGGCGCCTTTCCCCATAAGCAACTACTTCCTGTTTCACTTTTCTAGCGCGCGGACTGTATCTTCCGGTAAGCACTTATAAAGAACCACCAAAATGACATCGTCACGCGCATCGCGCCTTGTGCCTATTCAATAAGGCCTTGTGCCTATATTCAATAAGGCCTTGTGCACTTTCAGTAATACATGACGATGTCGTTTTGGTTGTTCCGGAACAGTGCCTTTCGTATCTTCCCCTTATACCTTCTAGGATGTTTGATTTAACCATGGAGAAATAAGACTTTTTTCTCCATGATTTAACGTAGTCGATCGACTGCAGACGCGTTCGAGTGTAAAATAGACCACGCATGCGTGATTTAAATCGCAAATTGACAAAGGGACTACAGGTCAGCACCCTTTGCTAAAAGACTGGTTGTCAACTTTTTCCGTGCACTTCTCGGTAGGCCTACACGCTCGTGTCGTACGTACAAGGCCTTGAATCCGAAATCCTCACTTCAATCTGTGGAGGATCATTCCGTTTTTCTGTTACTTCCTGTGGAGGAAGTTGTCCAGATTCGACACACGTTTATCTTCACTTGTTGGCACAGGCTTACACAAGTTAGGGATTTTTATATATATATATATATATACATGTATATATTTTATCAATGGGAGCACAATCAGGAAATTGTATAAACATCTGCGGTGGTGGCCGCTCAAATTTTTTTCTTGCAGCGTTTCTCGTAAAAAAAAACAAAAAACAGAAAGGGGCTATTGAAGGGGTGGATTCATAATGTACTTCACATTAGCCCATAATGCGGGTTCAAGTTGAAAGCGAGAGTATCGATATACTGAGCAAAAGCGCTATTCAACAAATTTATTCATACATGAATGAGGCCATAAATGGTATCACATATCACATAGTAATATATATATAGGGCCGTTTGTTTCACAACGATCCAGATCTCGATCAGTGACCCAATTAATCGCTGGTTCGCTCCATCCATCAGGTGGGATCTGGTGTGTGAACCAACACACGGATCACTGATCGAGATGTAGATCTGTGCGAAACAAACAGGCTCTATATAAAGACCCGGATTGCTGCTACATTCGTCAAATCGGGATTTGTCTGTACTGACAGTCAATGAAAAGGCATCGCTTACATTTATTGTAAAAACGCATATACATATACATGTAATTGTTTTTAGACTTGGCTTTATGTAGGCCTAAGCTTTCACTCATGTGCAAGTTGATTGAAACTGATTGAAAAATGAGCATATTATTGTAAATGCGTGGTATACATTATTATACTACTTCTAAAAGTTCAGGTAAAAATTTCACTAAAATGTCAAGTGATGCATTTTCATTGACTGTCAGTATATGCAAATCGTATTTGTCAGTATATGCGCATTATTCCAAAAGATCTGCCCAAAAATCACATAACAAAATCACAAACAATGAGGTACCTTGCGTGTTCACACGCGCGCGTTAGTTATACCGAATAACCCGTGACCCATGTCATTGTGCACATGCGCAATTGAGATACCGAACTGGAGACTTTGGGGCGCGTGCAGTGGCAGCAGCTCACATGCTCGCACAACCCGCATCGCACTTGTTAAAATTCAATCAGAATGGTTGTTCGCGTAAAATCTGTGACATTACGTTAGCAATTTTATCCCGAATAACCTTTGACCTGGACTACTTCATCATCGGAGATGAACTGCCTTATGAGCCAATTCGGTATCTCAAAGGTCAAAGGTTATTCGGGATAAAATTGCTGACGTTACATCATGCCATGTTACGTGAACGCCCATTCTGATTGAATTTAACACGTGTGCGTTGTGCGACCACCTTTTGCGTCCACGCGGGATTTTTATATTCGGAATAAAATGTCATTGTTCACATGCGCAGTTGAAATACCGAACTGGCTTATTTTAGGTGGTCGACCGAAAGTAGTACTTGGCTCCAGGCCAATTTCGTCAACAAACGCGCTGAAGCCCTCCTGAGTTCAACTCAATCTAAACCACATTTGGCAACGGGCCAGGAAGCAGAAAATATCACATTGAGCAAATTGTCCGTGGTTAACTTGCTAGGGGTTAAAGGTAGCGTACATGATTGGTCATTGTTGCAATTTTCAGAAATGGGCGGATTTGGGGGTTAGTATTTTATAGGAAATATCGTTCCACTGACCTGCGAAAAAAACGAGAGAAAAACGGCGCTCGTTTTCAACCGTCGGGCGGATGATAGCCCTTAGTCAAGGCACCCGTGGCTCCCTGGACGCGTGACGCGCCCCGAATGCCAGCATGTCCGGGGCGCGCCACTCGTCCAGATAGCTACGCGCGCCTTGACTAACGGCTACAGGGCAGTTTCCAACGATTTCCAGCTGGAAATCGTTGAAAAACGATAAAAAATAAATGTCTACTTTTCTTGACAAGACAGCACACCTGGTGTAATCATTTCACAGGATGATTGAGACTACTATTAACTTACACTCTAGTAAGGTATTTCGTAATAATTCAGTAAAAACAAATTGGAGGATTACCAATCGTGTACACTACCTTTAAGGGCCAGTCACACTGGCCACAACAACGATGACGAAAACGATGAGAATACATGTTCTCTATTGGTGGGTAGCGCGCGAGCGTATTATACACGCGCGACAATTCCACCAATCAGTGGCCTTTATTCTCACCGTTTTCGTTATCGTTGTCGTTATCGTGGCCAGCGCAGGGTCGTACGCGCTAAGCAAATTTTTGTGCTAAAACCATAGAGCTATAATTTATTATACAACGCCTGAATAAATCCCCGCCATCCGATTGGTGGATCGTCGATCACATGCATTGAATTATTTGTTCCATCGCACGCCGCGAGAAGTTACATCACACGGTAGGCGTGTGATGTAACTTCGTGAATTTCACGGTCATTATAGGTGGCGCTACAACACGGCTGTCATTCATACAAAATGGCGGACGATGTTCCCGAACCACGGCTAGCACTAACAGACGACGAAATATTGGAACTCTTATTAGGCGATGCTGACGCTGCTAACACAAAGAGACAAATCTGGAGCGGAGAACACACAAGTGCCGAGAGTGGCGTGGCTTCGCCACTCGTGGGCTGGGTTCGGGCGGTCTGTTCTTGACACGTAAAACTTGTTCTTGCAAAACCCCGATGGATAGGTGGTGTGTGATCATAGCTCTATGTGTGTGTGTGATCCTGTTCCGAGTGCATATAGTCGCGTTCCCGCCGTTCGAGGGTTTCGCGTGTCAAGAACAGATCGCCCGAACCCAGCCATGGGCGCTGAACTGCATGGTCTCCGCTCCAGTCGCTTCGCGGTTTCGCAGCTCATAAGGCGGTAATAAGCAACGATGGCCTTGGCGAAAGGCTATTGGACTTACAATATTGGACTTTTTATTTCGCGCGACGTTTAGCTATGAAGCTTAAAGCCTCTGAACAAGAGCAGTAGCTTCATGTCTACCGTGTTTTGGGAACTGCTGGAAAAGAGGCACATTTGGGATCAATAAATTTCAATTAGTGATGCAATTAAGTGTTGGTTTTCTGAATTATTAACTTATTATTGGGATTTTTTGCTATATGAATGATTCGGGCAAAGGTAAGCAAATTTTGCGCTAAGCCGCATGAAATTAGCCAATGACTCTTCCCAAACCGTCTCCACTTACCTTCCTCCTGCGCGTTGCACGAGGTACAGAGGACTTGGAGGAGACAGAGAACGCCCAGAAGACAAGCGAGGAACTTGGAGCCGCTCGGAACTTGAAAGTCCATCCTGCGCTCCAGCAAAGCTACAGTCATGCAAATTACTCGCTAAAATGGCTTTACACGGCTCAAGAAATAAGAACGACCCCGGATTCGTAAACGAACTTGGCACAGCCTCGCCTCAACCATGCGCGCTCCTGCATCAGAGGATAGGCTATGGCTAAATCGAACTAGCCGCGTTCAGTTATAGTACTCTACAGTATACACATCCTATCCCACGATCACATGTCGCTGTTTCAGTCTAAGCCTATTCGGGATCAACAAGTGATATATAATTATAGTGGATTCATTACCATATGAAATAACATTATCAGTACACTCTGACGCTGTTCCGGAATATTGTCAGCGTGTAAAAAAAGGCACTTCCTTCCTTGGTACTGGCTGGCTCAAAACCATCGCGGAAATACTAACCAAAACAATTGAGAAGACAATAGGTCCTCGATTGACAAACTGTCTTCTGATGGAAATCATGTACAAAACCAATGAGAGGGGTTTCAGTGATGTACAAACAAAAGAAGTCCTCATCAGGACAATGTTACGTCCTCAGAAGGACAATGTCAAGTCCTCAGATGGACCATGTTAAGTCCTTGGTATAATACACCATAAGCAAGCCAGGTGTGGGGTGTTCGTTAAACTGTGGCCAAATTAGAAAAGTCTTCAAAGGGAAAGCGTGAACAATATAACTTGAGGTCATGTATTACCAGAACTTAGAAATAATTTAACGGTGTGCCAGATACATAATTTTTAATTTCATTCTGCATTGTAGCAATATTGCTCCACGTTCTATAACCGGTCTACATACGAAACTTTATCGTGTAGAAATTTTAAGCCTTTATCGTTCTCTGAAAAAAAGGATGTATTTTTGGAAACAAAATTGTACAAACAGTGAGTCGACAAACCGATGAAATAACCCTTCCAGATGAAAAGTACTCGTCACGTCTACGTCATTTTGTTCTGTTTTGGTCCAAACCACGCCTGAAAGTTGGGCCTAAACGGCCATGGCCTTTCACTGTGCAGTTCTTCCTGTTTATGCAGCCCAATGGCACCTATTTTCGTAACCTTTCCCCAGTGCGATATAGGATGTGAGAAGTCTACAACCACGGTATAGCTAGGGAGTGCCACGAACTTTAGGTGCTCATATTTTACTATGAGGCGCAGATCTTTGGTTTTCTTTTACCACAGTTTCCAAACAAATGGCGGTGTTAGATTAACACCCTGGGGTATCTATATCGAACAAACAGTTTAACATCCGACACTCGCGTACGCGTGCGCATGCGTGTTTCGTCCAAGGGTGGATACAACCCGGACGACGGTGAGCATGCATACTATACGCCAGGCCGGAAGAACGTCCCTGTTACAAGTTGACACAAGAGTTTCATTTGCGTTATAAATACAAGGGAAAGGAAGGTCACAGCATTGAACCCGTTAACGTTCCACACCGTGCCATCAATCTGAGTTTCCGCTCAAAAGCTCCTTTTTATGAAGTTTTGTTTAATTGCTGAGAGACTATAGAACAAAAAGGTGTTTAGGGTTCCCAGTGCTTTTCTGGACGTAGAGTATAAGGGGTTTTCGAAATGCTGGTTTTTTTTATCTCGGCTTCGGCTCCCTCTCCGACTTCTGAATAACATGTAGGCCTAATTCTAATTGTTGCTTTCATAATCAACCGAATGAATGTTCCTGAAGCAGAAAATGCACCAAAATTTAGAATATTTCCATTTGGTTTGCTAAATCTTCTAAATTTTGGTGCATGTGCTGCTTCAGGAACATTCATTCGGATGATTATGAAAGCAAAAATTAGAATACGTACATCTTGTTTGCTTCTCAGTTATTCAGAAGTCGGGGACGAAGCCGAAGCCAAGACGAATCCAGCGTTTCGAAAACCCCCATAGCAAGTCTTCAGTGTGGGACAAACAGTGTGGGACAAACATGGAGGGGAAAAAATAGTTCTCGTGTGGTCACAAAAAAATGCATCTCGCCCACTTCGGTTTCCCGAATAGGTTTGATCCAGGTTTCAATTGACTCATCCATTAAATTAAAGCTGCAATATCCGTGCTCTTGATGAAAATTGCATTTCAATGGATTTCCTCCTATACAGCTAGACGAATGATGGAGGAAAACTGTATTTTAAAAGGGAAAAAATGCTTACTACGACTCTGCGATCTAATTTTGGTACGATTGCCCTGTATATTGACACTATAAGAATAAGAGCGTCCAACTCATATTGCCAACAAAT
Source organism: Hippasteria phrygiana (assembly GCA_037893225.1). Classification (NCBI taxonomy): domain Eukaryota; kingdom Metazoa; phylum Echinodermata; class Asteroidea; order Valvatida; family Goniasteridae; genus Hippasteria; species Hippasteria phrygiana. The sequence continues at coordinate 411,436 of JAZGUH010000553.1, forward strand.
TAAAACTTATTTGTACGGTAACCCGGACGTCGCAGGTTCGAATCCCGCTCCTGCCAGTTTCTTTGTTCACTTTGAAAATATATTCAAATTTACCTAGTCAGTTTCCCTTGTGGATTGTTTGACGAAAACTTATTTGTGTTTAACTTACTTATCTTCAGTCGTTTTTTTGTGGAATGTTTTAATAAAAGCTCTTAACTTATTTAATGCTAACAAATTAACAATTCAATTTGAAAATTTATTTTTGGAGCTGCCACGCCCAAAAAGCACGTGGGCCCTCCTACTGAGTCGCGTGAAAGTCTGACGACCCTTTTCCAACCACGAACAATGTTTTACTTTCTTCGGTAGTAAAACAAACCGGATGTTTGGAGAAATCCAACTCAACTCGTTTCCTGCCTTTCGGATATGTCATTACATGCGGTTGTGAAATAGAAAATCAGGGTCGTTAGCATGCAATGCGCTGTGGGAAAAACCAATCCACTATGTTTACAAACGGTTATGCTGTATACGTACGTATGCGTTGTGATGTTTCATTATACTCGATTCGAAGCCAATGAAAAGCATGCAAGAAATGTGACCAATAGAGCGTACAGGTCTCGCGACTTTACGATCTCTTTTTATCACCTTTTATGTGAACGTCTTGGTACCAAACACTGACTAGTCTAGCGACGGACTCCTTAGTCTGTTTTAGGCCATACCCTGCACGATATGGGGGGAAAGGGTACCCCCCCCCCCCCCTTTTATCCCTATACCCTAAGCACACTCCAGATTATTGTTATCTAACACATCTCCGTATATTTCTGAAAAGAATTCCTGAGATTCCGGGAACACAATGACCAACACAAAAGAGGGGGTTCCCAGTCCCCATTTCGTGCTTCATATGCATAGTATTGTAACTTGCATTGATCGGAAGTTGAGGTAAATTTGCAATACTTTAATTTTCAAAGTGAGCAAAGAAAACTGTCAGGAGCGGGATTTGAACGTGCGACCTCCGGTAAATACCGTACCGGCTCTCTATTAACTGAGCTATCCTGCCAAAGTTGGCGGCAGGCCAATAGAGAGCCAATTGTTTGTCGGGGGAGGCTATAGCCCCCCCCCCCCCCCCCCCCCATACAATAGCGCGACGGGCCTGGTTGGCGGTCTCCTAAATTGTCAGTGTCTTTGTTCAGTGGGCGCTAGTCAGATGTCATAAACCCATAATGCAATACCAGGGATCACACCAATTTTTACGATACAACTCGGGAAGCGACATTGTACGTGGGGATCACTCAATGAGGATACGACTTTTTTAACATATAGGGCCTATACAGGCCCCGAATAACGTGTTAAACAAAATTACCTAGTCAGCTTCCCTTGTGGTGTTTGACGATTATTTTAAAACTGTTGTAAACTGAGATGGCTCTTTTTCAGAAAACGAAATACATGTATAGCTATACGCCGCACACGTATGCCCCAATATACGGTCTATTGGATAGCCTTTCCTCTCGTTCTGTACCTCTATGGAATGATTTGCCTGGTGCATGGTTCCCTCCATCGTATAGAGGAATTTCACATTAGCCCCTTCTGCGCACTTCCGGGTTGAAAGCGAGAATGTCAGTGGCAAACAAAACAACGCTTTTCAGCACATTCATTCATGCATGATAAATGAACATTTTCTTCGAGGGGTTTTTCGAAACCTTGGCTTCGTCTCCGACTTCTGAATAACTGAGAAGCAAACCAAATGGAAATATTTTAATTTTTGCTTTCATAATCAACCGAATGAATGTTCCTGAAGCAGAACATGCACCGACTTTTAGAATATTTCCATTTGGTTTGCTTTTCAGTTATTCAGAAATCGGAGACGAAGCCAGGGTTTCGAAAACTCTTTTATGTGTCCCTGGCCCTTCAGGCTTGCATGATACCGTGCGCATGCGCCTTACATGCCCAGAAGACTAATTTTCATCAAATGAAACTGATAACAATCGACCAATCAGATGTGAGCAACCAGCTGCATGGACCAACCCGGCAGCGTGATTTATTTTCCTAGGAAAGTTAGGGGCAATTATCATAAATGGGCGTTGTACTTGGCTGTGTGAGCTGCAAGACAGGTTCTCAGACTTGTTTTCCCTTGAAATAAAATCCTCCACACCACAATCAGTACAAGAAAAAGAAATATAAATCGGGCAGAGGATTCGAACCCAGGCCTCTGTAGTCCAAAGCCTTATGCTCTACCAATATAGCCACAACAGTAGCTCGACCAAATATTTTTAATTCAACCTTAACCCTAAGTTTTAATCGTTAAAGTTTTTAATGTGTACAATTAGTTTTTGTTGTTTGACTTGTTAATTATTTTTTCGTTGCCAAATATTGTTTGTATCGTAGGAAAGTTATTGTTATCTTGTATTAATAGCATTTTAGGAGAGCCACTAGATAGTGATTAATTTCGCTTTTTTGGCAATCCTTCATGGCGTTATCAATATTGTTTTTGTTTGTTTGTTTGTTTGTTTTTGGGGCTTGTTACCTAAAATGTTTGTATTGTATTTTGTGTCTATACTTGTATGTGTTCTTGCGTGAGAAATAATAAATGAAATGAAAAATGAAATATAGTTGTCTGAATGATGCGTGCGATGCTTATTATATAAATTAACTTAATCATGAATATGCATGAGGTAATAGCGGTCTAGATACGCCCATTTATAATACTTGCCCCTAACTTCCCAGGAAAAAAATTATGCAACCCGACCCGGCAACAGCGCGAAATACCGACTAGGCGCTAGGCCTACTGCATGCAGCATGTCTTTAAGGCTGCGTCCGAATCGCTTGTCTATGGCTATGTCTAGGTGTTCGTTAATTACAACTACGCGTGACGTAGCCATAGCTGTAGCTCTAGATGCCCATTTCGGACACGGCCTAACAAATGATTTCGAACGTTTATATCGGCGAGAAAGATGAGTACACTTGCGCTGTAGAGGGCGCTGCTACTAATCGACAGAGACTATAGCCTGTGCACGTACCTGTGGGTGCACCACACTATAAATAAACTCCCATTGACCTTAGTGTAAAATCCACTAACTTAACATTAAAAAAAATCCTTATCCAGGAGTCTCTCAGTTTTTGTGACACTACTGAAAATTATAGTTTGAATCTTAATCTGTCAAACTATTTTCAATTTTTGGCAGATTAGCCGTTTAGAATTTTTGCTAATTATTGTTATATTCGCTGACCTAGTACATGTATTGAGTACCAGAGTTAATTCTTTGGAGTTGGTCAGGAGTAAAAAGTAACCTAATTATTCATCCTTCAGCCGTACACGTATAGACCGAATGCGGGTAATACATAATACTCTATTGTAGTAACTTTCTAGTACACTTTGTTAAAACTCGTTCAATGGTGTGACAATTAACCCCTTATAAACCTGGGCGTGAGGTTTGCACGCCAGAGCTGTTACTTCTGTTATATGGGCGTGCCGTCGCTGCCGCTCTCCAGTTGACTTCATAAGCACGCCCTGACGCTGCTCGATGGGGTGTTACATCTTAACTTGAGGGGCCGGGGCCGCGGCCGCGGCCGCGGCCGCTACCGCGTTGCTGTCTCGTTTTGCTACGGCCTGCCTGATGTGATCAGACGTCTGCGGGATCCCACATTAAATCTCGGTACAGGAGCTGGTCCCGCTGAGTTGATGGCCTAGATCTGGGTCCAACGGCCTGTCGTCCACCGGACTTGCATCTTATTGCCGGTTCCACACTCCTTGCGGGACTTGAGACCTTGAGCTCTACCGATGCCTGCCTGACCATGTCGCCTCCTGCCGTTCATCTCTTCGTCCGCCGGCTGCCAAGTCTACCTCTCAAGCCCCTCATCATTATTCGGATACCGGTATCCTATTCATTTATCTTATTAATAATGTATTTCTTAGTCGCTAGTTCGTTCACTCGATGTAAATATTCTTTTGTTTGAGGAGTAATTATCTAAAGTTCGTTTAATACATTAATCTCGTCTCAGCCGTCTTATTCTTTGTGGGTTTAACCCTTGTCTGTCCTAGTTTGGCCTATTTCCTTTTCCCAGTTTGATATCTGACTTCGTAACAGATATTACCGGTACCACCCCCAAAAATGTGGTTTTTCCGAAACCGGCAAGCTGCCATTTTTCATAAAGCATCCCTCCACTTGCCAAGCCAAAGAGGACCAATTTTAAAGCAAAAATTTATCAATTCTTCACAAAAGTTGAAGCACAGAACCCCCAGGTTATGATAGCTGATCATAATTACACAATCTATCAATTGCATGACCCCCAAATATTTATTATTAAAAAGAAGTTGTAATCAGTTTGGCGCAGCAATTTTGGTCTATTTAGTGTGGTGCACCCCTAGACCCAGCACAGTGGCCCAGAGCCGTTGATCACGGCTCTTTGCCCAGCTAGCACGGCTCATTGCCCAGCTAGCACTGGGCCAAGTTATTATGGGACACGTTTTGGCGGTCGCAACCAATGTGCCAGTTGTTGGTCATTGGTTGGGCGTTTTGCCAACTTTGGTTTTCGTGAGCAGCTATTGCCTTTGGTTTTGTTCACGGCTATAATTTTTGTTTCATGATCGACACAAAAAAAATATTGGACAGCTCATTGACCGTTGCGCGCTGTACAAACAACTGTTGGCAATAGCCGCCATTTTACCACTCGTGGATGATCCATGGCCGTTTTCCAAACCCCAGCTTTGTGTAGTCTCCGTCTTTGGCTTCGTTCATGCAGTTTGGCAATGGCGATGGAGCCGGAGATCGAGACGGAGCCTAATAAGCTGGGGTTTGGAAAACGGCCATATTATACAAATAATGAATGTTTATGAGTGTGATGGTAAGAATAATTTCATGAGGTGACAGATGGCATGTTCTATTCCACGAGGCGAAGCCGAGTGGAATAGAACATGCCATCTGTCACCGAATGAATTTATTCTTTCCATCGCACGAATGTGAAACATTCATTATTTGTTTTATACAACGCCTGAATAAATTCTCGTCATCTGATTGGTAACTTGTAAACTGGTGCTTACATAAATGTAAGAAACATGTAGTAACACTGATAGCTGGGGAACACTTTCAATGCATTTTATTCAAGTTAAAAACTGTTCAGAATTGTAAAAAACTGTTTCACAAATTCAGAACTTCCAGTAACCAATTACTGTCTCTAAAAGTCTCAAACAGTTAAAAATGTTCACTGTTTTTCAACAAGTTCAGAAGAATTATTCCCTTCAGATGCAGAATGTCATCTAAAAATATCCGTTCCGAAGTGTTGAAGATCAAACTGTTCAGAATTGTTAAAAAGCTGTTTCACAAATTCAGAACTTTCAGTAACCAACTAATGCACTTTCATATCCAATTTATGGAAGTTTACAACTGTACTAGTCCAGAAAAATGCGGATTGCATGCATGGATTTCTTTGTGTACAACCATGGTACAACCATGGAGAAATATTATTTCTCCATGGTACAACGTGCCGTTTTCCTTTCTCAGTCCCGCATAAAACCGGGACAAAAAATTGTCGAGTTCCGAAATAGTTAAAGCTTCAATTGTTGTTCCTGCGTGTCTAGCAAATTCATCTAATCGTTTCACTGCATATTTGATTTGTCTCTTTGTATTTGGAGCGTCAGCATTGCTTACAAGTTCCAATATTTCGTCGTCTGTTAGGAGAACAAACCGCGGCAGTTCGGGTAACTTGGCCGCCATGTTGTGTGAATGACAGCGCTGTTGCAGCGCCACCTAGTGACCGTGAAATTAGAAAAGTTTGTTGGTTCTATCAATGCGCGCGCACCATGTGATAGACCCATGTGATAGAACGTATTGGGGATGGGCGGGGCGGGTTCGCGTCGTGTGATGGGTCGAATAATTCAATGCACGTGATCGACTCTCCACCAATCGGATGACGGGGATTTATTCAGGTGTTGTATAAAAATCAATGTTGCCTAGCCGGCCTAGCGCTAGTCTGGTTCAATTCTCTTACCGCTGTTTAAAATAGATCATGACGTGCGTTTTAGTCCGAGTGACGTCAGTGGCATCATTCAACTTTAATATTCTTGCAAAATCCAGTCAGCAAAATACTGCAAGAGTGTGGCATTGATTTTTCAGTTTTTATACATAATTGAAAATTCAAATTCCAGGATCTGTAACGGGCCTGATAGACATTTTGTTGTTATATTGCGAACATCAGCGTTAACAGCCGAATGTTACCGAAAACAAGTTCGGAAAACTTCGGAAAACTTCGGAAACTGGCAGAATTCTGCCAGTTTTCGTCACGTGACATATTGGCGGCTGCCGGACCCAATATTCATCAGAAATATTCAGAATAGTTTGGTTTGGGAACCAGACTAGCCTAGCGCTTGCTTACGTCACAACATGAAAAATGTGTATTTATAGCAATAAGGAGTCTCGTGCAAATTTGTACAAGTTTGTAAGGCATTTTTTGTTTTATTTAATGCCAAATTTGCCAAGTTGGGTTTATTTTTTATTGTTTATTTAGAAATATGGCACAGACGATGTGTTCTAGGTTGCAAACCGTGGTTACAGCAAAACATACGTGAGAGGTTTTATATTTCGTTCATTAATTTATGCCCAAGAAATGCCAAATATAGGCTAATTGATTTTTAAAATTGATTTTATAATCATGAAAATAAAAGCTAACTCGGAACAAGACAATTATACAGTGAACATTCTTCATTATTTTATTTAACCTGTGTGTGTTCAACATGCCATGTTTTACTCCTGATTTTTTGTTCGACCTACCGACCCTCCATCAAGGCCAAAAAGATTATGAAACCCTTGTGTAAACAAATATTCTTTGTCAATGGTTCATTGCTTGGCTGTTGCAAAATACGGGAATTTCCCAGCACAGTCCACACATTACGGTAAATACCGACGTCTGATGTCAGTTGGCGCGACAACTGGCTCCAGACAAAGATTTCGAATGTTCCTTTGCCAAGGCCCTATAATTATAACAGCCATTGCAAACACATTGATACACTGGTTCCAAAGATTGCATTGACGTCGTCACTTCGGTACTCTTTTGCATCATCCAATGGAGTCACGGAATCGTCAGATCATCAGCCATTGGCCAACCAAACAATAAAATAAACCATGAGATTTTTTGGCGGGCAGTTGGCGTCAAGATTTCGTGAAACCAGGACCGCCGTTTCCCCTCGGTACATTTCCAAGTTGTTTTAGCGGTCTTTTCTGCACTGAATTTCAACCAACGCCAAAAGGTATAAGGACCACTATACTCTCTGTAAGTCTAGTAAAGTTGCTTTTCTACATATACGAGTCAACGAAAAAGCGACGGGGGGTGAAAGCGCATGGTGGCTTTTGGCGGTCTTTTCTGCACTGTGAATTTCAACGTGAAAGGTAAGGAACACCACACGCTTTCATTTGTTAATGTTTTCGTCGACTCTTTGTAGTAAAGGCTGCTTTTAGCACCAATGGCAAATTCCATAAATAAGCAGACCGCTATGGGATGGGCACAATGCTAACTACAGCGAACACTAACGCGAAGACGTTTTTCAAATTTCCATTGACGATAGTGACATTAGTGCAGTTGGCGAACATGCCAACTAAGGCGATGACCGTGGTCGGTGGAAACCGTGACCTTGAGTGATAAACTTGGCATTGATGGCCGGCCGTGGTGATGATGAGGATTATGGAGTGATTGGATTGATTGTCATTGTATTGTTTCAGGTTACGATGAGTCTGCTAAAGAATACAAAGAGACTTTACGTTGAAGACGGATGTTTTGAAGGTAAGAAAGAGGAAAGTGTGAACAGGAAGGACGTTGAGCACAGTGTGGAAAATTGCTCACCAGAAGACGAGGACTCACCAACAGATGGAGAGAAATCATCAGAAGAGGGGGAGGACTCGCCAGAAGACGGAGAGGACTCATCAGAAGACAGAGACGACTCATCAGAAGACGATGAAGACCCATCAGTAGATTACGTGCCTTCACCGGACGACAGTGAGGGCGACAGTAATGACGACGGGCCCGAGGACTCATCGAGGGACGAAGACGAAGACGAAGAGGACTCATCAGAAAATGTAATATGCGAAGTCGATGAAGACGCATCGGACAATTACGAGCCCTCATTGGGAGGAAGCGAAGATAATGGCGACGGAGAGGATTCATCGGAAGACGAGATCTCATCAGACGAAGGGGAAAATCATGGCGATCAAGAAAATAGTCCTGTTAAGGACGACGAAGATCAGAGCTTCACTGCCTGGTCTCCCCATGCACTGAAAAAGACATTACAATCCAAGAATCCTGCTCCACGCGGGGATCCAAATCTTAACAGAAAAACTGTTTTAAGAAAGCGACATCTTCACAGTGACGGGCCTGTGGATGATCTCCCTCCCAAGAAAAGTAAACCGCAGAAAAAAATAACTGGCCCGAAGTTGTACGATCATATTGCTGAACTCAGTAACACAAAAGACAGAACACGGCAGAATGTCTTCCAACAGTGGGGTTTAATGTACGTGGAAGATCCTGGAGAGGCCACAAACCAATGCCCTTGTGGAAAAGAAAACATTCGGTATTTACATTACATCGAGAATAGAGAGACAGGTCAACAGACCTGCGTTGGCTCCATATGCATCAATCAGTTCCAAGGAGATCTGAAAACGGTAGCAAACGTGACCCGTAACCTGCTGTACAAAGGCATTGGGGGTCTTCTGATTGAAAGGAGGGATGGGGATTCAGGCGTGGTTCTAAGATTTGAAATCAGTCCCAAATCGGGACTTGTCAAGAATCAAAAGAAATTCCGTTCCTTCTCAAGGTCGATCCCTCTTCAGATGCCTCGGCAGGCCGGGGCCAGAAACCCGGTCCTGTCCGCTACCCCTCCTAAAAGCGTTGCAGGTTCGTCTGATCGTTTGGCTAAAATGCAAGAGGGCCAAACATACAGGCTTTGGGTTCGGCTAATAAATGAAACCGACGAAGAAAATGGTGGCGAACATCTGAAGGCCGAGGTAATCCGTTTCGCGCACGTTAGAAAACGTATACCTATTTCAATTCAGGTAAGGCAATTCATAAGATCTTGAAATATTGCCGATATACCATACATAATGTATGCACGATCACAGGGGCGTAGCAAGGTGTTCAAAAGTGGGGCGGCCATAATTTAGTTACGATCCCTGCGAGCAAAGGGAGTTTCCGAGCGTGTTAAGAAGAAATAATAATCCTACTATCACCACCCTCATATCTATCTCGTACCAATGTGGAGTTTTTGTTTGTGTTTTAGGTAACTTCTCATAGTGCTGCAGCCGAACCACCGAACCGAACTAAAAATGGCCGAACATGGCCTTCCGAACCTAACCGAACCAAAATTGTTTGTTCGGAAGCACACATATTGATAGCGCTATAGGAATGCATGCGATGACATGACAAAATTGCGCACACGGGCGGCACGGATATGATTGAATTTACCTGTTGATAATTCCCATTTTCGGCCTTACATGTACATTGTAACAGGTTTGGACTCGATAGGCCTACATGTACATGTACCGTGTAAACGGTTACATTAGCCCATGTACTGCATGCAATGTATAGACAGTCGATAGAATAAAACAAAAAGGATAAAGCCTTTTCCATTCCAGGAAGGTAGAAAAAAACATAAAAGACCAAGTCGCGACCGCTTGCATCCGGCCGGCCATGCAAGTTTCCATCCCTCCACCCCCGCCTAAAAGATGTAGTGTACTGGAAAGCGAGCCCCGCCTAGTATGCAATGATTGGTTGTTCACACGGCGATACAACATGAATATACATTTCTCGTTTTGTGGGATGCACTGTCCAGGGAAGAGATTTGTTGAAGTTTGTAAGCGCGTGCGGCGTGATGAAGCCTTTTGGGGCCAGGGCCCCATCAGATTCCAGGTACTCTCTCATGGACACCTTTTAGTTTAGAACAAAAGTACTTGCATTTATTGCAAAATTGTACCCCCGAAAATGGTGGTAGGATTCTACATGTACATGTACATTCCTTCCTATAAGCAAAAACTCCTGCCTTGTGAATTATATGTTGCAGCACTTTATCCGCCATGCGCCAGTCCTCTGCTCGCCAAAAAAATGTTGAAGAACAAAAACGTTCCAGAATAAAATTACGTTGTCAAAAGTTTTGACATAATTAAATTTGTACTTTTTACCATAATTTCAAAAAATGGCTGTCAATTTTGCTTATTACGCACACATGCGCTTAAACGATCATGTACTCGCATGGATCTCTGAATCACTCGATGAAAACGTGACCAAACACTGAATATGCATTTCTGAAAATCAGATACAGTCAAGCATTGGCGCGGCGGTGGCCCGCGAGGTGTGACCATTGTTCCATTATTATCTATCTTGCGCCCTGCGGGTTTGGCAACGTGCCAATCGACTTGTTACGACTGCAGTGGGGAGGGCCGGGGAATTCCCGGAAGGACATTGTATGTGTATATGTACTATCGATCGGCGCGATCGCGATTTGAGAGATATTTTTGTTTATGCATATGTACTTCCGAACCGAACCGATGTCCGGGAAAAAAAATCCGAACCGAACCTGCGAGATCAGTTGCAGCTCTATACATGTAATCGCATCTTTACTTATTTATTTATTTATATTTTGTTTTTTTGTTTTTTTTAAGTGGGGCGGCCATGGCGACGCGCCTGCACGATCACATCTTTTGCGAGAAGCATTGAAATACTTTAAGGACACAATTTCTGCAATTAAGAGGCAGGAATTAGGTACAAGTTGTGTTCCTAGGATCGGACATTTTCCTTTAAACAAAACAACCCCGATGATCTGAGGTACTATGCACATGTAACCGTTAAATTCTTCGTTTGTTTCGACAAATGTCTCGGCAAGTGTTTTATTCACCGTTGGATTTTGATTAGCTGGTATGTTAAAGTGTTTTGCGTTTAGATTTATGTGTAATCTACCAAGAAAATGTATAGACGTTAAACATCGTGTTCATCTGTAATTGTAAATGATTGAAGAGCAACTGCAATGTATATGATGACTTCATTTTTTTTGTTTGGGGAAGAACGGCACACATGTAGCCTATGTTCCTTTGTTTATATTAGTTTTGACATATCTGAGCAAATGTGTTATTTTGATTAATCATTTTGATGCGTAGATTTCATTTTAGATTCGTAGCTTAATCAAGAAATGTATTGATGTCAGCATGTGTATATTTGAGAGCAACTGTATAATCAACTTAAAATTCTTTGTTTAGAGAACGGCACCCATGTAGCCTTGGTTCTTATGTTTATATTAGTTTTGACGAATGTCTAGTCTGAGCAGTGATCACATGTTATTTAATTTTACAGTAGTAGCTTAAGCAAGAAATGTATAGCATGTGTTCATTTGTAAATGGATGAAAGAGTAACTCTATAGACCTTTATCATGCCATCACCATCTTTGTCTTGTTCCCTGTATGCATTAGCAATTATGAATAGTGATTCCAATCATTGAATGAAGGTGCCAGACTATTTTTCGTTCCAGCCTCGGTTTGGTTACATTGATTTTAATAGGAGAAAAACAAAATGGCTGTACCATGATAAAAGGTCTATTGCCTCAGTCACTTTCTCGAAGTGTTTAAGAGCTGTGTGATGCCTATGTAGCCTTAGAGTAATACAGAGTGCAGATTATCTGTATGTTGAAAATCTTATGTCTAAATGATAATTTAACCAATGTATTACACTTGCAGTTTTTGTAACTTCGATCTTTGTACATGTACATGTTAATGTGTTACTGGAATCATAAACTGTATAGAATAAATTGGTATGTTTTTAAGTTTGGTAAAACTGATGGGTGCGACACGACTTGAAAGAGCAAGTGTGAAATCACGACAGATTTGGTTCTGGGCATTTTGAATAATTTAAAACTCCAGAACGCAACACAGATGTTACAGGCTGGGCAATAATGGTCGGTGATAACTGATAAGAAATCAAAAAAGGTTTCTACATTGTATTTTTTTTTCAACTTGGCCCCCCTTGACTGTATACTGTATCCCACAACAAAAGTAACATATTGGGGCATCAGGTCTACAAAAAAAAAATTATCAAGATAACTTAATTCAGAAATATAAATTTCATTACTTTTTGTTCTTATAACAAATACTGCTTTCTGCTCACTTTCTGTGTTGAGCAGAATTTATAAACAATGTCTAAACAATGTATAAACAATGTATAACTCCGTAAAACAAAATGTGTATTTCCCTTAGTCTTATCCTTTTAACCCCTTGCCACCGGTTGACACAAATACGTGCAGATTGAAATTGCCACCTGGCCGGTTGACACAAATACAAGCCAATTTTTGCATTTTCAGTCCATTGTTGGGGTATTGTGTACGGTATGCTTGGCTGCACAAGCCTCTTGTTTCCGTTTCGCTTGGCTGCATAACCCGGCCTGGTGCCCCGGCGCCACCCGGTGGCAAGGGGTTTAATGTGGTCCTATAACAAAAAACGCATGCATTAATATCATACAATTAACCAGCTCCTAAAAGATTGATTAGTTTTGCATTTGTCCAATAAACAATTTGACAAAAAACAATCAACAAAATTAGCTGGCTTGATGTTTCAAACTTTAACAAAGATCCTGCTTAAGTTCAGAACTTTAGGCCAGGTAATTTGGTTGATTTTAATATTTTTAGGTCAATCCAATCAGTTAGCAATTTGCAGGAGTTTAACTCATTTTCAAAAAAGAAAATACTGTCGTCATGGTTATTTATTGTCCAAAATACATACACATGGTCAAACGTAATTATCAAAAATTCCAGACAGAATGTAAATACGTGTAACAAGTTCTAAATAAATCTTCAAAAAACGGGGGAACAAAATCATATAAAGTAAATCACAAAGCCAGTGGACACAAATCTGAAAATTACCATATCGGCACTCTACCAACTGAAACATCTTGCTTCTATGCTGGCGGTCTCTCAATTTGACAATATCTTACTTCTTGTTGCTTGACAATACAGAGTATAAATAAATTTATCTTCAAGCAAACTTCAAGTGAATCCTCGATCCTGATTGATCGATCCATGGCAACTGACAGTGTGATATGTTCCTGTATTCCACACCGCGTGTTGCATCGTTTTAATTAACTCCGCGTATTGCGCGATACGCAAGACACAGTGCTGCACAATATATTGGTAATTCAAAAGCTGCGTGTGTGTACATGGTACGTTCTGGTTTCGCGCATCAAGTTTTCTTGTAGATTAATTCGTTATCCCACTCGCGCTCGGGGAACACGGAAAATGTAGTGCGTCCGTGTCCCGAAGGCCTCGTGGCATATGGGACACGGACGCACTACATTATTCCGTGTTCTACTCGTGCTTGTGGGATAACTAATATTGTCTTTACATGTACAAGATCCTTAACATCGGGAGGAACTTGTGGAGGCCCCTGCTAGAGTAAGTATAGGTTGCACTTAGAGAACTGGATGTGATGGATACAGGTGGACTTGATGGAGAAAGACCCTAGGAGCTCCGATGACGAACCACCTTCCGATCTGGATTGAAAGGAACACGCAACAAAACGTTTTTTTGGCACAAATACATGCAGGATACATTTTATTTACATACAGGCTTTCAAGCAGACCTAGGTAAAAAATGTAGGATCAAATTTTCCAAAAAAAATAAAAAATAAAAAATCTAGATAAAAGTAGGACTTTTGCAGGCTTTCAAGAGTAGTTTTTATTGACCCATGTCACACAGCATCACAGGCCTCAATCAGCATGTTCTGTACTCACAACACTTGTGCTCCATCCTCAACTAAGCTCTACGAAGTTGCAGTACTCCTGCACCCAAGCCCTTCATTGTGTGATTTTTATAAGACAGTGTGTAACACTTATGAAAAATATTCTGGTTCCACATTATGGAATCGAGTATCCGTACCCGAATTAGCATTACAAATGTACTTAGTAATTTCTCAGACAATGAAAAAAAGAAAGTTTCAACTGTCATTTGTGGGGAATTTTCAAAATGAAAACCAGGGCACATAGAAAAACAAAATAGATCGATTGACGTTTGCGAAAATGCAATTACGTCGAGAAGGTTTCTGTGTTTGAATTGATTTCCATATTATCCTCTTGAATACAGACGACGGCCGAGTCGATTTACTGAGAAACACGAAGGTCTTGGAACCAAGACTACGGCGCAGGCGGACTAAAGCCGACCAATTACCGACTTGATTTCAAGTCTACCATTCCACGGTACGATCGACCGGCCGGGCGCGCGGCATCCAGCTCGATCGTAGCCTTTTTCTATGATTCCAAGGTTGATTGTTTGGCTGTTGCAAAATAGGGGAATTTCCCACCACAGCCCAAACATGTGCAACATGCACATTGTCCTATATAAATAGATGAAGGCCATCGGAATCGTCACGGTCACAGAATCGTCAGATGGTACCAACCGACCAATAAGATAGAGACGATGAACGTCTGACCGCGTTATGAATTTTGGCTGCCAGTTGGCGCCAAGATTTCGTGAAGCTAGGACCGCCGTTTCCCTCAGCACATTTCCAAGTGGTTTTAGCAGTCTTTTTCTGCAGTGAATTTTAACGTCAAAAGGTAAGGAACACTATCCCCTTTGGTTGCTTTTAGTTTTAGTACAAAGAGCTGACGAAAAAACGAGGAGAAAGCGTACGATGGTTAAATTTGGCGGGATGATTTTTTTCATACATGTTCAGCGTCAAAACTAGTATAAAAGGGCAAGTTTCATAACTAAGCACAGACCACTATGGGAATGGGCATATGCCAACCTAGACCCGCAAACGTTTGCGGGTCTAATGCCAACCAAACACCACCAACACAGACGTTTTTCCTTGTTTTTTCACTGACGATAGTTTTTTTGAATTTTTTTTAAATTTTTTTCCCATCGATGGTGACATTAGTGCAGTTGGCTAAATAATATAACATGCCAATGACGGTGATGACAATTGGTCGATAGAGACCTTGGCATAGATGGCCGGCCGTGGTGATGACAGTTGTGAAGTCATAGCTTTGATTGCCATTGTATTTTTTCAGGCTACAATGAGTCTGCTAAGGAATACACAGGGTCTTGACGTTGAACATGGATGTATTGGAAGTAAAGAGCAAGGTGTGAAGAGGAAAGGCGATGAGCACAGTGTGGAAGATTACTCATCAGAGGACGAGGAAGACTCACCAATAGACGGAGAGAATTCATCAGAAGACAGAGAGGACTCAGATGACCGGAGGGGCTTTTCAGATTACGTAGTCGATGAAGACTCATCTGACGAATACGAGCCCCCATCGAACGATGCGGGCGAAGATATAAACGGCGACTCATCGGGATACGACGAGGACTCATCGGGAGACGACGAGGACTCATCGGGAGACGACGAGGACTCATCGGGAGACGACGAGGACTCATCAGGAGACGACGAGGACTCATCAGGAGACGACGAGGACTCATCGGACGAAGGGGAAAATGATGACGGATCTGATGATCTCCCTCCCCCGAAAAGTAAACCGCAGAAGAAAACAACTCGCCCGAAGTCGTTGTATCTGCAAAGGTTGTACGATTCTATTGCTAAACTCAGTATAACAAAAGACAGAACATCGCAGAATGTCTTCCAGCAGTGGCGTTTCATGGACGTGGAAGATCTTGGAGAGGCCACAGGCCAGTGCGCTTGTGGGAAAAAAAACATTCGGTATTTATATTACATCGAGAATAGAGAGACTGGTAAACAAACATGCGTAGGCTCCAAATGCATCAAGCAGTTCGGGGAAGACTTGATGACGGTAGCAAAGGTGACTCGTAACCTGCTGCACAAAGGCATTGAGGGTCTTCTGATTGAGGATGGGGATAGGGATTCCAACGTGGTTCTAGAATTTGAAATCAGTCCCACATCGGGAATTGTCAAGCATCAACAGAAATTCCGTTCCTCCTCAACGTGATCCCTCTTCAGATGCCTCGGGAGGCAGGGGCCAGAAAACCTGTTCTGACCGCTACCCCTGCTGAAAGCGTTGCAGGTTCGTCTGATCGTTTGGCTAAAATGCAAAAGGGCCAAACATACAGGCTTCGGGTTCGGCTTGTCAATGAATTCGACAAAGAAAATGGTGGCAAACATCTGAAGGCTGAGGTAATCCATTTCCAACACGTAAGAAAACATACACCTATGTCAAGTCAGGTAAGCAAATCCATCTTGAAACATTGCCAATATAATCCAAATATGTATGCACGATCCCACTCGTGAAAGGCACAGAACTACTTTTGGGACACAATTTCACAAATTCAACTGCAATTAAGAGGCTTGACTGGAAATGTTTGTGTAACATTTAATTTTTAATGAAACATTTAGAAGGATAAAGCGGCATCTTCCTCCAAACGTCTGAAAGACATCCTTGCCGTCAATACCAAAAATCCATTGTGCAAGAACTTGGATGACAGCTCTGATGATAAAGTCACAACAAACTTCCTAAGGAGATCCAAGCCAAGTTTAATGCGTGCTTTATCTGCTGGAATGTTCTGAATTAAAATTCAAATATTAATTTACAACAAAATTATGGCATAAAACAAAATTATATTTCCGGCTGTTTATGGAAATTTCTCTAAAAATAATTCATGCAATTAATTGTTTTTTAGATTGCCTGAAAACCCAGTCGCACGTAGACTGCCATGTGTGACATAGCCCTTAAACTAAACTGCAAAATGTATAATTGTTTCACGACCTACCCCACCGTGAAAAAGAATATTTATGCAAAATCTGTGAATTAGCATCGAAGACAATTTCCTTTCCTCCCACTTCAATCAGAGAGGTTCTATTTTTATCATTTGTCCTGATGCTTTTAGGCATTTATATATTACAGTTACTTCTGCATTAGAAACGGAAGAGAACGATGCACTTGTCCGACTCATCTAAGGAGGAATGTTCAAATTGTAGGCGGCTCTCCTTAGAAAACAAACAACTTAAAGAAGAAAACCAGAAGCTCCAAGTACTTAATGTGAAGCTCCAAAGTAATCTGCTGGAAAAATTAGAAGGTAGTGATTTCTCTCGGAAATATATCCATGTTAAAAGAATTTTTCATTTAGCTCTTATTAACAAAAGATGCTGCAGGAATATTATTTTTGGGCCAGCTTAAATTGCACACAGTCCAGCGTCTCCTTTCTACAAGTCTGGTAACTTTGAAGGCATTTTTATATTATCTATTTATATATATAGACATCGTGGGAGCATCACACAGGAGGAAAATCCAAACCGAAGCTATCAAGGACAGGTCAAGGCAGAAAGCGAAGGAGAACATCAAACTGCCAAGTCTTGCACTGGTTAAGAAAAGAAAAGTGGCAGTGATAACAAATACAATGGTACTTTTTTTTCCATCCTGGTCAGGACTTTCTATTGTCCTACACACTAACCCATCCCCATAGACTAAGCACTAGTTTGCCTGTCCTCACTTTTCCGGAACAAAGAAATAAGCGCGAGGACAGTATTGTTCCCTTTGTTGAACCCTCCTTTTTGTCCTCACCTCTGACAACATTATTAAAATGCAGCCAATCACGGCTAATACCAATCGCCTTTTCGTGAATAAACATATATTATACTCTCTCCTTAATACACCGGAAATCAAATATTATGCAATAAATATACAGATTGCACTCTGCATATCTTTGTGCCTGTGCTCACATTAGGGGGAGGGAGGGGGAGGGGGGGGGGGGCAGAATATCTGTTTTTTATTAAAAGCAAGGTAAACATTTCATGTTTATGGGCATTTGCAATGGGAGGCGGAAATTTGAAAATCCGCTTTTCCTCTTCGCTGACAACTTTTTAAGCAGTTTTGCAGACGTTATGTACAACAAAGAAAATTATAATTACATGCATTGCATTCTCATTCATTTCTCAGTGACTGGACCCCGAAGAAGTGAGAGCATTGAACCAAAAACGGAAACCATCTCCTGTGCCTAATTGGCACAGAAAGACTTAATAACTCTTCTCTGGATGGACGGATTCCAAGCAGAGGCGGCCATGGTCCGAGAGATGCCCTCGACCAAAAAACAGTGGATGAAATTAAGGGTAGGTCTCTTTAAAAGTTAGTTTATTTTCACATTCAACGACCACGAGTTTGAAAAGCAGAACTACTTCAACGACCTTTCACTTCTTTTACAAGTCATGTTTGTGATATGATGCAGTTTTTCCATATAAAGTTGTTCAATTCAGACATCACCATTGTCAAGTTAAATTGTTCAATGTTTTTTTATTTGCACAACAGAAGTTGATGTGCAGAGTATAATATATCACATTTTGAGTGTACTTTACTATAAGACAATAATTTGTACAGGTACTTTAAGTCAAATTGTTTGATTGTTTTTAAAGAGGTCCAGAAGACTTTGGGGAAGTTTCAACTTCCTGAACAGAGAAATCTTTTGTCATTATAGATCCTTGTATTTGAAACCTAAATTCATTATACTTGCAAGTTTTTTGTTTCATTTCTAGTGTATAATATAATCAATTGGTACGCTATTATGGTTGGTTAAAATGATGGATGCGACACGATTTGAAATCGCCTGTGTGGAATCATGACAGATTTGGTTCTGCATGGGCATTTTGAATAATTTAAAACTTCAACTTGGCCCCCCTTGACTGTACATGTGTATACTGTATCCCACAACAAAAGTAACATATTGGGAAATCAGGTCTACCAAAAAAAAAGAATCAAGATAACTTAATTCAGAAATATAAATTTCATTACTTTTTGTTCTTATAACAAATACTGCTTTCTGCTCACTTTCTGTGTTGAGCAGAATTTATAAAGAATGTATAAAGAATGTATAAACAATGTATAACTCGGTAAAACAAAATGTGTATTTCCCTTAGTCTTATCCTCTTAACCCCTTGCCACCGGTTGACACAAATACGTGCAGATTGAAATTGCCACCTGGCCGGTTGACACAAATACAAGCCAATTTTCGTATTTTCAGTCCATTGTTGGGGTATTGTGTATACCGTATGCTTGGCTGCACAAACCTCTTGTTTCCGTTTCGCTTGGCTGCATAACCCGGCATGGTGCCCCAACGCCACCTGGTGGCAAGGGGTTTAATGTGGCCCTATAACAAACAACACATGCATTAAAATCATACAATTAACCAGCTCCTAAAAGATTGATTAGTTTTGCATTTGTCCAATAAACAATTTGACAAAAACCAATCAACAAAATTAGCTGGCTTGATGTTTCAAACTTTAACAAAGATCCTGCTTAAGTTCAGAACTTTAGGCCAGGAAATTTGGTTGATTTTAATATTTCAAACAAAAAATACTGTCGGCATAGTTATTTATTGTCCAAAATACATACACATGGCCAAACGTAATTATCAAAAATTCCAGACAGAATGTAAATACGTGTAACAAGTTCTAAATAAATCTTCAAAAAACGGGGGAACAAAATCATATAAAGTAAATCACAAAGCCAGCGGACACAAATCTGAAAATTACCATATCGACACTCTACCAACTGAAACATCTTGCTCTATGCTGGCGGTCTCTCAATTTGACAATATATTACTTCTTGTTGCTTGACAATACACAGTATAAATTAATTTATCTTCAAGCAAACTTGAATCCTCGATCCTGATTGATCGATCCATGGCAACTGACAGTGTGATATGTTCCTATGTTGCATGGCCCATATCACACACCGCGTGTTGCCCTGTTTCAATTCCGCGTATTGCGCGATATGCAAGACACAGTGCTGCACAATATATTGGTAATTCAAAAGCTGCGTGTGTGTACATGGTACGTTCTGGTTTCGCGCATCAAGTTTTCTTGTAGATTAATTCGTTATCCCACTCGCGCTCGGGGAAGACGGAAAATGTAGTGCGTCCGTGTCCCGAAGGCCTCGTGGCATATGGGACACGGACGCACTACATTATTCCGTGTTCTACTCGCGCTTGTGGGATAACTAATATTGTCTTTACATGTACAAGATCCTTAACATCAGGAGGAACTTGTGGAGGCCCCTGCTAGAGTGAGTAGGTTGCACTTAGAGAACTGGATGTGATGGATACAGGTGGACTTGATGGAGAAAGACCCTAGGAGCTCCGATGACGAACCACCTTCCGATCTGGATTGTGTGATTTTTATACAACAGTGTGTAACACTTATGGAATTGAGTATCCGTACCCGAATTAGCATTGCAAATGTACTTAGTAATTTCTCAGACAATGAAAAAAAGAAAGTTTCAACTGTCATTTGTGGGGAATTTTCAAAATGAAAACCAGGGCACATAGTAAAACAAAATAGATTGACGTTTGCGAAAATGCAATTACGCCGTAAAGCTACAGAGCTCACTGTACGCACTTGCATCTTGCTGCACCGATGTGGTTGTAGCGGGCCTCTATGAACAATATGAATAGCAATTTCCGAGATCGGTTTTTTGTGATTGGCTTTCTTTAACGGGTACCCGTGCTTTTTTTTTTAATCAGGTACCCGATTCCCGTACTACCCGTAAATACACACCGCTACATTTAATTGCAAAATTTTCATTGACATGTTAATGCAAATTTCCATATTCATGAGCTGAAGCATGCTGTCATCAGAGAGGCCCAGCAGGGGTGTGTCCATAGCATTTGGCACAACAGATACCAAACATTTTCTACCTTTTCTTGGAGAAGGTTTCTGTGTTTGAATTAATTTCCATATTATCCTCTTGAATACAGACGACAGCCGAGTCGATTTACTGAGAAACACGAAGGTCTTGGAACCAAGACTACGGCGCAGGTGGACTAAAGCCGACCAATTACCGACTTGATTTCAAGTCTACCATTCCACGGTACGATCGACCGGCCGGGCGCGCGGCACCTAGCACAACAGATACCAAAAATGTTCTACTTTTTCTTGGAGGTTTTGTGTTTAATTTGATTTCCATATTATCCTCTTGAATACGGACGACGGCCATAGCCGCGGTTTGAAAGACCACCTGGCCGGTTGTCATTTATACGCACATTCCTGTGCGTACTCGATCCATTTATGTTTAAGCTATATTGTTTTTGAATGAATACATGGAGCTTTTTTAAACAAAGCTTTCATTCACACAAAAGGGGGGGGGGGGTCCAAATGCGATGAATAGGATCAATCTATTCAGTGTGGTGCCTATTGCTTGCGTTTACGCTTGGCTGCACAGCCATATCTTGGCATACCAGCCCCCATCAATAACGGCCAGACACAAGTGGGTTAAACAGCTAGTTCTGAATGTGTTTCTAACCAACATTTCTTCAAAAGCATATTGGGTTATTTTGGAATGGGAAGCGATTCAAGCAAGTACTCACTGCGAAGACGAGTAGTTGTGTCGTACATCCCAGATTCTTAGGCTGTTGTCAATTCCTCCTGGAACAAAATTGAGAAAGGATCGACAATCACAGAAAATTGGACAACAGCAGGGTATTACCAATTGATGTTTTTTTTTTTTTTTTTTAACGTCTTGAATACGGGCGACGGCCATGGCCGCAGTTTAAAAAACACATCACCTGGCCGGTTGTCGCCTATATGCGCATTCTTGTACATACTCAATCCATTGTTTGCCTATTGTTTGCATTACGCTTGGCTGCACAAGCCCGTACTAGCATAGAAGGGGTTAAGCATGGCTGAAGTTTAGGGTTTGTTCGATCATAAACAGGTCAATTCAATTCAATTCAATTCAATTCAATTCAATTCAATTCAATTCAATTCAATTCAATTCAATTCAATTTCATACTTTCCAGAAATGCATCAAATTAAATAACGTTAATCAAAATAATACATGTAATAACAAGGATAACAAAATGATAAAACAAATTTGATATTGTAAAGGACTTTCAATATTAAAAAGAGGGTGAAACGTATGGGGCTGTTCACTTCATATAAGCCGAGGCTTGTAGAGAACGGCCTTTACAGACAAATTGTAGTAAAGACAAAACAAGGAGAAAGAGGACAAACGATAAGGAGAAGACTGGACAATCAAGACAGAGACAAAAGGAATGATGACAATGATAAAAACATATTGAATAGAAGAGATCACGCAAGTAATTGAGAAACGAGTGTTTCAAAGGAGAGAAAGCTACGTTACATATTGTGAGAGGAGCGCTCTTTTATATAAGGACTTGAAACGGCCCACTGACAGCATTGTTCTTATTTCGCTATCAATGGTGTTCCACAGACGGGGACCATAGAAACTTCAAGTTTGGCCAATTCAAATTATAGTCGCCTGTCGTGGCCTCCTATCCACTGCGGATTGTGGCCGCCAGACTTTGTGGCCATCTGATCTGGGTGGCCACCGCATTTATCTAATTACATCAGTCATTGTGGCCCGTTAGACAATGATCCAAGCATAAAAACCGAACCTATTTTGTCGCCCGTCTTCCAGGCCTTTTTCCTCCGAACTTACCCGAGGCAAGTGTGGAGCTATCTGGACTGAAGCACAGGCTGTACACACAGTCGGTATGACCTCTTAATTCCTTGACGAGACTTCCCGAGCCAATATCCCATAACTTCACTCTCCTGTCCTCCCCTGCAAGGTTGTTGGAGGCAAAAGGGCTTGATCAGAGCGTGGAGAGACTTACTTGGTTCAGAGATAACGGAGCTAACATGTACCTAAAAATAAGCTAAAGGTTCTTGCTCGCAAAAAAATCAACAAAATAGGAAAAATGCTACAACTGGTTCTGAAATAATGACGAATAGATACAAAAACAAAGATTTTGATGTAACCTCTTGAATGCAGATGACGGCCATAGCCGCGGTTTGAAAAAGACCACATGGCAGGTTAACATCTATAGGCGCATTCCTGCAAGTACTCAATCCATTGTTTGCCACCAACAAAACAATACTCATCGCTGGTTGTGATGTCATCCGGTGCCACATCCCTGGACACACACAAACACGTTTTTTCTATACTACGGAGGACAATGCTTTGTGTTCCCTATTGTTCCTTTACTTAAAAAAAAAAACTCCCATAGACTAAAGCATGTATTTTTACATCCAAGGTCCAATTTTAACAAAAGACCGACTCCCGTGGACAAGAAAGATTCCTTTGTATTTTCTTTCTCCTCTTGTCCTCTTAACGTATATACAGTACATGTACACACAGGGTCTGCACACATGACTCCAGACATCTAGGGGTGTGGCAAACAGCGTTTTTACCACCGATGACATCACAGCCCGAAGGGGTAATTTTTTGTGGGTGGGGACTTATTCTTTGTGGGCGGGGACTTATTTTTTGTGGGTGGGGCTTACCTGCGGATGCTATATACCGTCCGTCAGGTGAGACCGCCAATGCTAGAACTGTACCCTGAAAAAGGCAAAAGTTACACATTTCCAAGACATGAATCGTTCAAGTAGACTTATTCATCAATACCTACTTGAATATCTGGAACAGTGATTTCTCCATAAAACTAGAGTTTCCTCCACGAGACAAAATTATCACACACCTCTTGCTGGTTGACAAAAACAAGGTCAGGTGCAGTTAAATATAGGCCTGTGAAGGACTGCAAGAAGGGTCCTATTTCCCTCGGCCTTTGGCTTTGGGAAACAGGACCCTCTTGTGGTCACTCACAGTCCATCAGCCGCATAGACGTGCACTAGTGGCCTCATTGCCAGTTCATATATGTACATTAGCATTACGACACTAATCCTTAATCCTAACCCCCTAGGCATTTTTACTGGGAAGTGTCCTCAACCTGTCAAATCCAACACTGTGCAGTAAACTATGGCACATTCTTTGGACTTGGACAAATTTGGGCATCATAACTCCAAGTAAAGTAATGGTGCCAAGGCGCTATAGTTCTGAACCCATCAAAATTCAACACAACCTGCTGTTGGAGTTTGTAAGGCTTGGGGAAGTTAGTGTTCAAGGTGCGACGTCAAACCAACCGCAAGGGAACTAGACTAAGTAATTTGAGTGAATTTTGAAAGTGAACAAAGAAAACTGGCAGAAGCTAGATTTGAACCTGCGACCTCCAGAATACCGTACCGGTGCTCTACTATCTTGCTCTATGTTGGCAGTCTCCCAAATTGTCAGTGTATGCTAAGATGCTACCAGTACCAACCCTCCGTGGAAATATTTAAGTCTAAAATGCTGTCATCTTCGAGAAAATTGTTGGAATGAGTTCCATATCCGGCCACCACTTATTTTCCCTTAATATGACTTAAAAACTACCAAAAAGTGTAAATCTGATAAAGAAACCCGAATTTAGGAGGGAAACAATTTCAACTTATTCTTTGAAAATACTTTGACTTTTTCTGTCATGGCCTATAGACTTTATGCACGAGGTCTAAGTGATGGCCGGATATGGAACTCTTTCCAAATTGTATCTAAGACCTAAAAATTGCTGTGGCCCATTTCAGTTTTAAGAATCAAAATAAACTGGCCCACATGAACGTGCACAAAAAAAACCTGTGTACGGATGACGCCTGTGGGTGCAAAAAAAACAGTGCCACCAGGCCGGATGACGCCATTGGCCGCTGTTTGTGCAGTTTCAATCCATTGTTGGATTATTGTTTATGATACGCTTGACTGCACAAACACATTGTAGCGGTTCGATTTGGCTGCCAGAACCGGCGCGACACCCCGACGTCTCCTGTAAAATACCATGCCCCAAGGGGTTAAAACTGACTTTATTTTTCAATATTTTCTCCTTACTCGGCTGGCGGACTGAGCTCAAACCTTTACAGGTTTGTAGGTTCATGTATATGTTGAATCCAACAAAGTATGAACTCAACTGCCTTTAAACTCGATCTTGTGAAGGCCGCAGACTCAAACTTACCCTGTGTCCGTTGAATAGTCTTACTGTCTGTCCATCATGGATGTTCCAGAGTCTGATAGTTTTATCGCTGGACCCAGAGGCGAGGTATTTGCAGTTGGGATGGAACTTGACACACTAGAGATACACACGAGTGGCATTTTCGTTTAAAATTTTGAACGTTTAAAAATGTTTAAAATAAAGAACGCATAAATTTGAAACTTGAAAATTGAAAATTGAAAACCGAAAACGGTTTTAGTGCCATTTTTTACGTTGGCACAACTGAGGTCAATATTAAATCCTAACCCCCTAATGGTTCCCCAGGACTACCCTGCTAAATCCAACAGAGTCCAACGGTGACTCATATGAGATTCCAGTTCAATCCAACACAGTCCAACACAGTCCAACATGCCAAGTTGCTGGGTACCTAAAAATTAAAAAAAATGACTTACCTGCTAAATCCAACAGAATGCAACTGTCTTATTTTTCTGTTGCCTGCTGAATCCAACAGGATGTAACGCAGTCCAACTGTCCATACTAAGGGGATAAAAGTGTGATGACCCGGTCTTTACCATGTTAATAATAACCGAGGAGGGGCGTGATCGCTGTTAATGGACCAAGCCGAAAGCGAGGTCCATTAACAGCAGTCACGACCCTTCGAGGTTATTATTGACTGGTAAAGACCAGGTCATCACATTTTTATCACCAATTCATAAATGCCTTCTTTCGAAAAATGCAAAAACCTCCCGTAAAAAGGACAAAATGCGAAGCTTTTTCACCCCACTTTTTCTCCCAATTGCTCAGTACAAAACACATGCGTACGTATCGGCCTTGTGAGTGCGTGAAGGCGCTCTGCGCCTGTCTGTCACGTGCGCGTACGCACGAGATGCAGCGTTTTATACACATGCATTAGCGTTGTGTTACATTATGAAGTTCAGTGCGCGCACCTACTACGCTCTCCTTGTTGCGTCGGCTGAGAACAGCTGGTTATGACGCGCCGTGTTTAAACAACTTCCAGCTGTGTTTGAACAACCGTTTAAACACACCCACGTGACAGGCTCTCGACCAATAGGGAAAGTGAAACTCGCTGAGGCATTTATGAGTTAGCTTCTCAATCCAACAGGTTCCAACGGAAATATCAAATAGTTGGATCCTGTTGGATTCAGCAGGGTTAGGGTTAAACTAGTTAATGCACCCCATCTCATCAAACTCTCGGCCAATAAGAATGTATAAACTCGGGTAAATAGGAATATAATTTTATACACTTCTTAAGAGTCAAAAACAAATTACTTACATCTACATCCATCAAGTGGCCGACAAATATCCTCAACGGGAAAGTTCTCTCTACGGTCCATAACCTTACTGTGTTATCCTTTGAAGCCGTGGCGAAATATAACCCCATCGGGCTACTCTCTATCCCCCAAACGGGGTAGTTATGACCTCGGTAGATGGCCACATTGGTAAAAGTGTCGGTGCTCCAAGCTCGCACTGCAAAAAAGTAACGGGGAGACACAGGAATGGCCATTTTCTTTGGCATTTTGTGGATCTTATTCACAATTACAGGCTTTGAAGTATTCCTACTTTTCCTTTTTCGTAATTGTTTTTTTTTTACCTTGCTCCTACTTTGTTCTTGACATTCCTATTTTTTCCTACGAATGAAAGCTTTGTTTGAAAAAGCTCCATCTATTCATTACACGGAAAGATTTTACTTTAATACCCCCCCCTCCAAAATGGATCAAGAACAGCAAAATCTTAGAAAATAACCAACCCTCCTTGATAACAACTGTCTAAACATGTGGCACAACCTGTATTTCAAGATTTATGTCAGCAAAATCTGTAAAAAATGAGGCAGAAATCAACATGTATGTGAACACTTTGACTGAGTGACCGTACACTGTCAAGAACATCTAACACAGAAAACACAAACTTTCTTCCCCTACAAAATTCTCAAATTTAAAGGTTGTGCCAAGTGTTTATACAATTCTGAAGACAGATGGATAGTTATTTGTCAAGATTTGCTGTTCCTGACTGATTTTGGTGGGGGGGGGGGGGGGGGGTATTAACCCTCCTGTTCTCGGGGCCAAAATCGACCCAGCTGCTGTACAGATCAAAACCTATCAAATTTCAGATTGAAACACACACAAACTGTCAGAGTTGGTGTTTAGAGATTTTGATAGGCTGTGATAGTTATAAGTATAGGAGGGTTAAAGTAAAATCTTTCC
The DNA here is from genome assembly GCA_037893225.1 of Hippasteria phrygiana. Taxonomy (NCBI): domain Eukaryota; kingdom Metazoa; phylum Echinodermata; class Asteroidea; order Valvatida; family Goniasteridae; genus Hippasteria; species Hippasteria phrygiana. Next base: position 438,352 of record JAZGUH010000553.1, read on the forward strand.
CATTACACTCCCTTTCAAGAACAATGTAGACGAAACATGAATTGATCGGGTATGCACAGGAATGCGCCTATATATGTCAACCGGCCAGGTGTTTTGTTTTTGTTCAAACCGTAGCTATGGCCGCCGTCCGTATTCAACAGGTTAAAGTATCTTACCAGTGGTGTCTTCGGAGCAAGACAGTAGAATTCTGTTATCCGGGACGAGGCAGGTTCCATACACAGGGCCTGAGTGACCTCTTAGGGTCTTGCTCTCACTGCCGACACTTTGGAGAAAGAGAATAGACGGGAAAAAAAGCTACAATATAAAAAAATCAACCGAGTGAAAAAAAAAGAAAGATTGTTTCTGCTTGTAAGGGAGCATCTGGAAGTCCGAACACCCGCCACGTTCCAATGGGAAAACTGCCTGTTCCGATCGGGGAGCAGATTGGGAACAACGCGATCCTGTATAGGAAGTGATCTATGTGCAAGCTCGCTTATTCAGGAACAGCCTGTTCCAGTTGGGAAACGCAGCGGAAACACAGAGCCTTCCCAACGGAAACACAGTTCTCCCCCGAGAGGAAGATTCAAACAGAACAGCTGTGAATAACCCTGTATAGAAAGTGATTTTTGCACATGCACACTTACTCGGAAACAGCCTGTAAAGTTGGGGTGTGATCCCTGGCTATACGGCATTATGACTTCTGCCTAGCGCCCCCGAACAAAGATACTGACAATTTGGGGTACCGCCAGCATTGGGCAAGACAGCACAGTCCTGAGGTCGCAGGTTCAGATCCCGCTCCTGCCAGTTTTGTTTGTTCACTTTGAAAATGCAAAGGGTTAACAATTTATACCTGTCTTCATATGTCTGCCCCTCCACATAATCCCCGGCGGTGTGTATTCGACTGACATCCACACTGTGAGGTGCCTCTCGGAGCTTCTTTGAGTTCAGACTCCAGACCTGGATGGAGGAATCCTCAAAGCCGCCACAGAGTAACGAGTGATCTGCGGACACGTTGGCACAGCTGAGTCTACATAACAGGACAACAAATTACAAGATTATACACTTAACTCCTTGTAGGCTTGTGCAGTCAAGCGTAATGCAAATAATGGATTGAGTATGCGCAAAAATGCGCGTACAGACGACACCCAGCCAGGTGGTCCTTTTTTTCCAAAATCGTGGCCAAGTCTGTATCATATGAAGCACGATATGGCGCAAAGGGAACCCCCTCTTTTGTGTTGGTCATTGTGTTCCCACAATCTCAGGAATTCTCAGAAATCTAGGGGGGATGTGTTAGGTAACAATATTCTAGAGTGTGTATAGGGACAAAAGGGGGGTACCCCTATGCCCCATATCGTGCTGGGTATCGCTTGTATTTAAGAGGTTACTCTCAAGTACTCCCGTGCCTACTGGCACACGAGGCAATACAAGCTTTCCACTGACTTCCATCTTCACACGGAACTCATGCATCTTCACACGGAACTCATGCATCTTCCCATCTTGTTCCTGCAACTTCAAGGTCCTGTTCCGTGGCGTTTTCCATGTTATCTTTTGCCGTTTCTCTTGATCTTTTCCCTTCATGCACCCATGTTGTTACTACTCGGATATGGTTTTCATGCAGTGGATGGGCATGGCAGTGTTTGACCACTTAATTCCCCAAATGGAAGATTACACAGAATTACGTCATGCCCCGCCCACAAACCACACCCCTCTCTGGCTGTGACATTAACCAGTTCGCTTTGGAGGACGTGTTAACATGATCTGGCTGTTTTTATACACGAGCACGGCTGATGGGTTAAAACGTCAAGCTTGCCTCGACTCACCTCCGGGTGACGTCTCAACACGCTAATACCTCATTTGTTTTGTACACACACACACAAAGTCCGAGAAGTCTGTGGAGGCGGACCGTGTGTTGAACTTGAACTTGGCCGCTGTGCACGGCCTGTTGTTCTAAAATTTACGCTCCGGTGGGCGCACCCGGAGTATTGAAATATATGAGGTTTCGGCAAGAAATATTGTACAAATATTGATGAAATCACTCTTGCAAATCAGTATTTGTGGGGTTTGGCTGCATATCAGAAGTTGGCTGCTATATTTTGCCTTTTTGGAAAATAAAAATTGTCGGCAAAAATAATCCCGGCGCGAACTGGTTAAATGTAAAAAAAAAAAAAACATTGTTTGCTGTGCCCCGATGTCTGCAGCCATGAGTACATGTGTGCAAGGATTGTGATAAGCAACGGCCTATTTTTTATTTCTTTTTTATTTGTAAGATCTTTACCAACAATGGTTGAGTCTACAAATGTGATTCAAAACAAGCATTAGATTAACTAGGGAAATTTTTATTTTTTTTATTTCTTACAGATTTTTTAAAAGAAAAAACAAACAAGATAGAAAAGAAGTACGCAAAAGGAAGCAGTTAAGGGAACTAAAACATGTTTCTTTCTTTACTCAGCCATATATGTCCCAAAATATTTTTTTCTTCAAATTATTATTTTTGTTTTATATTGAAGATGGGTCGTAGGGATTGGGATAGCCATGAACAAAAAGTCCACATACAGAGAATGCATAGATACGTACCCCTGATATGCATTGGTAAACGTGTACATCAAAACCGACGGCAGAGGTGGAGGCCCCTTGCTGACTTTGTCTATGTTCGCCTTCAAGGCGGCTAGACTCGCTGCATCGTCACCGTCCGGAGATGCTGATTGGCTGCCAGTGGACGTTACAGATGCACTAGCAGATGTAGGGGCATTGTCATTATGCAGATTAGATGAGCCATTCGTCAATCCTCTCACTTTTTTGGAAAAAAAAAAGGGGGGGAACCAAGAAAATTTGGACATTAAAATGTTGGCCAACACTGTCAAGTTCTTAGATTCAGATGTGAGAACTTTGGCTGGGTATACTGAGTGTGGGTTTAAACCCAGCCAGGGGATCGTAGTGCTTGTGTCCCCGAGCAAGACACTTTGTTGCAATTGCTCCCCTACAACCAGGAGCAAATGGCTACCTAGCCAGGGAATCATGGTACTAGAGTCCTTGAGCAAGACATTTTACTGCAATAACTTCTCTCCTATCAGGAGCAAATAGGTACCCGGTGAGGAATCATGGTACGTGTGTCCCTGAGCAAGACACGTAACTGCAATATTTTCTCTACAAAGCAAGACTGAACATTTTGTTTGCTCTCCCAAAAGCATATTAGCCCTCCCTCTCTCAGGGCCAAAATGGAGCCAACTACCCTATATATCAAAACCTATCAAGTGACAGGTTGAAACACACACAAGCTGTGAGAGTTGGAGGGTAGATTTTTTGATAGGCTGTGATAGTTATAATTATAGCACCTTATCCACAGATTCTGTGTCTTAATTGGCCGAGAGCGAGTCACATGGCATTTTCTATTTTTGCTATCTTCCTGTGCATGGCCAAAAGTACTATACCCATAGCAACCAGAGTACTATACCATTAGCAACCAAAGTACTATACCATTAGCAACCAAAGTATTATACCCCTTGCGCGGTATTTGTGTGCAGATGCATTAGGGTGTGCGCGTTGAGCGTTGCGCATAACGCGTATTGTTCGAAAGTGCCAGCGCTACAGAGCTGGGTTCGTTAAGGGGTGATTTTGAAAAGAGCAAATACATTTTCTACTAATTTTGTATTGAAATAGAAGTCCATTTTAACTGTATTTAGATTTAAATAATATGAATTTGTTTAAATCAAGCAGAATCTGTGGGTGAGGTGTTATAAAACAAATATTTACTGCTTATATCTCTTGGTGTGGTAAAACTAGCCTCCCTCGGTGATCTATGGAGCATTCTATTTTCCCTTGGCTTTGCCTCGGGAAAATAGAATGCTAAATGGATAACCTCGGGAGGCTAGTTTTACTACACCACTTAAAGCAGTAAATATTTGTATACTATAGGAGGGTTAATAGATTGGCACCAATAGGGTACAGCAGGCATTTTACCATCAATCTTGATGTGAAGATTGAAGACTTTTAGCAGCATGGAGTTATCCTGACTCTGCAAATATCGCAGGAGAAACTGAACAGCTTCCTGGCACATCGGAACCACATACTTGCTGTCTCTGTGGAACAAGCAACACAATTTAGACCTGGGACGAGGGGTGGTCAGATGAACGAGGGGTGGTCAGATGAACAAGTGGTGGTTACCGGTAGACAAGCACGAATTCGTGCAGGAGCAGTGTCGTCCACCTATGAATCGGTAAAGCATAGTAAATGTTGTAGCGCCCTCTTCTGTTGAGCCGTGCTGCGAAAACGAATTTGGCACAAGAAGAAGAAGAAGAAGAAAAAGAACAACGCTAAGCACTCATAGAGCCCTGTCTGCGATGCGACGCGGCTAAAAACAACCTGGGGCTGGGTGCCCCACAGGCCCCTCATGAAGAACCCCAGAACTGATTTTTGTGCAAGACTTTATCAATCCTACCTGAATGCCGTCAGATGGTCATTCATTAGGAGGTCCATGCTGTTCACGACACCGGTCAAGCTCTGCACCAACTCGCGCTGGCTGCTGACGTTCAAGAAAGACTCGTGGTGTTTGCTGTACAAGCTGTGAGCTGCAAAAATAAAAACAGTTTCACCCGTATGACATTCACGGCTGTGTGGTTCTTTACTTGCGATTACATCGCACAAAATGAGTCCCACATAAACTGTTTCCTGTCTTTGCTTATTTGGTGTTTGCTCACAGAAAACCAACTTTCTTCATTTCAAAGCCTGTGATTTGTTTTTGTTCACAAAAGACTGCAAAAATCCTAAGGTCTACATTCTAAACTACTGTTGCCAATTTCTTCATAGATGAGAACTTTGCTTAGGTGGAAAAATACCTTTTAATCCCTTTACAAAATACTTGGATTGAGAGACTATTTTGGTTTAGAATAAGAAACTAGATACCTGGTTCTGACAACTAAGTTTCACTAACTCCAGCTATTATTATTGGCAACTGTTCTTACACTACCCACAACTGGCTCTTTAACCCTAACCTCACATAAAGCTACAAAATACTACTAGTAGTAAACTGTAGTATGCAGTACTCTCACCTATTTGTGTACAATGCTTGTAGTAATTTTTAGTATTTGATACTTCATCCCAAATAAAGTACGTAGTAATATATATTCATAAATGCCTCAGCGAGTTTCACTATCCCTATTGGTCGAGAGCCTGTCACGTGGGTGTGTTTAAACGGTTGTTTAAACACGGCTGGAAGTTGTTTAAACACGGCGTGGTTTTAAACATTTGTTCCGGTGTCACACGAAATGTAGAGTCCTACAAAATCTGGTCCATTTTATTTGTTGAACACTCGAGCGACCAGTTGAATACTACCGATGCGTCCGTTTTTAGTGTTCATAATTTGCACTGCTGCGTTCTGCACCACCTGGCGAGCGCGTCGCGCGCGCGTCAATTTCCATATAAGGACATGTTTACCACTGCTCGCGCGTGGCACGAACCATTAAATAGCTGAAGGGGTGTTTTACAAACCAAGGTAAAACAAATTGAACAAAATCATTGGAAATTTATAATTGTCGGTGGTTTTTGCTTAATTATACAAAAAGGTATTTTATGAATGGGAATAAATATGTGCTGGGCCGGCACATATTTATTCCCTTAGTATTACTGTTTGTTGCTGGGGTTGGAGGACAAATTTCCGTTATCATCAAAGGCGGCAACACAGCAAGAACTACTGGTTTTCAGAGATGATACATTTTTTTATCTTAACCATCCAATTCATTAACACAAATATAATTTTAACTAACTGAACTGTATTACATAGTAGTACTTTGTAGCTACAAGTATCTTGGACTGCTGTCATGATACACTCAATCGTCAAAGACAGAGAGACTCAGTGCTACAGAATACTAAGTAGTATTTTGTAGTACACAGGTCTTTACCCCAAATTAATGCCTGGGACATTAGGGTTAACAAGATATTTTTGGAATCTCTTATTTGTCCTGAACAACCTCCAACTTTAATTCAGTATAACCATGGACCCATGGCTTGAATATTGTCAATTGCCTTGTGACCTGTGTAAACTACACATGCGTAGTTTCAATACCAAAAAGGCTTTATAAGGAATAGTGACAGTTTGATATACCTCAGGCATTTATGAATGGCAATAAAGTACTGGCTCATTACCTGCTGATTTGTGCCCGTTGGTGATCATGTCTAGAAACAGGTGGATGAAGAGCGGATACAGAAGCAACAACATGTCATCCTGGTCAGGAGAAAGGAACAAAGATTGAAATCAGTAGGTAGATGTTCCTCAGGGGCCAATTTCACGGAGCCGAAGTCAATTTTGCGAAGTTAAAACATTTTTGTGAAGTCTGCCTGTGCTGTACCTTGAATGGCTCCTCCGTCTGTTCAATAAAGGTCTTCAGTCTTGAGTATTGCTGTTCATAACTCTCCGGATCGGAATCGCTGCAGGAAAATAGAATGAAATTAATGAACTAACCAGAACTAGTCAAAGCTAGTTCTCAAGGTCATGACTATGAGCTAGATGAGAACTTTCGGTGAAATCAGATAAGTATTATTCGGTTCGAGTAAAATTAGGATAACCGGATTTTGAAATCTTCAATTTCTCCCGCCGCTAGTTGGGAGGCACAAGAGTAAGGACATCGGCTGGCAGACAGACACTCACCATGTTGTACAAGAGACGACATTAAGTACACCCGTCTCTCGTCTAACGGCTGCCTCTGCAGCCATAAGTGCCACTGACTCCGTCAGACGAAGGTGCTTCTTACTGTATGTCTCACTGTTTGCATCCTGCGTAAACAAAAAAATCAATTTCATGACCATCATATTAATTACTGCAATAAAAATAATGTAACTCTTACAAGCATAACTTCCTTTTTCGTGGACGTTTCTTGTAAAAAATTGTTTTTAGATTTTCACAAAAAATGCATAAAATATGTAAAGAGAAGAAATGCCCCCATTGCATGTTTTAAACCCACATGGGGGGGGAGGGGGTTCAAATGTCAGTAAAAGCCATATCGAAAAATGGGGTCACCATCTTGAAAAAATACTGCCTGGCATGATCTAAAAATTGAAGTAGAAAAGGACCTCCTCTTTTCTTTTTTGAAAAAAGTATATTTTAGATTTTTTTTTGTTTTTTTTGCTTTTTAATTTGGCATAAAGAACATTCAATGATTCAAGGATAATGAAATGAAAATTATTTGAATTAGGGTGATTGCGTCGTGTCAGGCCCTGTTACATGTAGGTTATTGGAACTGTCAAACTAGTTAGCGACATTACAAACCAACAGGTATGCCGTAGATAAAGGGGCGGGGTTTAAGTTTTTGGGGGAAATTTTTGGGGTAAAGTGACGATGAAGATGACAAAACACAACGCGAAACAAATAAAGATGGCAATCACTGCAACGCACAGAAAACACGCAAAACTGCATTGATTCGCATGGTAATTGCCGTAAAACGCGTACAAAAATTGCATTTTTTTACCGCAATAAACTGTTCAAAATTAAGATGTCAGTAGGATTAAGAGATGTCTGCTTTAGGTTGAAAAAGTCATTATGAAATGAAAAAAAAAACCTTGACTCTAATTTGATCAAAACTAAAGAGGGGCCCTACTACACTACACAATCGCCTGAATTATTGTATAATATTCATAACTATTAATAGTGTCCAGTTTCATTTAGACAAACGATCCCAAATCCTCCACTTTTAATATGATGCACCCGAGGGGATTGGGGTTAACACACTGCATACAGATGACGGCCATAGCTGTAGTTTGAAAAAGACCAAGTCACTGGTTATCATCTATGGCAACTAATAACTATGCACATTTCTGCACGTATTCAATCTGACGTTATTGTCTGCCTATTGTTTTTGTTACGTTTGGCTGCACAAGCCCATATACCACTGCGGATATCCTACCACTGCACCCTAGATAGTTCGAGTAACTTGGACCCTTTATCGCCTTTTTTAACATTTGGACATGACTATCGCCAGATCATGTCCAAATGTTAAAAAAGGCGATAAAGGGTCCAAGTTACTCGGACTAACTGCACCCCATTAATAACAGCCGGACAGAATGGGTCAAATTTCTATTCCTCTCCCCCCCCCCCCCCCCCCCCCCGCGAGACACACCCACTTGCTTCTCCCATGGAGGAAGGAACACACCGGTTGTCGGTCACTTCGCCCAAAAACCACATCGCCCTCAACCACATCGCCCTCAACCACTTCGCCCAAACCCCACTTCGCCCAATTACCCCTTCGCCCAAACGCCACTTCGCCCAAAAACCACTTCGCCCAATTACTACTTCGCCCAAAAACCACTTCGCCCAAAAACCACTTCGCCCAAAAAACACTTACCAGTGTAGATCAGTTCTAACTGAATGTTACCGAGACTTTAAAAAAAAAATGCACCGCCACTGCCCTGGAAGAGTTTTAAGCCAAAAAAGGATAGGGCCTATCCGTGTTTTTCGAAAGTACAAAATGACTTTCGCGGTTTTTTTTTTCGCCCTTCCCGCCCGTACGGTAAAGCAGGAATCACGACAATACTGGAATAAGTTAAAACCTAAGTTATTGTATATATGCAGATTTAATTTATTTGTGTGGGTACTTGTATGCGTGTAAATATTAATGCCATATATAGTCGTGTTTGTAATATAGGTTTTCCTGGCGGGCAATTTGCCGTTTTCGTCTATTTGGTCATTCAAATTATGGTGCATTCAAGACTGTATTTGCGTTCTTAAATTGAGTTTTGTGACATCCTTTTTGTGACCATGCTTTTCTTTTCTTATTAGTAATATGCCTTATATATGGGCAATTATTTTCATCAATCAGTGGCGGATCTACGGGGGGGGGGGGGGGGGGGGTTTGGGGGTTTAAACCCCCCCTTGGGCTGAGAAAAAAATTAAAAATAACCAGTGTCGGGTGTCGAAAATTCGGCACGCTGGGGTGTGTAGGCCAATCACCTCAGGTAACCCCCCCCCCCCCTTAGTGAAAACCTAGATCCGCCCCTGTCAAGTGGTCATTCAAATTATTACGATTTTTTAAATTGATATATTTTCCAAGAGGTTTTTATAAAAATTGCGTGAAATTTATAATGTAATTTTTTACAAACATTTATAATGTAACATCTTAACTGATATGAGGGATTATGATGTATGTAACGAACTAATAAAATGAAAATAAGGCATACGGATCGGGCATGGGCGAAGTGGTTTTTGGGCGAAGTGGTTTTTGGGCGAAGTGGTAATTGGGCGAAGTAGTAATTGGGCGAAGTGGTTTTTGGGCGAAGTGGCGTTTGGGCGAAGGGGTAATTGGGCGAAGTGGGGTTTGGGCGAAGTGGCGTTTGGGCGAAGTGGTTGAGGGCGAAGTGGTTGAGGGCGATGTGGTTTTTGGGCGAAGCAACACACCATACCATACACACTGCAAGTGCAACAGCGCCCTCACAAAAGTGTGTTTTCAAGTTGGCTTTATCTTTCTTTCTCGACCAATCCAACCATTCAACTTACAATAAACTGCCGTCGCTTGAGGTAACTCAAAACAGCCGAGTGAACCTGCTCGCTGTTCACTCGCTTCATTTTGCAGCGAACGGGTATAAAAACTCACGCTAACTCGCTCGCAAAATGCAAAGTCAATCAGCGATACTTTCCCGCTGGTGCATTTGGCGACATGTGTTTTATTTCATTTGACAATGGTATGGTTCCCTTACGTCTAAATGCCTACTTTAGAATCAAAGACGCCTGGGTGTCGATCCTATTTGTCAGACTTTACCCCAGGTGTTATGAATACTATCCGGGCATTTTGTACAGGTATAAATGGCTTGTAACGAGGTTGTCGATTTTGCCGGCTTGTGCAATGCACATGCACATGCGCTATGCATGCAATGTGTCACACTTCGCTCAAGATGGCGTGCAGTTCAATATTGACGTCGGCATTTCCGTCAATTGATAGCGAATTACTGACTTACGTGACAGGTATGTTCAACTCAAACACAACTTTTAAAAAACTTTAATCCATATTCTATCTAAGCATGTTTTAATTGCCAGAAAATGTTCCACAGACAAGAAGTGCACAAAGTGTACAAAATACACAAGTATACTCAAACTGACATGCTGGAGTGCACTGCAGCACTGTTTGTCGGCAGCAAACTTGGTAAAAAAATTCCGGCAGGGAAAGACTTTACTTTAATACCCCCCACCAAAATCGGTAAAGAACAGCAAAATCTTGGAAAATAACCAACCCTCCTTCATAACAACTGTCTAAACATGTGGCACAACCTGTTATTTCAAGATTTAGCTCGGCAAAATCTGTACAAAATGAGGAAGAAATCAACATGTATGTGAACACTTTCAACTTTGAGTGACTTTACATGGTGCCAAGAACTTCTAACACAGAAAACACAAACTTTCTTCCCCTTTATGCACTAAAATGTCTTAACAAATTCTCAAAATTAAAGGTTGTGCCAAGTGTTTATACAATTAGGAACACAAATGGATGGTTATTTTCCAAGATTTGCTGTTCCTTACCGATTTTGGTGGGGGGTATCGTATTAAAGTAAAATCTTTCCGTTAGGCCTAGGCCCTATGCTATGATTTTGCATGTAGGCCAACTAGTACTATGGGGTTTAAATAATCACGAACAAAAGTCATCATTTGTCAGTTTGTTTACTTTTTTGTATGCCCAATTTGTATTTGTTTTTTTATTTGTATTTGCTTATTTTATTTATTTTTTCCAGTTTGTGTGCCTATCAATAGCCCTCTCCCTCCCCCCCCCCCCCCCCCCCCCCCCGGATGTCAGGATGATGAGGATCATTATTTATTTTGTTTTTGGTGCCTTATGAATGGTGGGAAATTCGGTCCTTCTTTAGTGGAAAGATAATTGGAGGAAGGGGGATATTTGTTCTTGATTTGATTGAAAGTGTTTGTTTGATTGTGCTTATTTTCTTGTTTGTTTTCTATTGTTTTGTATTTCTTTTCTCTCTTTTTTGAAGGGGGGGGGGGTGTTTTTTGCCAGTAAATTTAAACTAGGTGTTGTTTTACACTTTATGTATACACATGGCAAGTGACATTGGTTGTCTGCTATTTTTCTAAAACTAAAATGGTAATCGTTACCTTTAGGACCCCGTTCCATAAAGAGAACGAATGAGAACTTTCGGAACTTACCTCAATATTTTGCCATGATACAGGCAGGACAAGTCACTCTGTGTGCTTGAAATCATCTAAATAATTTGCTAAGATACGTTGAATATGAGCAAGCTTAATTTTTTGGAAAGAGGGCAGGGTTTTGATTTATGAGGGAAATTATGGGGTAAAGCGGCAACGTCTCTGACTGCAAACAAAGGTAGGAAAGTCTCATTTTCTTTGAAAGTGCCTTTCAAAATTACAACAAACATGAGTTAATCTGAAGAAAAGAAGACTGCTTTAGCCTGCAAAAGTCACTTTGGTACTGTAAAGTCATCTGCAAAAGCATGGAGGAACCTTCCTCCATGGAAAAAGTCAGTTTTGAATGGAACTCGTAAAAAAATAGAGGTGTCCTAAAGGTAACGATTACCACTAAAATACTGTTACCCGGACTAAAGTTATAAAGATGTCCCGTCGTCTTGACTTCAGGTGTATTAGATGACCCAGAAGATTTTGACAGTGCCAGCGACGTTTATGAGGCGGTGGGCGCCGTCTTACACGAGGTGGCTCGAGACAGGGAGGAAGATGAGATACTGACATTGTGTGGGAAACTGCTGAATGCGGTCAAAGTGTGAGTTCAGAATCGTGATTTGACATGGAAGGATCCAGAATGGTTGAAAAAGGTGGGAGTATACAAAAAATACAAGCAAGAAGAGAATATTGCCTAATAGTCCATGGGCCCAGACCCAAAATTTCACTTATCGGTACCATTTTGGTGGGCAAATTCTAGTTACCATTTTTGAATAGTTCAACATCCCTCGATTATGTTTTGATATGATAACCCTTCCAGAGTGGCAGCTTGTTAGTGGTTATCATGCGTTGAATGGACAGACCCTCTGGGCGAACCCTAAAAAGGTGCTTTGTCCAGGCATCATCTATTACAGCATTACTACCTTCCCAGGGAGTCAGATGTGCCCTGCATGTAGAATAAACCTATTTAGACTGAATGAAAAAAATCCACCCCAACATGTTTATTTGCTGGCCTTCAAACTCGTACAACATATACCGATAATGTGTATATTGAAACAAATTATACAATTTCACTATTTCAGTCAATTGTGCATATAGGTGCCTATGGGAGAAAACACTAACATCCAAAATAAATGGTTTAAGCTGCTCGTGTGGCAAGGTTATCACATATTAATTTACTTGTACTGACCCAACAAATATTTTAGTACCACTAAAGTTTTGCCCCTAAGATGGTACCAATTTTTTGTGCTGTGCTGTGCTGTATCCTTAGCTACACACAAAAGTGTGTAAATACCAGCAATTACGGACTCCATATTGTCCCTCTTTTGTTTGTACTTTTTCGGAAGGCCTCCCATATGTTTTTTACACAAATTTTAATCGTGGACGTTCGGTCAATCGTGGACCCTTTGTCTATGCCGTAACCCTTTTGTCCCTAGTCCACGATTGCCGGTATTTACATACTCATCCATACACCATTGTACACAGGTAAATCATGTGTGTCAGCTGTGTATGAAGTCCAATTTTGTGACTAAAATATCGAACAAAACATTCCAAGTATAAACATCAAATCATGTTTGTTTTTGTGAAAAATCTTCTCTATGATGGATTTGTAAAATTGTCATTCTACTTGTATCCACACAATTTTATAACGAAAAAAAAAAAACCTTAACCCTAAACCTGCCAGACGCAGCACAGTGCATCTGTGCTGACAACTTCACTTTGCTGCACTCTCCACACAAGTCAATGTGACAAAGTATGCAATCAGATGCGTCTGGCAGGGTTTCTAGCCAAAATACCCTGGAGGGTTAGGGTTAACGAATCTTAGTGGATAGATTGTACAACCAATTTTTGTGCCTGACAGTTATCTGATAGTTGTAATTGACTATAAATTAACAGGAATTTTTCACCCTTTTTTTCTCTCCAGGAAAGACCGTGGATCAAACTCCAATGCATCCAGCATGATTCTTCTCGACGCTCCAGTTCACATCGGCGCAAGGGTCGAAGAAGGTATTCAATCTTAAATCATAAGTCAGTGGACAGTTTTCTAGAGTAGTGTTCTTAGCCTATATTTTGTTTCCTTCATTCATTGAAGAAATGCTTCAGAAATGCTTAGCATTGTTAATTTTTTATTTGCAGAAGCGAGAACCGGGGAAGAAGAAACCTCCATCTGGCTCGTTAAAAAAGATAATTCACTGGTAAGTACAAATTAATTTTCCCCCTCCCACCCCCCCCCCAAAAAAAACAACAAACAAACAAACAAACAAACAAAACCAGTATTTTCTTTTCTACTATAAAGGTGGCTGCTTTCCTGGTCTAGCCGTTATCCTTTTTGAGATATGGCGGACACAATAGGAGGGCGCTATTTGATTTGGGTAAACCTTTTGGCTGAGTTCGGGCGAGTTGTTCTTGTTTGCTCAAGAACAACTCGTGTCTTCGTTCGTGTTCCGGCCGCTCGAACGCCAAAGAACGTCTGATAGCTAAGAGCGCCATCTATCGCTGGTAACCACGCAAAATGTAAGGGCTGCGCCCATGTACGTTATTCAAGCATGCGTTTCAAAAACCTGAATTTCAGACGCAAAATCATTTAACAGGAGAACAATATTTAGACTGCACAAAAGGTTTACTCAAATCGAATAGCGCCCTCCTATTGTGTCTGCCATATCTCAAAAAGGCTAATTACTTGCATATGAATAATCTATTGATCAGGTTAAATTGGGAATGCAATGGCAGCAGAGGTTATTGATCCAAATAGAAAATGTATATTGAACATTTGTTTGGGTTTATGTGCATTGTTCCTTTATAGGGGGAAGTTTCTCTAGAAAAAATTACAGCCGGTTCTACAAAGAGAGTGGACACTGACAACCAACGTGTTTCTACATGGCCTTAATATTCCCACCATTGTCACCCCTGCCCATATTCATTCTGTTTTGGTTAAGGGAGCACTGCCTAACCCATAGTCTGGCCAGGCCGTTGAAAAGCCTGGCCACGCCCGGGCCTTCTGGCTTTTAGTCTTCCTATTGTGAGCCGCAAATTACCTAACAACAGAGCATCTACTAATCGATAAAGCCCGGCCTCCGCCAGGCTAGGCCAGGCTGTGGCCCCTCCCACACTAATCTGTAGTGATTGCTTTTGCTGTCATTCCATTCACGGGCCATAGATCAAGTCTGGGTGAACAATGGGAGCTGGCTGGACTCCCGCATAAGTGGGCAGTTTATTGTGTACAACCAGGGGAATATAGAAGCCCGAAGGCCCGGGCGTTTCTGGGGCTTGGCCAGGCTTTTTTTAACGGCCTGGACCGACCATGGGTTAGGCAGCGCTCCCTAACAAAATGCAATGATATTTGGCCCTATAATTGTGAAGTCTACATACCGTAATTTTCGGAATATAGGCCGCGCGGAGTATAAGCCGCAGCATGCAAAAATCTGCAAATTAAGATTTAAAGTTGGCGTATTAGCCGCACCGGCGTATAAACCGCAACGCTGCATAGCGCTCGTATGTAAAATGGTTCCACTATCAAAATCACATGCAATCCTAAAGTTTAAGCAGCGCACGAACGAGATAGGCGGAAAGAAAAGGCGAGTTTGGGTTCAATATCGACGTCATCTTACATGACTTCAATTTAAGTGTCTGGTTCCCGCTATGATATTCTTATTGAAAACGCAATTATCGAGAGTCGGCAAACAGACAAAGCAATCCCACTGGTGGTATACGAGTATCTGTGGACAGCGCCCTCATTCGACGCACACAGAGCCCAATAAACTTTCATAAGTCCTCAAAATTACCAATTTTGACGGGCTGGATGAGTGTCCTGGCTGGGTGGGCCGCGCGGCATTTGTTGTTTTTTTGACGGGGCGGGGGGAATAAAAAAGACAATGACAACTTTAACCACAGCTCAACAGTCACCAATTGACCAGTGAAATAATAAACTACATGGATTACACAACGATAAAACAGACAAAAAACGAACAGACGCACCACACGATTTGTGAGGTGTGAACGGTACTTATGGTACATTTGCAAGTCTATTCGGTCCCTCTGGATTGGTTTCCTTTATTTCCAACAAGTGAGTAGAGCGAACGTAAACGGCAACCAGGGTTCGAAATTCGTAAGCTGGGGGCCAAGTCCATTTTGGCCTTCGTGACGTCAAAATTTCCTGGGCACCAAGGCCACTAATAAAGGAGTTCGTTGTGTTAAGTTGAACAGGCAACGCTACTCCCTCTGGACCATCGCTAAACCGCACACATGGCTTAGCCATCTTTGGGGGGGTTCGGGTTACTGTAGTAAGAGCTACCTGGCTAAAGCTAGCCGCGGATTCGGCCGTGGATTCAGAGCTTGTTTTTATGCTGTGACTGGTTCGCGCCCCAGTGAGAAAGAAGAAAAACAATGCACGGACGGGAACCAGTCTGCTTAGGGAATCAAGGTTTTGTGAAGGTTTTTACATGGGGCGCACGGGCCGTGCGGGCTCTAGCGCGATCGCTCATCACGCGCACGGGCAATTACCAGCGCGATTGAAAAGCGCCGTTTTGTAGGATCCGGCAACGGTTTGGTACTAAAAAATTGAGCAATTTGAGGGCTTGGTTCGGCAAGAAGGGCACAATGGCCAAAGTATTAATGGAGCACAGCACAACTGGCCGTGAATAGTGCATTTTTACAAGGGGCATCGACGGCACTGGCCGCCGTGGCCGTCGTGAATTTCGAACCTTGTGTGACTGATTTTATTCTTCAAATGTTGCTGTATAAGCCGCCCGGAGTAAA
This sequence comes from Hippasteria phrygiana, assembly GCA_037893225.1. NCBI lineage: Eukaryota > Metazoa > Echinodermata > Asteroidea > Valvatida > Goniasteridae > Hippasteria > Hippasteria phrygiana. Next base: position 454,205 of record JAZGUH010000553.1, read on the forward strand.
AGCCGCAGGGACATTTTTCAACATGAGAATCAACGTATAAGCCGCGGCCTATATTCCAAAAATTACGGTAGTTATTTATCAAGCTTTTTATCATTCCAGCTCGTCAACAAGAAGAAATTGGAGAAAGCTGAGGCAAAAATCAAGGCTAAACAGGAACAAAGAGCACAGAAAGACAAAACTGCAGTCAAGCAGGCAGGGTAAGATTTCTTTCTCTTCAAAGAAACTTTTTCTCGTGATATTTTTTTCAAATTTGTGTAATTGATTCTGTCGTTCCAACCATGGAATACAATTAAAATTTGCTTTTGTCAAACAAACCACAAAGGAACAAAGACACTGACAATTTGGGAGACTTCCAACATATAGGGTATTAAGATGGCTCAGTAATAGTAGAGCGCCAGTACGGTATTCCAGAGGTCGCAGGTTCAAATCCTGCTCCTGCCAGTTTTCTTTGTTTATAATTTCCTTGTTAAAATGTTTTATGTAGTTTTTTGTTCCTTTTTTGTTGTTTTTTTGCTCTTGCGCTATATACCTTCTCAAACCAGCCCATTCACTGACTTTCTTGGTCTCTGTTGAGCCTGACGCCTCCCCCTGTGCCAAACTTTCTGGATCCGCCTCTAATTATCATTGTGGTTTGTTTTACAGGTCCACAATTACGGCAACTGCCAGCCAGGCTATCAACAGGAAGGACCAAAAGATGGAGGATTCTGGAAGCAATCGAGCCAAGGACGTCAGGATAGAAAACTTTGATCTTGCGTTTGGCGACAAGTAAGACAACAAATACAGCCTTCCATTCTCTTTGTTTTTGTTTCTTGTATACCGTTATGCACCGTTGTTCACCCTCCCCCTCCCTTCCACTCTCCACCCCCCCCCCCCCCCCCCCCCCAGGCTGCCCTACCCCTGGACATTGGCATTGGTAATTTGTTCATGCCCAAGGGAAAGGGGGGCCTCTCGTCCTTCTTTTGAGTGGAAATATTACTCAACCCTATTCTTTTGTTCAGCAGATGGTGCCCGGGGGTGGGGATTTGGTCATGTATGCCGTGACAAATCCCACGTCAGAGGTGGGATAGCCTGGGGTGGGGAAACAATAGATAGGTGCATTACAGAAGCTTCTAAAAGGAAACCTTTGCCGAGATAAAATTTTACCAACAATACGTAATCAAGGAGTCTGCACTGTCCAACGTAGTGCTATTATTTTCATTTTTCTCTGTGCAGGGTTCTTTTAAAAGAAGCTGATTTGACGCTCAGTTTTGGACGTAGATATGGATTTGTCGGAAGAAATGGCGCCGGGAAAAGTACATTACTAAAGATGATATCGAGGTAATCCACTGAGGAATTGGTGTACAGTGGAATTCCTGTTCCCATGATTGATCGTGTTCGGACAATTGTCACATTTCCTTAAAAAAATCAATATACATGTGTAAAGGGTTTAAAATTGGAAAGCGTGGAGAGGCTTTCTAACATTACTGATTTTTCTGGAAAAATTCATATCACCATTGAAAAGGAGGGGGGGGTAAAAGAAACAGGCAGTTTGTTTTTTATTTTCTGTTACTTGGGGAAGAGGTGGGTGTGTGTGATGTGGGAGGGACTTTTTTTTTATTGAAATCACCCAATACAAGGCTAAGTTCCACTCTAGGTAAAGGGTTACGATCAGAGGTGGTAGGGTTGGCGACATTTTGATTTCCAACCCTACCACCCTTACGGTTTTTCTGGGTCCCGATCTAAATAGAGGATAATTTGACAGATTCCAGAGAAATTATCTTAATTTTCAGAGCTATAGACCCAGACTTTTAGGTACAACCCCTCTTTAAAGAACTACGCCTTCCTGTTTTCACATTGAGGACAACAAAGATGACAGCAATTTGAAAAGCAGTTCGAAAAGCAGTTCATATTCCTTTCTTGTTTGTCTGTCACAGTGGTGAGCTACGGATCCCCTCACATATAAGCATTCTCCACGTCGAGCAGGAAGTTATAGGCGATGACACGATAGCCACGGAGAGCGTATTACAGAGCGACGAGACGAGAGAGAGATTAGTGACTGAGGAAAGACAGCTCGTTGAAAAGCTCAATGCCACCAGGTGAGTAGTCCGAGCCGAGGGGTAAACATTTTTGGATAATTATACAAATAAAAGGTAATGTCAATTTGTTTAATTCTTTTTTATTTCGATTAGTCCCGGTGGATCTAACCCTAGCATCAGCAGTAGACTGGCCGAGGTGTATGCCCATCTGGAGGAGATAGAAGCTGACAAGGCACCCGCAAGGTATGACTGAACCATGCAATAGTCAACTATTGCGCCCAGTGATATATTTTCCCTAGTGGTATATTTTCACTGTTGCACTCTTGGCCAGTCAATAGTCATTACTTCTCATATTGGTATCTTCCAAGTAGATGAAATTAGTTTATCAGATATATAGGAACTTGGGAAGTATCTCCAAATTATGTGACCTGTTCACACGAAATGGGGATAAAGTAGTAAACTTTGAAAATCAAGATCATGGAATTTCCTGAAAGTATAGGTTAAAAGCTTAAATTAGATGCATTGGTTGTTGTGGTATCTCGTTCCTAGCGCCTGATACAACGTTTTAAAATTATCAGAGTCTTGACCCCTTGTTTTGAGAAAATGAAGCTCAAAGTTTGTGAACTGTGCGCACATTAATTGGAGTTCAAAAAAGAAATTATCCCAAACAAATATTTCGTGAAGAGATTCGGTTTAAAATCTATGGGATATGATAGAATGGGGTTTTTCAAATGTACAGTTGTTAAAATCTCTTTTCGGTGAAAAATTGTTGTTTCTGCTTGTAACTCAGAAAACCATAGTCCGACTTTAAGCTCATTTTGTGCTGCCAGGTCACATATGTCAACTGGGCCATATCTAAGCACGTAATGTGTTTTAACTATTGCACTGACAGGCAGTCCATAGTTAAATATTGCCCAGTTGCCCTTTGTGTAATTCATATATCATCAAAGTAGATCACATCATCAGACTCAAATAACAACAGTTTTTTACTCGTATTGTACTCAAATTGTACTTTATAGCAATTACTCAAATTGTATTTAGCAATTACTCAAATTGTACTGAGCAATTACTCAAATTGTACTTAGCAATTACTCAAATTGTACTGTATTTCTACTATTTCACTCATAGCTGGTCAATATTTTCACATAAACAAGATGATTTTTCACCAATGACAGGGCTGCTGTGATCCTTGCCGGGTTGGGATTCTCCCCGGCAATGCAGAAAATGAAAACAAGGTAAGAAATCTGCTTCTTTGACCCTTGAACTATCACACAGATGAGACAGTAATCTAAATCGGTTTAATATATATTTTACATAAAGGTAAAATACAGCATTGAAAGAGCTGACACTCGGCCCAAACTCAGCCCAAACTCGTTTTTCAGTACTCAAAAAAATAAAATTTGACTCGGCATGTACTCGGCTTTTTGTACTCGGACTCGGCATTTTGTACTCGGTACTCGATACCTGTACTCGGGAATATAATTGATTATTTTCTGCTTTGACACTGCACCTTTGGACTCAGCTTGGGTCATTATCAAGCATCCACGCCCCAAGGCGGTTTTAAACGTACTTGTTTAAAACCGGCCCAGCACATATTTATTCCCTCAATAAACAGTAAACTTTCAGATTGAAACAAATCAATTTTATTTTGGTCACCAAACCAAATCTGCATCATATTTTTAATTGATTGCATAGTATTGTAATTTTAGAACTAAATATACATTGTATAGGTATTAGTTTTCACGCTTCTTCTGGAAAAATGCAGCAATTCTTTTTATGCGAGCACCTTGTTGAAGCCAAGGTGTTTGATATTGGACTGTGATGACCGTCTTACATGGACAAATTGACCGTAGTTTGTCATCTTTATGTAAACCATGTAGGGAGTTTTCCGGAGGTTGGCGGATGCGGCTGGCCCTGGCGAGGGCGCTGTTTTCCAAGCCGGATCTATTACTACTTGACGAGCCGACGAACATGTTGGACATCAAAGCGATCCTGTGGCTAGAGGATTATCTGCAGGTTCGTTTTCCGTTTTATCAGTGAAAACTTCTACATCAAGGTTTCTTGTTTTTCAAGAAGGTCCTATACTGTCCATCACTCAAGTTTATTTTATTTATTTTGTTTATACAAGTTCACACCGAACGAGGCTTAATACAACTCCATGTATGGAGCTACAGTGGAACGCCGCTATACTGAACACCGCTATACCGAACGCCGCTATACCGAACGCCGCTATACCGATCGCCGCTAAATCGAACGCCGCTATACCGAACGCCGCTATACCGAACGCCGCTATACCGAACGCCGCTATACCGAACGCCGCTATACCGAACGCCGCTATACCGAACGCCGCTATACCGAACGCCGCTATACCGAACGCCGCTATACCGAACGCCGCTATACCGAACGCCGCTATACCGAACGCCGCTATACCGAACGCCGCTATACCGAACGCCGCTATACCGAACATTCGGCTATACCGATTATTCGGCTATACCGAACATTCGGCTATACCGAACACCATCCTTGGCTCCCAAATTTGGTGTACAAAACTTGCCGAACATTGTTGTTGAAAGAAAAGGCAACGGATTAAAGAAATGTAGCTACTGAGCATTTGGGCTGTTTGTAATTCCCAAACGGCCGCAGCTTTATGTTGAAGAGTGACAGGTGCCGCTATTATTTCCCAAAGGTATAGAAGGGAAAAGCCAACTGTTGCTTTAGAATTCGGTAAGCTTAGAAAGTATGAACATGTGATTCGATGGCCGGCACATGTTCGAGGTCCTCAAGTAACCGGCTGTAGAAAATCGCTATACCTAACGATCGCTATACCGAACAAAATCTGTGGATCCCGCGATGTTCGTTATAGCGGCGTTCAACTGAACAAACAAAAATCAGAGATACTCAACAAAATAGAAACCCTCCGAAAAAAAGGCTTTTCGTGGTTGCTTTTGCACCTCCGATGCACAAAAAGATTAGCCCAATCAGGGGTGAGATTTGTCAGGATTTGTCCAAATTTCAGGTATTTTTGTCGAGATTTCAGAATTTTTAAAGAATCTCTTTTGCAATCTGGAATTCCTGAGGTGTTGTCCTAAAAGGTGTTTTTACCTGTAAAAGTGGATATAGACCTTGGGCAAATACAAACTTTTTGTTGATCTGGGGTCCTCGTGTGGATTTCGTGTGCAAATAATTCAACATTTGTCAGAAATAATTCGACAGATTTTATAATTCGGTGGTTCATTCAACAGTGCATTACTTTTGTTTTGCTAGGAAAAAAGGGCTATTAACAAGAATTAGGGCCTAATACTCTAGTGTCAAACTCGACCAGACCACAGCTGTACGATTGTAATATTGGTTTGTAATAGCAGGCTTTCAAGTATTCCTACTTTTCCTACTTTTTCCTTATTTTTTGTTTACCTTGCTCCTACTTTTCCTTGAAATTCCTATTTTTTCCTACTTTTTCTTAATTTTTTTCTTCTGATTTTTGTCCACACAACTCCGACAAGTGAAATCTCATTGAATATCTTTCGTAATATTGTTGCACACTATCATATGAAAATTACGCAATAAATGGCTTGGGTGCAGGAGTACTCCAAGAGTTTAGTTGAGGATGGAGCACAAGTGGTGTGAGTACAGAATCTGCCAAATGAGACTTGTGAGTATCAACGAAAACTGCTCCTGAAAGCCCGCAAAAGTCTTACTTTTATCCTGATTTTGTCCTCCAAAGTCCTACTTTTGTCCTGTTTTTTTTTTTTTTTTTTTTTTTTTTTTTTTTATCTATCTTACTATTCTTCTAATTTTGATCCTACTTTTTCACCTTGGTCTGCTTGAAAGCCTGTGATAGACCCAAGACGTAATGATGTCACGCTTTGTTTACATGGGTGCTTTCCTATGGGAGCCAGGTGGGGACGATTGCCTGGCACTGTTAGGCACTGTTGACTTCTCGTCGTCCTGCCGAATTTGTAATTTCACGTTTTGATATCGTTTCTGCTTTAGAGCTGGCCCACAACTCTACTAGTGGTTTCCCACGACAAGAACTTCCTGAACGTGATCTCCACGGACATTCTCTTCCTGCATTCCAAGATCTTGGATGCCTACCGCGGCGACTACGAAACCTTCTACAAGACGAAAACAGAGAGACTGACCAACCAACAGAAAGAGTGGGAGGCCCAGCAACAACTGAGAGCTCACGTACAAGTAGGCGGGAGTTTTAGATCTTTGATAACCCTCCTACTGTTATAACTATTACAACCTGTAAAAGAAAAACCTTCCTCATAGCTTGTGTGTTACAACCCGTCACTCGATAGGTTTTGATAGATAGGGTAATTGGCTCCATTTTGGCATTGAGAGAAGGAGGGTTAATAGTCAGCTAAACTGAAAAACGTACCTCATAAAAACTCATTTAAATGACCACCACATCAGCAAATAATTGTTGAATGCTGTGATTTAAGGCCAACAAAAAAATAGTTCTGCTTCCGAATACATGGCATTTGAAAATAGGGTAAGTAGGTAGGTGGTAGGTTGGGAATTATTTTATTTGTTTGCACTTTTTTGGTGCTGATCATAAGTAGGTGTCTACGTGTAGTCAAGGTTTAAACGTAGTATTTAAACAGCATTTATCTTTTTTTTCTTTCTTTTTTCCTGAAAAAGAAATTAGGGTTGGGCCATTAAAATAGGGTAGGTAGGGTAACTTGAAGCAGAACTATAGTCATGGCACCTATTTCACGGAGCTACTAAGCACAAAATTTGCTTAGCACAAGAAATTCTTGGTGAGCAAAAACAGGTTACAGCCAAAACTCCATGTGATTTTCCTGCTAAGCAAACATCTGAATACCAGTCCCAAGCAGTATACATTGCATGAAAGTTTGGTTGGTAAGCTTGAAGATTTTTTATGCTAAGCGAATGTTTTGTGCTAAGACGCTCCACGAAAGTGGCCCATGTCACGGATGTAACAGCAAAATCTGTCCCTAGCTATGAATCCAATGTCCTTGGCAATAACCTCTTGAATACGGAAACCTCTTAAAAAAAAAGACCTGGGCCCAATTTCATAAAGCTGTTAAGCACAAAAATTTGCTTAGCATGAAAATGTCTTGCTTAATAAAAACGGGTTACCAGCCAAAAATCCATGTAATTTTCATGCTAAGCAAACAACAGCTGAATGCCAGTCAAAAGCAATATTCCACACATGGAAATCTGGTTGGTAATCCAGTTTTTATCAAGGAAGCATTTTCATGCTAAGCAGATTTTTGTGCTTAACAGCTTTATGAAATTGGCCCCTGCTGGCCCGTTTTCCTGCACATACTCAATCCATTCATGTTTCAACTATGTTGTTCTTGATTGGGAGTGTAATGAATAGATGGAGCTTTTCCAAACAAAGCTTTCATTCACAAAAAAGGGCAAGGGGCCCCAAGTGCGATGAATAGGACCATTCTATTCAGTGTGGTGGCTATTGTTTGCGTTTAAACTTGGCTGCACAGCCTGTTCTTGGCATACCAGCCCCCCATCGATGACAGCCGGACACAAGGGGTTAAAGGACTAAGAATATTTCTACCCCCTTGACAGGATGCCAGTTCATCGCATGTTACTCTCCCATCTCTTGCTGGTACCCATTTCTGCTCTTGCATGGAGAGCAGCAATTATGATAAAGTGTCTTGCTGAAGGACACAACTGCCATGCCCAGCCTTGATTTAAACCCACTTTCTGATGGTTCAACCAAGGATGTACGATTAATATTCTTTCTTTCTCCTTTTTTCCCCCCAGGTATTTATTGATAGGTTCCGCTACAATGCCAACAGAGCGGCCTTAGTTCAGAGCAAAATCAAGTTTCTGGAAAAGCTGTGAGTGTGCCAAAAAAATAGATGAAGAGAGAAAGAAATAATTATTCACATCTTTACTTATTCAAATTTAACATTTGAATGACACCGTAAACATTATTATAATAATAATAAAAAACAGTTCTTATATAGCGCATAATACAATTAAGTCTCTATGCGCTGGAGAGTGTGAACAGGTGAGTTTGAAGATTTTGTTTGAATTGCTCCAAGGTGGGACAGTTTGTGATATGGTTTGGGTGATTGTTCCATAGTTTGGGAGCTGTGAATTGGAAGGCACGTTGACCGTATGATTTGGTGATTACTGGATGTGGAGTGAGAAGATCTTCGGAACTAGAGCGGAGAGTTCTTGGGGGATGGTATTTGTTGATTAATTCTTGGCGTTTGACTTGGGTTAATCCATGTATGCATTTGTAAACCAGAACCAGTCATTTGAAAGTTACCCGGCATTTAAACCTTTTTTTAAAACTTCCCTAAAATTTAATATTTGAATAAGAATATTTTTTCTGTTTTTTTTTTCCCCTTCAGTCCAGTTCTAAAGCCAGTGGCGAAGGAACTAGACGTTATTCTTAGGTGAGTCATTGTTAAGCTAATTATCAACCAAATTTGTTCTGAATATTGTTTGGAAGGTCTGTTGTAGGGTGGTTGCCCAGTAACTTAAGTCATTTTTTACCTTCACCTATTTAGCTATGGGAGACTTTTGAGATTCAGGTGGCAGCAGACATGCCGGTCCTTTTTGCTAGTTCTGGGCATGCGTGCGTAGTTCTGGGCATGCGCGCGTAGTTCTGGGCATGCGCGCGTAGTTCTGGGCATGCGCGCGTAGTTCTGGGCATGCGCGCGTAGTTCTGGGCATGCGCGCGTAGTTCTGGGCATGCGCGCGTAGTTCAGGGCATGCGCGCGTAGTTCCGGGCATGCGCGCGTAGTTCTGGGCATGCGCGCGTAGTTCTGGGCATGCGCGCGTAGTTCTGGGCATGCGCGCGTAGTTCCGGGCATGCGCGCGTAGTTCCGGGCATGCGCGCATAGTTCCGGGCATGCGCGCGTAGTTCCGGGCATGCGCGCGTAGTTCTGGGCATGCGCACATTTTCCCACACACCCTAGGGGATTAGGGTTAAAGTTTAAAAAGCTTCCACACCGGGGTTGTGCCAGAATTATTTAGGGTGGGAGTCCGACCCGACGGAAATGGTTGTAAGCCCTAAATGAAGAGAAATTATTTTCCTGGGATTCATTGTTTGTAAATAGATTCAACTTTTCATTTGATTGTTTACGTCAGATTTCCAGCGGAGTTTGAGAAGCTCTCCTCACCGATCCTACAACTCGATGAGGTGGAATTCCACTACTCCAAAGACCAGCCCATCTTCAAAAAGCTGGACATCTCAGCAAACATGGACTCCAGAACGTGTATAGTAAGTTCCAACATATCCCCACAATTAATTTGTATTGAAATTTGTTCAAATTGGTTTTTTGTGAACGGGCTGTTAAGGTTTAAGGAATAAGCTTATGACTTTTTTTATATTTAGTATTGCAGAATGCATCAGAAAAGGCGTTTTGCCGGGGTAAGATTTTTCTGGATTTTTCCTGATTTCAGATTTTTTGGTCAGACGTCTTCCAAATTTCTGGAAGATTTTTTTGGTCTTGAAATTATTTTTAATCTTCTAAAATGACCATTGCAACCTGAAACGGTATTCTTTTAATTCTAGTGACCCAATTTTTGAACCATATCTTTTTTTTGGTAGAAAATGCAGTTTTCTTATGCTTTTTTCAGCGATGCCAAAACAATTCAAAATCCTCCGAATGTTTTGGTGTTGTAAGTCACAAACTTCGGATTTCTCTCAAAGTTGTAAATGTATGGAAGTGCAAAAGTTTTTAGAATTCAGTGAGTGAAATGAAATTTTTTGTTTTCTCCTCAGGTTGGAGAGAATGGTTCCGGTAAGACCACGCTACTCAAGATACTGATCGGTCAGCTGGAGGCGGTCTCTGGGGTCTTGCACCGACATCGGAATCTGCGAGTCGGTTACTTCAGTCAGCACCACGTGGACCAACTCGATATGGAGCATACGTCCATTGAGGTCATGGCTTCCCGTTTCCCAGGTGAGTTGCTGAGCGCTTCGACACAAATCGACTCGACTCTCTTTTGGACACTGTGTGGGTTGTTTCGGATTCCCAAATTCTAGTGTACAATTGGCAGTGTTGATATCCTGAGCGGGTTTTGGCAAGAACAGCAGTAACTATTTTCGACAGTTGTTATTGGCCTTGCTCAAACCTTGGCTCGACAATCTGGAATCAATTTACAGGCATAGTCGTACTGGTTTTCAGTGACCAGTGAAAAGAGGACCAGTGACTGGATGTAACTAGTAATTTTTGTTTTGTTTTTTTGTGGGCATCACCCAACACAAGGCCAAAAGGCCACTCAAGGTGTGGGCTGTAAGAGACAAGAAAAGACAGAAATCACAGGGATAGAAGGTATCTATTCACATTTCGTTTGAATTGTGAAAGATTATAAGTTGAAGCGAAGCAGGTTGCAGGAAAGGAATTCCAAAGAGAGGCAGTACAAGGGAAAAACCGGAAGAGTGTCTCACAGTACTAGCTTTTGGAACAACAGTGAAAGGATGTGATGAGACAGCTAGACGAGTAGAGTGCCTGGAAGTTTGGACGGAGGAACTAACGATGAAAGGCCACGTTATGCATAGTTAGAAATCTCTGGTTCAAATCCCACTCTTGTCGATTGTCTGGTTTCTCAAGAAATTGAAACAAATTTGAATGGATAATATTTTTTTTTTTTTTTTTTTTGACAGGTCATACTGTTGAGAGGTACAGACACCAACTCGGTAGTTTCGGTGTTACAGGCGAACTCGCCACAAGGACTTTGTCCAGTCTATCCGGAGGGCAAAAGAGCAGAGTGGCATTTGCCCTGATGTGTATGGGAAAGTAAGTAAACAAAATCTTTTTGGCTACATAGAAATTTGGAGATGTACAGATTGGGTCAAAAAGAAAAACAATCCAAAATATTTCCTCATATTTGTGACCCGCTCTACAAAAAAGGGTATTATGTCGCACTCCGTGAAAACACACACAGGGCTGTTCTATGTGAAGCGGGCGAAAAAAATCTTCACAAAAGTGATTTTTTTTTGGTTGGTTTGTCGGCTTTTATTATATCTATATTTGCATAATTTATTTTCAGAAACATTATTATTGATCAATAAAGGTAAAAGAATAAATGTTGATAGAAATTACTTCTGTCTCATTTCTTTGCACTTTTTGCGTTTAAAGGGCTATATCTCTAAACGCACTTCCGTTAAATTGGAAAATATGAGTATACAAATGTCCAGATATCTCGAGAACACAAAATGCCACAGGGGTCAAACCTACACCAAATTAATGGTTAGGATGTGACAAATTCAACTATGTATATAACTCATTTTTCAAATTTTGCGACATAATAGCCCTTTTTTGCAGAGCCGGTCACATTCAGAAGAAAATTTGTTTGCCCATTACCGGCGTAGTGTAGAAAGCAATGTATGCTCGGTGCTTTCCAAGAGCCTCTGGGATAAAGTCTCAGGCTTACGTGAGCAAGGGTTCGAGTCCCGCCCGAGTAAGCCTGTGAATTTTGTCCCACAGGCTCTCGGAAAGCACTGAGCATACAGTGATTCATACACTACGTCGGGAAAGATCCAAAATGTCTCTTCTAATTTACATCATTCCCCGACATAAAATTCAATCTTCGCACCAAGTGCCTGCTTTTCTTTAAATTCATTCTTAACAGTGGAAGCTTTCAGTTTTTGTTAAGAGTGATGTTACAAGTGATTTTGTTAATAATTTGTTATTCTATAGTCCGAATTTTCTGATTCTTGATGAGCCTACCAACCATCTTGACATCGAGACAGTTGAAGCTCTGGGGAAAGCTCTCAATGCTTTTAAGGTAAAAAGCAGCACTTCTATTTCTCTCGAAGATGCAATCTTTTGACTTCAATACACAACTTTTGTTTTGGTTTTAATTTATAATTATGTTTCGTCAAACAAACCACAAGGGAAACTGACTAGCTAAATTTGAATATATTTTCAAAGTGAACAAAGAAAACCGGCTGGAGCGGGATTCAAACCTGCGACCTCCAAGATACCGTGCCGGCGCTCTACCGACTGAGCTATCTTGCCCTATGTTGGCGATCTCTCAAATTGTCAGTATCTTTGTTTGAATCCCGCTCCTGCCAGTTTTCCCGGATATCAGGGCCTGGCAAGCTATGGGTTTACCACCATGGAAGGCGAGTTGGTCTCGCTGAAAGTAGAAGTTAATACCCCGCCTGGGTCTGTAAATCTGAAAATTGGGATAATTTCTCTGGCTTCTATTGAAGATTGATCCTCCCTTTAGATTTGGGCCCAGGAAAACCGTAAGGGTGGTAGGGCTGGCAATCCTATGTCTGTTTGTTAGCCCTTTACCTAGCGTGGCATTTAGTCATGTAATGGGCGACAATAACAAAAACGGTATATTTTTGTGGGCGGAGGCATGTCCCACATTTGTTTTTCGTCCTACGTCGGAACAAATCGCTAAAACACCAAAATACATCAAAAATCTTTATTTCTTATGTGTTCATCATTTCAGAACCATTAATAACACGTGTTGATTTCACTGAACATTGAAAAAAAAGACATCGGTGATTTTAGAAATACAAATATTTGACCAACAGGGAGGTGTCGTGCTTGTGTCCCACGACGAGAGCCTTATACGCATGACCTGCAAGGAATTGTGGGTATGTGGCAGTGGTGACGTGAAGTCGATGGAGGGCGGGCTGGATGAGTACAAGAGAATCGTAGAGGCCGAATTCGCAGCCCAGAAATAAGGCCACTCTTATCCCTCAACCGGAAAAGAACCTGGCAGTATTTTTGTTCAAGCAATTACATTTTTGATCAGACTTTCGATGTAATTTTTGTTCCATTTCAATTACTGCATTTCTGGCCAAGGTCTACTTTCTAGAAGCTTTTGAAGAATTATGTAGCCTTCATGGTTAACCTGTCAGAGATTTCCCTCATATGTTGAAGAAATTATGAAATTAAGAGCAGCTCTTGCAACTAATAGGGCTGTCCCGAATATTCATTCGTCCACCTTTTTGCCGGTTCGAATATTCGAAAAAATATGTATATGCACGTACAGATAAGACTCTGATGATAGTTTAATAGAAAAGTTACGGCGCTTAGCGGCGTCAAATGTCGACACTAACTTTTTGTTGATGGAGGTTTATTGTTCCAGTCTATAAAACCATTGACACTTATAAAATATGTACTGCAAAAACGCAGGATGGAGTTTCTTGTCATCAGAACGTTATACGTTCTCGTAATGATCTTGATACAACAAGCGCACGCAAAACAATATCAATCGAGTGGTCCGTAATATCGCTCACAGCACCTAAAGCACTGGCGTGCATTGCGTGCCACTTTTTACCGGTGCGGCATGCAGTTGCAGCTGACGCATGAAAAACTTGATCGGCGAGTATCGAATATTCGGTCAAACCAGGATTCGAATAATCGAATAATCAAATACTAAATTATTCGAAAATGAACAGCCCTAGCAACTGAACAGTCACAAGACCTAAGATAATGTCATAGAGCACAAAGTATTACTTATCAGATTTATTCACTAAGCAAAAAAATCAGCTTAGGATGAATCAGATGCAGGAGGCATCATTTATTTATTTATTTTATTTATTTTTTACATTTATTTTAATTCTTTCTGGTAATGAAACGAAGGATTCCTCAAAAGCGCATATCGCACTGTAGCTCAAAAGAAACCTGTAGGAAGACATGTTCAGTTTTTAAGAGGTGGGAGAAAAACCCCACTGAAAACCCTATCCACATGTCGGCCCTGGTGGGATTCGAACCCGGGTCACAGCGGTGGAAGGCGGGTATTAAAGTACCACTAGGCAAACCACTGACTTCCATCGTGTAATGTCTTGGCTGGTAACTCCTTTTTTGACTAAGATTGGAAAGAGTTCCATATCCGGACATCACCTATTTTCCCTTAATATGACTTAAAAACTACCAAAAAGTGTAAATCTGATTCTAAAAAAAACATGAATTTAGGAGGGAAAAACTTATTCTTTGAAAATACTTTGACTTTTTCTGTCATGGCCCATAGACTTTGTGCACGAGGGTATAAGTGATGTCCGGATATGGAACTCTTTCCCTAAGATTTTTATGTTTATTGCATAAATATGCACATTTGCATGCTCATCAACTCTAGCTAATTGGCCAGACAGCTGCTTGTGCTTGGCATAAAATGTTGCTTTCGAAATTAATCATTATGAGCTAATGAGCAGGGAACCATCCATTGTTACATCACATGGCATCTTAGCTGGCAACACGCATCTTTTATGTGCTCGGCAAATCGAAATTGTTTCTGAGGGTTTGGTTGGTTCATGTCATTGCTATCGAAACCGTACAACGGACGTCACATCAAGGTCATTGACGTCACATCAAGGTCATTGACGTCACATAAAGGTCATTGTCTTTGTTTTCTTTTTGCTCTGTGATAGACATGAGTTGCTTTGTTTTTTCATTTAAAAACAATTTCATTATACATCCCCAAGCTGTGAAGCTGGTACAAATTATAATACATGCATGATGGAAGACTTTATGATGGAAGACTTTATGATGGAAGACTTTATGATTGAAGACACTATTTTATGAGAAGTTGCAGTAGAAATATTACAAGGAAGAGAAATACGGAAGCATATTTAGGACACGACCAAAAAGATTTTGTCTAGCCCATTTTTTCGCCCGGGCAGATTATACTTTAATGAGTTGACAGTGATGACTACACGTGCATTGGTAACGGGACTTAACAATAAGACTATTCCGCCGGGCAGAATAGTAATCAGCCTGGGCGAAATAATGGTCGTGTCCTAATTACGTTTCCGTAGAGAACAGCTCCATGGACGAGTAAACAGAAGAATTTGCATGTGTATGTATGAATGCTGGCTAGCTGCTTGATATCAGGTCGGCTGGGACCAGACAGGGCACCTCTTGAGTGCTGACAGGGTTTCTAGTTTCCAAGTTTTGTCTCTCTCTGTTTGTTTGTTTGTTCAGGAGGCAGGGGCTGTGACCGCGAGATCCACATGGTCCCGCTGTTTCATGTTTTGAAGTGAAAACGAAAGTGCAGTGAAATGTCATGGTGTAAACAGTTGTGGTCTCATTGTGACGGTAACATTTATCATACCCTAACATTGTGATGCATGGGCCCAAGTACGACTTGATATTCGACAAAAACTGTGCTTTAAAAAGCCAAAAAATAAGAGTGGATTTTTTTCTCTAATTGGAAAAAAAAAAACCTTTATAGACCACTTAACCACCCTATAGGGCCTATTTAAATGTCCGGCGTTAATATGCAAAAGCATCGTGTGTTGCATAAATTTGGTTAAAATTACATCAAAGGTCACATAATTCAAAGGCAATCTGACCTTTACGCACTCCTAAACAGAATTTTATGCAAAACAGGATGCGTGTATCACCGGGCACATTTCAATATACAATGTACCTGTAGATATAAACACGTGACGTCATAGGTCACATCGTCTATAAACCATTTTCAACGTTGGACTTAATGCCAAGGTTCTTTTTTAACAAAACAAGGTACAATGAAGTTATTTGTATTATTACGAAAACAATTATTAACTATCCTTGGGTGATAATTGCAAATTTGTTATTTACAAGGCTAAGCTTGTCCTGTTATTTTTGTGGGTAGGCCATAAGTTATGGAATTTATACGGCTTTACCACAGGGCTATATCAGATATTTATCAACCCGACAAAAATAAAGCCATAAATTAACGTCTTGTGTATTATTTTAAACACCTGGCCACTTTTCGGAGCAATTCTTTCTGTTGTTTTCGGAATAAGGTTATGAGGGCACCCGTGTTTGTTGATGGAAGTGCTTGTCGATATCTGTCTGTCTGCCTGTCTGTCTGTCGATGTATGTCTGTCGGGCGGGCTGTCTGTCTGTCTGTCAGGCGGGCGGGCTGTCTGTCTGTCGGGCGGGCTGTCTGTCTGTCTGTCTGTTTGTTTGTTTGTTTGTTGGGTTGTTTGTTGGTTTGTCTGTCTGTTTGTTTGTTTGTTTGTTTGTTGATGGATGGCTTGGCGAATGGTTTATTTTAAGGATTTACCATAGGATAAAATCCAACTGAAGCTGTTTGAACAGACTTTTTCCAACAGTGGCCTGTCGGCAAAATAAAGCCCAGGTTGTCACAAGAACCGAAAAGCGAGTTCTCCTCACTAAGGTTGCACACCAGTAAATAAACTTCCTTAGACTCTAATGATAAATACGAAAACTTCCAAAGTTCAGGGAAAATACTTAAAACTCTCCGAGGTGTTTGAGACACGCATCAAATTAAAGCTTATTTCATCATTTTTCAGTTTTTGTTCAATTTTATGGGGATGAACCGATCTATGACTTTTGAAAGAAGTTTCCATCCAAAGATGATACCCCCTAAAAATAGTCCCGTAGCCCATAACCAGCTTGAAAGATGATGCCTACGCTCCATTGCAAAATGGAGCACTTTTAGGGCCTAATTTCATCCGAATTTCACAGTAATACAAGCTGGCCGTCCCGTCCCGTGCACGGCTTCCAGCCTTCTCTTTTACAAACCCCAAAGTCCATGGCCCACAAAATGCTCTAAAAACAGAGAATTTGAGGGGTCGCAAATCGTGATTTGGCCGGCGTAGGCACCCCTCAGGAAAACCAGCTGTGTTGGCAGTTTGGTGTCCTTCCTCATTCCAATTTGTTAACGCCGGATTTCTCTTCGGTCTGCGGGGGCGAAATCTTGGAAACGATGACTGGGACGGGATAGGCCTACCTGAACGGTAAGTACTTATCCAGAACCACCAAAATGACATCGTCTCGCGCCTTGTGCCTATTCAATAAGGCCTTGTGCCTATTCAATAAGGCCTACATGACGATGTCATTTTGGTGGTTCTGGATAAGTGCTTACCTACGTGAACATGCCACTAGTGAAGAACGCAACTCCATCATGCCCATTGAAACTGTTAAATAAATACAAGGTTAGCAATTGCTTATCTAGCAAAAGCTCAAGCTTAAGCAATTGCTAAAAAATGTATAAATAACCTTTTGCTAAGACTAAACACCTGTTGCTTGCCCAGGTTAGCAATGCTTAGGAGCCTGTTAAAAAGCAATTGCTAAAACTTTTATTTATCAAGATTTAAGAAAAATAAACCAACTGCTAACTTCTATATATTTATTCGACCCATGGTCTTTGATACCCCCAATTGCAGCGGCGGTGAATTCTAAAGGTTGGGGGACAGGGGGGGGGGGGGGGGGGGGGGAGCGCGCAAACCGTACCTATAGCGTATCCGCTTTTTGTGTCAGGGAGGGCAAACAACGTCTTAAAAATAATTTCTAATATATTTTTATGACACCAAATGTCGCCGGGGGAGTCTCTCCCAGATACGCCACTGTATCTTGTGTATCCTGGGAAATTTTAAAATGTGTGCTGATCTTTGTGTATTCTGGTACATATACTGGTGGATGTAACTTGGCCAGTTACCCATAAGGGAAGTTATTGGGGGACACTGTCACAGCCGTTCCCCTAAAATATTGAGGGAACATGCAGTGGCGTAGTTGTGGTGGTGGTTGGGGGGGGGGGGGGGGGGGGGGGGGGGGGGCGGCGCACGCCCCCAATGAAAATTTGGCAAACGCAGAAAATAATATAAAGAAAAGAAATGATTAAGAAAAAACACTGTGAGCGTCCCCCCCCCCCCCCCCCCCCCCCCCTCCCCCCAACTGTAACATCATTCCCGCCCCACTGAAAATTCCGCAAACGCAGAAAATAATAGCATTATAAAGAAAAATCACTGAAAAATCACAGTTCAAAACTAGAATACATTGAGTAAGCAGGCGGTCGTGGGTTCGGTCCCACCCGAGTAAGCGTGTGACTTTTTTCCCCACAGGCTCGATCTCGAAAAGTACTGTGCATACAGTGCTTCATACACTACGTGTTGAAAGGGCAAACATCTCTTTTTAATTTAAAAAATACCGTACATTGGCAATTTTTGACACTAAAGTCCGGCGCTCATCAGTGAATTTAGGCTTCCGGGCGAAAGAACATGTCTGCATGATTGTCTTGGTATTAAAGGCGAGGCGTGCGCGGCCCGGGGCAAATTCAGCCAGACATATCGACTCCACCACACGGGGGCGGCCCATGCATGCCTCCCACCCCCATGCGTCATCGCTCGTAATCCTGGTTTCCAGCTAAAAGAAGCAATCCGTCACTGGTGTTTATTGGTACAACAGACGCACTGTAAGCTGCTTTGCACTTTAAGAAAACCCTTGACTTCCAAAGCGTGCGTCAGTCATAAAATAAAAGGGCAGACGTGGGGCGAGTTACTGCCAGTCCTGAAGAAACTGTCAGAGAGACCAGAACAATCGTGGCCTAGTCACTGGAACATCTCCGATTCGGAGTTCAGACAAGGTGAGTTTTAAGTTATCTGTCTTTAGTGCGCTCGACATGAACTCTACGCATACCTTTTTCTTAGTTTGTCCGTATAGTTATAATTCACGGCCAGAGACATTTTTCGTGGTGCGCATCAAGTTAACATCAAGTTTTGATCCCCAAGTTTGGGGACACTTCTGTTGCCTTTTAGAGCCTTTCGTTGCAAAATGTGGGGGGGGGGGGGGGGGGGGGGGGGCAAGCATTTCAACCTCCTGATAATATGGTTGTCTTAAAATATTGTTGTATTCATAAATACAAAGCATTGTACAATGGAGGGGTTGTGCAGCTGGACATGGTAATTGCCTTACACCGACAGTAGATTTGAAAACTGTTTCAGAAAGTCATCTGGGGATCATTTTTGTTCAATCTTCAATTTTGTTGGTCGAGATTTCAAGTAGCTCCTCTAAAATTATTGTTGACTGATGTCACGGGGGGCGGGAGGGGGTGTAAGACGAACTTTTCGGGGGAGGGGCTTTAGCAATCCCCCCCCCCCCCCCCCTTCAGGTTGACTCATTTTCGAGACTAAAAAAGTGTGTTTAGGCCAAGTAAAACAAAACAACAGTTGATCGTCCGGACTTTTCAAAAAAAGGATGAGGGAGGTGCCTTTTATTTAATATTTAATATTTATTATTTTTTTTCCAAGATGGCCGCCGGCTTTTTGAAAGTAAAAAGCCGACGACCATCTTGGGAAAAAAATGTAGATAAATGTTGTTCAGCCTCATTTTAACTTTGCTAATATTGCTGTTTTTAAAGATTTTACAGTCTGAGGCTCTTTACATTGTAGACGCTTACAAAAATGCACCCGATTAAAGTTTAGTAGGTGCATACTGTGCATACCAGTGAAAGTAAATATGGGTAGAAGTCTAAAACAATCGAAATATCGACGACGATTTCAGATTATATTTTTTTTACATGCAATTTTTCGAAAAGTTTGACTATAAAAATAGAAAATAAAAAATTAAAAATAATAAAAAAATCAATGCGGCACGAAAAAAGGAAGCGGGCGGGGACGATCAACTGTTGTTTTGTTTTACTTGGCCTTACACTCAGTTGTTTTCGACATAACCATGTACATGTATGCCTATATGTCGTGTTGTGCAATCGCTCAGCACAACAATGTAATCTAAGAAATCTACCCAGTAACTAGAACTGCAAATGTTTGTACAAAAGCATTATCTATAAAATTTATCACACTTTTTTTCTCGCAGAAGTTTTTGTCCGCAGTGATTGCAAACTGACAAACATGTTATATAGCCACTTGGACACGTATTCCAGTTAACTGTCGTCATGACTGGAAGCACTGAATTTGTGTACAATGCTTTTGATTAGGCAGGAAATGAAACCAAATGCCCCGGTTAGGATTAACAAGTTGAAATTATAACTCATTTCTTTTACCAAAACCACTTTGGGTTGTTATTACTATTTTATTTTGTTTACTCCAATTGCAGCTTTCAAAATGACGTCACTCATGTCAAAAGTCGAACGCATCTCGATGTTGCTGTTTGTTTTCACGTACGGCCTTTTGTTGGCGCACGCACACACCGTAAATGACGTATTGGCGTCGGAGCACTCCCATTCGTTCTCCTCAGTCTACGAACCTTCGGATGGCGCCATCGGAATGTCATCCGCACAGGCATCGGCTGTGGACTTGTCATCCGGTGTCGCGTCATCTGCGGATTCCAAAGACGACCCGCCGTACGTCCCACCGGATGACTCGACGGACGAGTCATCCGTCAGCTCGTCTTCGGTGATATCTTCGGCGGACTTGTCAGAAGTTTACGAGAAACCATCGCAGAGTGTTGATGATCCACCTTACGTAAAACCTGACGGTGTCGATCAGCTGTCGAGCGCGAGTAGTATCAGTTCGTCATCTGTAGTAGACTTATCAGAGGTTGATGAACTCTCTCAGGTAAATGTTGACGATCTACCCTACGTACCACCTGACAGTGTCGATCAACTGTCGAGTGGCACCAGCTCATTATCTTCGTTGCTATCTACGGTGGAGATCGAGGAACCCTCTGAGGTAGATGTTGACGACCCACCCTACGTCTCGTCTCACGATGGCTATCAGATGTCGAGCTCGAGCAGCGTCAGCTCTTCATCTTCGCTCTCACCTAAAATGGACTTATCAGCAGTTGATGAACCCTCCCGAGTTCACGTTGACGACCCACCCTACGTTCCACCCAGTGACAACGATTCCTCCAGTTCAAGTGCCTCTAGTTCATCCGATGGCACTCTTCAACCAGTTGAAATCAAACTCGCCACTGGAGCTGGGACAAGGAGACGAGAGCCGGCGTCTCTCGACCCTAGCGGAAGCCCCGGAAAGATGAATCCGGACAATGCCAAGAGAAAGCCTGGCCGACCCCCGGCCGTTTTTAATGGTCCGGGGCAGGAGAGTTGGTCAACTTCTGGAGATGGTCACGGGAAGAGGTTAATACCAGGCAAAGACAACGATGACGCAGAGTCAGCAGGTCGAAAACCCACAAGGGGAGGTGGCAAACCAGCACCAGAATTCAGCAAGGGCACCCCGTCCAAAAGACCGAACAAGCATTGGGGTGGCCCCCCTTCTCCACAGCGGCTGAAGGAGCTCAAAGAGGCAGACACGAAATACTTCGACCTGTATCTCTGCGGGCAGTTCCTCCTCGGCTCGACTGTCGGGAGCTCCGATGATTTTGCGGTGGCCGGTTTCAACTACGCCGGTCGCACCCAGCCGTTCTCGCCATGCTCGGAGCTCGGCACCACGGCAGAGACTGTGAATTACATACACCGAACTGCGCGTGCAGATGCCCCCGCGTTCCAGCAAGTTGTGGACGATTTGCCGGCGACATGGCGACGTTACACTGCCGAGAATGGCAGGCCGCCGCGAGTAGTGCACGTCTTCACCGCCAACTTGCCGACTGAGGTGTCTAGCTTACTTCGGCTACGAAGCTTGGAACCGTACCGATCGGCTCGTTTCGTGCTCGGCTATCTGAACCAGCCGATTCTAGAAGAGTCGGCTTCAAACCGTGAATTCCTAGACTTGCTGGGCGAGCTAGACAGGGACAGAATCGAGAAAGTTCGTGTGTGCGGTCGGTGCGCCAAAGTCTCTAGTTATTCCGCGGAGGGACGCAGGCGTAGTGATATGCAGTACGGCATGTCGATTGTGCCTGAGACATCCACGAACGTCGATTGCCGCCCTCTGCAAGAGCATGCCATCCCTGGTGCCCAGTTCACCAGCTACGCTTGCGACAGCTTTCAAAAGTCGGTGGTACGATGTACTCTGCGCGCCATCCAACGCCGCTGCCAGGGAGTCGATACCAAGATCGACTCTCGGGAAGTCGACATTGACGAAGCATTGCTGGACGCGGTGAACGGGCTCACTAGAGTGTGTGGAGTGGATGGGGAGTGTTGGCGCCGAGAAGGAGAATCGATTCTTGAACGCATCGTGACGAAATCGAAGGTTAATCGATGCAACATGCCAAGGGTTGCTGCCGGAAAAATGCTTGGACGCTGTGCCGAAGGGGCAGCTGGTCTACCGTTCGATGTCTAACCACAGAGATAACTTTAAAACACTGATGGTACAACATAATTGAATTTGATTTATCAAAAAATCAACTTTTTGGTTTCATGAACATCCCAAATCCAATCGCGAAGCAATAACCTCCACGGTCTAAATTTCTTGAAATGTCAAATGAAGGAAATTTATTGGAGACTACCGGTATTGATTAAAAGAGCATCGTTTACCGAACATGTTATTTTCTGACCTTATTTGTGGCCAATTTGGGCTAATGTTTTGCAGCTATTTTCAGCCAAGATGCTTAATATTTTAATTAAAAGTAGCCACAATGTATTTTTTACCGGGGGGGAGTTAACAACTAAAAGTGAACGTGTCGTACTTAGACTTCATTAAGTGGGTAGGCCGATGAAAGCCGAGGACCGGTCCGGGGCCGGAGTTGGGGGCGAACCTCTCCATGCCATTTAAAAATGCATCGTGCAATTTCTTTATATTCATTCGATGAAAAAGTGGCTCTGAAAAAACAGCAGTACAACTTGGAGGCCGCCCATGCAATTGGGCTACACAAAGCGACCGTGCTAAAATTCCGATGGTTTGAAAGATCATTCTCTCTAAATCCCAAAGAGTGCAATTAGGGAATAGACGATTTAGAGTGAAAATCACTCTGTTTTTAAATTGAATACTCTAAAAAGAACCGATTCGGTCGCGACTCGGTTGAAAATTCGATCTTTTCGATTGAATTAATTTCACTCTTTTAAACGTCTGGTCCCTAGTTTCAGACTGTGGGAGTGAATTTTCACTCGAATAGAATAAAGTTAAATCTTTGGAAATAAGAGAGTTCAAAGGTAGAATATAATAAAATGCACCGTTTGTCTGAAAATCATTGACGAAAATAATAAGGAAGCCAATTTGGTTCGGAAAAATCGGATGGTTGGATTTCAGTACACTTGGCGCTTTAGTTGCGTACCGGGTGCACTTTAAGTGCGGTGCCAGTCCGAATGTCGATCCGGATGTGTTGCGTTTTTTCCCAATTTCTCCGTATTAAAATATTACACATTATGATGTTTACACTCGGACCTTGGAAATAGGTTATAGGTAACTATAGCCAAAGAGATTAAACTGGGGGAGATTTCAGGGCAATTATGTACGTGCCTTTAATTTTGATAAGAAATATTTCTATTAAGCGCATTAGTTCTAAATAAAAAGATTTAAAGAGTTCATATTAGCACCTTTCGACATTTCTTGCTTATTTTGTCAAGCCTGTTTTGTGTGTATTTTCCTCGCATTTTGGTTTGGTTTGTTTTAGTTTGGTTTCTTTCCAAATCTGTGCCAATTTTTAAGAATATATTTTTGGGTAAGTTATTAACCCGGAGTCTGCTTTTTTGGCCGCAAAATATATTGAAAAGCGCGGGGTTAGTTCCAGCTTTTCATTTGCGGCGCTTTCAATAGCCTAATTTTACACAAACTTCCAAGTAGGATATTATATGGGAAGGGGGGGGGGGGGGGGGGGGGGGACGACTATAGAAAACAAAATGGAGAAGTGGATTTTGTTATTAAAATTCATTTCATTTCATTTTTGGTTTTTGGTGGGGTACAACTTCCGTCTAGCCTATATACTGTACAGTGTGAGTATAAAAAACACTATACACTTTTACAATTGGCCATAGTTTTATTCTGTAGTAATATAGATAAGATATTTTCATATGTACTTTTAGAGTAACTCTTCCTGCTTCTTTTAGTGACATTTTTACTGGATTAGTTTTCATGCATGACTGCATATGAGACAATTAAGGGGGTCGGGTGAAATCTGAGTTGCGCCAACTGGTCAGGGCTGGACAAGAAAGAGACAATTTAGAAGAACACAACCATTGTCTAACAAAGAGACAAAAAAGAATTTCATTAGGTTTTCAACTTCGTGTTTATTTAAAACATTTAAATTAAAAAGGCAATTCAATTCCACGGTGTCTTAGTCCTGAACATGGCCACCATCTCGTTCAATGCACAGCTGGGCTCGGCGCATCATTCCTGCAACAGCACGGCGAATCATCTCCCTGTCGTGTCTGAGAATGTCAATTTCACGAGTTATCCTTTCCTGGAGGTCATCCAGATTTGCTGGAGGAGTGGTGAAAACCCGAGCTTTCAGATATCCCCATAAAAAGTAGTCAAGAGGGGTCAGATCAGGAGATCCGGGGCCACTTCACCGGTTGATTCTAGGCAATGACCAGTTGGCGCAACTAAGATTTCACCCGACTCCCAATTGTCTCCTGTGCAGGCGCGGTTCCACGGGGGGGGGGGGGGGGGGGGGGGGGCTTTAGCTCCCCCAAAAATATGAAAAAAAATTAAGAAGAAGCTGGAAAATACTGCATCTGCATTTAAGTGAAAGAGCAATAGCGAAAGTTTAATTTGGTGTATTATTTTTTTAGGAATTGACCTTTGTGACAGGTATGTTGTCTATTTCAGAGTAGTATAATGGGGTGTAAATGGCGCCACCATCGTCAAAAGAGGGTCCCTACCACCCCCCCCCCCCCCCCCCCGCTTTTCAAAATTATTTTCCGGGGCAAACAAAATTTGGGACAACATTTTGTGAAGAATTTCAACATTCTTAAACAAAAAAATTGTGAGCCCCCCCCCCCCCCCCAAGTCAAATCCTGGGTGCGCCACTATCACGTGCGAAGGGTCTAGCCCCTCCCCCCCCCTAAAAAATTTGCTCTAGAACCGCGCCTGCTCCTGTGCAGTCACGCATGAAGACTAATCCAGTACAAATGTCACCAAAAGAAGCAGGAAGAGTTACTCTAAAAGTACATATGAAAATATCTTATCTATATTGCTACATAATAAAACTATGGCCAATTGTAAAAGTGTATAGTTTGTTGACTCACACTGTATATAAACAAGACAAAAAATGTCAAACGGGCGCGGGCGCGGGCCTAACGCTCGATAATGCATTTTAAATAATGAGCAGGTGAAACTATAAAACAGGCACCCAGAGGATTTCGGCGGGCACAACTTCGGTCTTATAACTATTAAAAAAAAAGACAAATCAGGATTTGTAATAGGAGCACCACCAGGGAAGCACGCAGGTTGGCCGAGTAACTAACTGTGATGAGCCATAGCTCGTTCAACCATGGAGGCCTACCTCCATGGTTCAACCAGCTGCCTGCGTGTCAATTTGATCAAATGCGTGACTTGCGCCCTCTTTTGAAATAACAGTCGTAAGATCCCCGGGCCCCGTGGATTAAAGGTACACATTGCTTTGGATTTTGCGATTTGGGCTATAAAACTGAAATGGATATGGTTGGGAAGCTTTTTTAAAAGTAGAATATACAGATTCACATAACTATCCCTTCAAATTGCGTGGTTTTTGTTTAATTTCGTGACAAATAACGGTCCGCCATTTTGTAGAACCAAATTTTTGACTCCACAAAATTGCGGACTGTGTTCACCAGTCGTATTTCCAGTCGCATCTGGTTGAAGTACGTTCTGTTGATCCATTTTGATGAACTGTGGCACGGCGCGCAGCACTGGCGATATGTGGAGAGGTAGAGAATGGTACCTGGCGATCATCTGATAGGTTTACAAGGCCACTGGCTGCGCGCGGCGCCAGCCTAAAGACTCTTACAGCGTATTTTGCGCATTATTTAGACGGTGGTATTTAGTACTGGAAATAAGTCTATGTATCGCGGGTCAGATGTCAGGGGTAAGCGGCCAATTTTTTTGTTTCGTAATCACTAATCACTAATTACAACACATTATACGTGTTTTTTTTGCATGAACAACTCTTATAAAAGATAAGGAACATTTCCAAACAGTAAAATTTCATGACATTTGAAGGCAATGTGTCCCTTTAAATCCGAAAAGTAGCGTAATTTGCCTAACGCGTCAGGGAACCGGTCTCGGACCACCTGCCTAGAAAGTGTGGTTAGTTTACTTAGATTTTCGTGTCTGGGGCTTATGTTTCCCCATATTTAAATCTATCTCCGTAAACTTCAGTTCTAATGAGTGTCCCAGAGTAATTTGTGTTACGTCTGGGTCGTGTTGTTCGTAATGAATTCACATTTTTCAATCCTAACGTGAATCTGTGCGTTTTGACTGTTGTTCCAATTTTTTAAACAACCGACCGAGGGCGCTAATAATGACATGGTAATGTTTCCAACAATAAGCCAGTTCGGTAACTCAAGGGTCAAAGGTTATTCGGGATAAAATTGCTGACGTAATGTCACGCCATAGACCTTATCGCAAATACCGCCTGGTTGAGACGTCAAAATGGTCAAAAGGCATTGTGGGAAGGAAACGGGAGTGATGTTTGTGATTTTTTCCCTTCCCACAATGCATTTTAAGTTTAACCACTGTGACATCTCAACCAGGCGGTATTTGCAATGAATAAGGTCTATGTATGTGAATACTGAATGCCCATTCTGATTGAATTTAACACGTGTGCATTGTGCAACCACCTTTTGCGTTCACATGCGCACGTTAGGTCACGCGGGTCATTCGGGATAAAATTTCATTGTGCACATGCGCAATTGAAATACCGAACTGGCTTATAAGTTATTAACAGCATGTACTAGTATGCCTTGCCAAGAACATGAGACCCCATGCCAAAACTGGGAACTTGCTCCCAAATTCAGATGGTTTTTTTTCGGCTCATCATTTAGTGCAAGAAAATAAACCCTCACCAGGGCCTTTACTGGGCACAATTGCAGAATACCCAGCCAATTGTCTATCCCACTGGATAGATGCAGATGCATGGTGACCATTGACATTCGATTGCCCTCAATAAACCTTCCGTATTATCAGCGTATCCGCATAAAAACTCTGGTTGTGTGTGTCAGGCACTAGGCCAAGTAAAAAAAAAAGCATCAGTGAATTTCTTTTTTCATATACAGTTTTAAAACGGTGATTGTAGGTTCATCTTGAGAAGGTCATGGGGCGGTCGTCGAAGGATAAACGTGACATTTACTATCGACTAGCCAAGGAGGAAGGGTGGCGGGCTCGCAGCGCCTTCAAGCTTCTCCAGATAAATGAGGAATTCAACATTTTCAAAGGTATCGGATAAAGTTTTATTGTGACAGGCAGAGACGTGGGATCATATTCCGGATTCTAGACCAGAAGTCGGACCGTGGTTGTACTTTTCTAAAGTCTGGAGAACAATTTGTACACAACTTGGTCACAGCAAGGTTAACAAAAAAAATCTTGCCCGCAATTTGGACAATGATAGTGTTAAACATTCTGGTCTAGAATTTTGGTAATTAAGTCTGGGACAGAATTTATTCCAAACTCCTGTCCAGAATTTGGACAAAAAATTACACATAATACACAAACATTACACATATTGGCTGGTGATCTGTTGCGGGCAAATCTTTTCTGGGATTCGAAAAATTGAAAGTGACAAAATATACACTTCTGGTTTTACAATTCAACTCGAGAAAATGTTACTATTAATTTTCAAGAAAGTCTTCATAGTGAACGAAGAAATGTGGCAGGAGCATTTGAACCTGCGACCTCTAGAACTCGACAAACTGAGCTATCTTGCCCTATGTTGGCAGTCTCCCAAATTGTCCGGTATTCCGGAGGTCTCGGGTTCAAATCCCGCTCCAGCCAGTTTTCTTTGTTCGCTTTAAGAACTCATTTAAATTACTTGGTCAGTTTCCCTTGTGGTTTGTTTAATGATATAAGTTAAAAAAGTCGTATCCTCACAATGTCGCTTCCCAGGTTGTATCATAAAATTGGATGTGATCCCTGGCTATACAGCATTATGGGTTTATGACTTCTGACTAGCGCCTCCGAACAAAGATACTGGCAATTTGGGAGACTGCCAACATAGGGCAAGATAGCTCAGTTGGTAGAGCACCGGTACAGTATTCCGGAGGTCACAAGTTTGAATCCCTCTCCTGCCAGTTTTCTTTGTTTACTTTGAAAATTGGAAAGATTTTACTTTAATACCCCAACTAAAATCAGTCAGGAACAGCAAATCTTGGCAAATAACCATCCATTTCTGTTCGGGGTTGTATAAACACTTGGCACAACTTTTGATTTGAGAATTTAGTTGGGAAATTGTTTGTGCAATATATGGTGAAAATAAGTTTTTGTTTTCTGTGTTAGATGTTATTGGCACAGTGTATAGTCACTCAAAGTGTACAGGTTCTGTATCTCCGAGGACAAGAGGAGAAAGGAAATACAAAGAAACCTTTCAGTCCTCGCACGTCAAGTCTTTTGTTGAAATCGGTCCTCGCACGTAGAAGTACATGCTTAGTCTGTGGGGTTGGGTTATATTAAAGGAACAATCACGTATTGGGAAAGTACGACTGGGTGTTAACATACATGTTAATTTCTGCCTCATTTTTACAGACATAAATCTTGAAATGACGGGTAGATCAAGGAAGGTTAATTATTTTCCAAGATTTTGCTGTTCCTGACTGATTTTGGTGGGGGTATTAAAGTAAAATCTTTCCTTAAAATTTATTTAAATTACCTAGTAAGTTTCCCTTGTGGCTTGTTTGATGATATTATAGTTTTCAGTGAAGTTTACACTGTAAAATTACGGCTTTATTCTGTTGAACTATTTTAGGTGTGAGTAAGGCAGTGGATCTGTGTGCTGCACCAGGCAGTTGGAGTCAGGTTCTCAGTCGAAAACTCAGGTGTGTTCATGCATGTTCAATTTTGTAAACTTGTTAAGATGGAATTTGCGTCGGGAATGATAAAAATTAGGAGGCAGGTTTTTGCCCTTTTCTGACATAGTGTATGAAGCACTGTATGCTTGGTGCTTACTGTGAATCTGTGTGAACATTTTCCCAGGTTTACTTGGGCAGGACTCAAACCCACGATCTCCTGGTTAAGACATCTGCACTAGTAAGCGGAATGTCGTGAATCTTTTCACACTCTCGGAAAGCACTGAGCATATAGTATACCAATATTGACTGCTTCGAGTGGTGTAGTAAAACTAGCCTCCTGAGGGGGTCCATGCAGCATTCTATTTTTTCCGAAGCGAAGCCGAGGGAAAATAGAATGCTCCATGCATCACCTCGGGAGGCTAGTTTTACTACACTACGAGATAAAGCAGTCAATATTTGTTTTATAACACCTCTCCCACAGATTCTGCTTGATTTAAGCTTGATTAAATGTACGTCTATTTGAATTCGAAAATTTTGTGAACTTTTCCAAACTACCCCTTCACGAAATGTTTGAACCCAGTTCTGTAGCACTAGCGCTTGGGAAGAATACGAGCCGATGCGCAACATGTACACCCGTATGCATTTTGCACATAATACAGGTGCTATGCGTATAGTACTTTGGTTGCTACGGGTATAGTACTTTGGTTGCTGCGGGTATAGTACTTTGGTTGCTGCGGGTATAGTACTTTGGTTGCTACAGGTATAGTACTTTTGGCCGTGCGCGGGAAGATAGCAAAACTAGCGAATGTCATGTGACTCGCTCTCAGCCAATCAAGACTCAGAATCTGTGGGCGAAGTGTTATAATGCTTCATACAATATGTTGGAAAAGTGAAAAAAAATAATACGGGGTTGTACTTCTTTTAACAGTTTAAATTTACCTCAAACTCTATTTTAGCAAGGAACATGACATCAGTATTCAATGTTTACAGTTGGTAAAATCTCATTAACCAGTTCACGCCGGGACTATTTGTCAGGAGCCTGGGTGCCAGACGGGCTCAGGCCTTTATCTGTGGGTAGCACACCCTGGCCTCGCTCACTGCGGGCTGGTCTCTGACAGATATTTACGCTGGATCCTTGCCTCGCTGAGTGCGTGTATACACGTCATCCGACGCGAACTGGTTAACTTGGAAATTGTTTTTTAATTGTTCCTGAGCTGTCCCGTTACTTTTGAGCACAGCCGAACTCCCCTGTCTTGTTGCTTTGACAGGCATAGCGAGGCCGATAAGTCAAACGTCAAGATTGTAGCCGTTGACCTCCAGGCCATGGCCCACTTGCCGGGGGTCATTCAGCTTCAAGGGGACATCACAAAGGTCAGTGTTCATCAAAGGGACTAAAGTATTGATTGCGAGCCAATTTTTTGGGTGGTTGTCACTTTTATTTTATAAATCACCCAATACAAGGCTAAAAACCACTCTAGGTAAAGGGTTACAATCAGAGGTGGTAGGGTTGGCGACATTTTGAATTGCCAACCCGACCACTCTTACGATTTTCCTGGGCCCAGATCTAAATAAGAGATTCCAGAGATTATCCCAAAATTATCCTAATTGTCAGACCTATAGACCCAGGCGGGGTAACTTCCAGTGTCAGTGAGACCAACTCACCTACCCCAAATA